>JARYHS010011408.1:250886451-251267620 GCA_031002005.1 Vandiemenella viatica | reverse complement strand
AGTCATAATGTTCTGTCTAATTAGTGTACATACACATATTGATAGTCCCTTCAACACCTCTGCGCTGTCAGCCATACCACAAAATATTGGTGTCAATAAGTCTTTTACTAAAGTGAACTTTATGTGAGGTGAATACTGTCTCCAGCTCATTTATTCAAGAAGACAAACTTAAAGCTGACATTGTTAACAAGTATCTGTGATAAATGTATGTGGCATGCATTTATTTATTACTGAAATATTACCAGGCACTCAGTAACCCGTGAACTACAACTACCCCAGAAGATGAGCGAGTTTTTTGGTGACCGGAGGGTGCGTGAGCTAATTAATTTAGTGGCAGCGCGCACCCCGGTGGCGCCCCCGAATTGACCCCGACCGAATGTTTGCGGGCGTGACAAGTTAATCTGGCCGGCCGCCGCCGCCGCTGCCGTCGTCGCCACGGCCGCCTCGGGCCATCATTTATCCGGCTGTCAGCCGGGCCCTAATCTAATCTGCCGCCGGGCCCGGCCCGAGATTTCCAGCCCGCCTGTCACTTGCCCGTCCGTGTCCTAATCAATAACGCACAGCATAGCACGGCACGGCGTTGCCTCGCTGTCTTGTATGATTGACGCGAGCCGCGGAGTGAGCCCCCACCGGACTCGCCTGCAATCGCCAAACCCGCCCTTCAAAGAGCGCTCAACGCGAGGCCTTTTGAAAGATAAGCGCCACCGACGGGTTAGCGGACGTGGTTTTCGCAGGAAATTGCTTTGTTCCAGGGGATCGTGGCGAAAACTCCACAAAGGTCGTCTGCTGTAAACGGTTGGACGTTCGGCTGCTAACATTTCGATCACGTCTAAAACGATAGAGAGAAAATGTGGTGCAGTTGCCCACATTATGAATTGGAAATTCGTTGGGTGTAAATCGATATCACACGGAGAACTGAAAATATCGATAACTGTCCTGACTTCTACTATGTGTATATATCTACTCTAATATTATAAATTTCTCTAAACTGATCGTGATGAGATCTGACAAGGAAATACTATATATTGTTAGGAATGATAGAGGATACTTTTTATCATTTTTTTATCGTTTTTAAACGAATTTGTCATGAAACTTTGAAAATCAACCGAACGGTGACAGATAGACGGATATCTTGTGTAAATCTCTCTAATGATATATCGGTGGCTCAGGCTTTGTTTCTCTTCCAGTCAGTGTGTGTATGATCTGATCATAAATTTCATGTATAGACACTTTGCGCTACGCCAAACTGATATGCTGTGATTACCTAAAAGTTTTTGGTAACAACACATTTTATCTTCTTTTTGGTTTGACTGGCAGGCGTAAATCAGACCTACGACCTAGCTCTAGCAGAGCACAAGTCATTAGAACGCAGGAATCTGATGCTCATACTGAAGACGGTATTAACATAAGATGTTCCCCACAAAGTGACACTATTTTAAATCTCTGTCGGAGGAACTGTGGTAGGTACACCCCCACAGTTACTCCTCCCTCCCCCCATCCCGACCATTCCCGTAATTTGTCGTAATTTGTGTTGCAAATTGTTTCTCCGTGTTTTTTTGAGTCAACTTTTGCGTAAGTTACAACTTTATATATCCAGTTCCAGGAACAGTTCTTACAATATATGTGTGTTGGTAGTTTTTGTGTTTTTTTAAAAAATATTTTAAATGAATTGATTATAATTTTTCGTAATTAATTCCTCTCCTTACCATCCGATTCACCCATCCGAACCACGTGAACACTGGCCTCCACAGGTAACCAGTGTGAATCATAAGAAAGCGGGGAACTGAGTTACTGTACGAATTCTAACCGAGCCTGTTATGCCCAGCGTACCTAGATTATTGGATATTTTTTTTTTTTTAATTGGCTTTCGGCGACTAAGCCATTCAGCCAGCTCAATGTGTTTTTTTTATGATATCTCTTCATGTGAATTTAGTTTCTCCAGTGCGTTTATACTTCCTATGTACAGACACTACAGGACGGACAGGACATTCACACAGACACACAACACTTAAACATCCATGCCCACGGCCGGATTCGAACCGGCGACCTTCGGCACGTGTAGCTAGTGCTCTAGCCCCTACTCTACCGAGGCCGGCTAGTTAATTGGATGAAAGTCCAGTGTTGCCATTAGTCTCCGAAACGTGTAACTGTTTGTTTTTGTATAATAGGTGTATGTTTGTTTGTGAAATGTATAGTTTATGGGGAGTATATTAAGGACCGTCCCAGAATTCACCTTGACCTACGTTTCTCAACATTTTTCATCTCAAAAACCAGCAAAATGTCCACTTACTTACACGAGTAAAATTTTATACGTATGTCTACAATATTAACATATTTCATTCTACCATGAATATATAACATAATAACTATAAAATAATTTTTGGAATTCATACGGAAATACAGAAATAAAACACAAATAATTACTTCCAGTTGTTTGCTGAACCATGTTAGCAATTACAGATGCTGAAAATTTCAATACTTTGGATTAGACAAATGCGCTCCTGAACTACTGACAAACGTGAAGATGCTTTTTTTTTTTTTTTTTTTTGCTTATGGCTTTACACCTCGTTGACGTCGAGGTCATTAGAGACGGGAAAGGACTGGGAAGCGGAACGGGAAGGAATTCGGTATGTCCTTTTGAAGGAAGCGTCCAGGCATTCGTGTGGAGTAATTTGGGGAAACCATGGAAAAACCCAAATCTAGATGCCCGAACGGGTATTCGAACCCGCGTCCTCCCGAATGAGAGGCCAGACGGTAGACGGTAACCATTTACCCACCATACTCGGTGCAAAGATTCCTCCCTTAATGTCTACAGCGATCTATTTTTAATATATGGAAAGTCTAACCATGATGGCATTTACCTTCATTTTCGCTCATTTGAAATTGGGGTTAAATTTCAACCAAAAAGCAAACTGCTCCCTCAGGTGAAGTTTTTTTTTTATTATTTTTTTATTTTTATTTTTATTTTTTTTTAACATCTTTGTGTTTAATTGTTATAAGATTCACCAACAGGTTTCACATCTTTAGAGGGATAGTGTTTATGAGAAAACTATCTATTGAAACAATTTCTATTCTAATGACAAAAATTTTCAAAACCTTACTGATCAATTAATGTCTTTAAAAAGACATAAAATTATCTAAACTACTATGTAAAGTAGAATTTGCATTCTAAATAGTATTTAATATATTTTTCTTTTCTTTTTTACTTATCAGCCTCTGTTTTATTATTATTATTATTCACCTTGATCTTGTACAGAAATGCGTAACGAAATTCAAAAAACTGCTTGCGTTTACATTTGTGGATCATTTTGCTTCTCAACACAAAATTTGTTTTGTACTGATCATTTTCGGTTGAAACATAACAGCAATTTAATGCAGTACGTTAAAATAAAAGAAGATTCTATAGAATAATGAATCATTTAGGAAGTTCCTTTCCTGTAGGCGCATATTATCATTTAGTTTTGCGGATTGAAGTAACTGCAAAAAATGAATCCAAATACAGCACTTTACGAGCGAAGTATTTCTAAATTTGTCTGGCGATAGTTTTGAACTACAAAAATATTATTTGTTTATTATTTGGCTACGAATATTTTTATCAATCGAATAACTTTGACTAGAAAACATCACAGCACTAAACAAAATGAATTTCTAAATTTTATTTTTACTACAAAATTTGTTTTTCTTTTTCTCGGAATTTCTATTTTTGTTGTTTATTAATAAAACTTCTTACCTCAAAAGAAATACAGCATTTGGAATGTAAAATAGTTCATAACGTGATGATTTTGGTAAGTAAGCTGTTATATTTTATAAACAAAGACCATGTAATTATTTTTTCTGCATTTCATAACAGCTACGGCTTCAAGTAGTGCAGTAACTGATAGCCTGTATATGAGAGCCTTATTCTATGAGATTATCGATTATTTAGCAAGCACTTCGTCCAAGTTACCACAGGAGATCGTTTAAGTAATCATCCTTGCAGGCACTTGCTCTTGTGCGTCTATCAGTTTGCAAATATTTTATCAGTCACCGGTATTCTGCTACGCAAACATTATGAAAACGATAGCTGCAATGTTGATAGCTCTTAAGAAGCTTTCATTCGCACTTAAGGTTTAAATTACCCATGATCACCGCTTGTGCAAGTGTTTTAATGATAAAGTAATCTCTTGCACTTCAGGAAGTTAGCTTCAACTACTTTCTCTGGAGTTCATTACGTAGAGTGCTACTTGGAGACAGCGTAAGATAAGCAGAAGTCGTTTCTCGTAGAGTTATTTATGGTGTACTGAGGTTACTTCCCAGAGTTTCGTTCTACAATTACATTGTCATCAGTCTCACGGAGATAAAATGTCCCTCCTTCCTCGATCATAAATCAGCGTATGGTCAGATGCCTAGCTTAGGAAATAACAAAGCTAGTAGTCGCGATTCTGCTGTAGTATACAGAAACAACTTCCGGTTTCCGGTCTGAAGAAATGTATGACCAATAACCATGATTCATTAATAGTACTATTAATACTTGCAGAATAATATTTGTATATGGGCTACTGTTATTCTTCCCTTTTTTCAGTTGAAGATGTTCTGGAAGTATTGTGATTTGTCTATTAGTGATTTATGCCATCATAAAATTTTCATGCATTCCATCTATATGATATGTTATGTCGTTTAGTTAGTATATTTCATAGCATTCGAATATTTTTGAGCACGATACTAAACACTTAAAAAGCATTCGGGTTGGAACGAGAAAACCAAAATCGCGAAAAGTGGTTGTTTTCCTCGTTTTCTGTATAAATACAGGTTTCGTCTACAATGAATGACTGAAATTACTTTAAACACATTGTCAATCGTATCATCCTAGTGCGGATTCAATCCATTATTATTGTTTACCTTGCGAGCTTTAAGGCTACACTGTATACTATTGTCCTGGTTGACGTTTCAGCACTCTCAAGATGCTCGAAATCAATGGCAGGATTGTAGACAAAAGAACATGAGTGAAAGAGACCGCAAAATAAGACACAATCACAAGAACATTTTTACTGTAAACATGTTTTTTAGTTCTACGCACCACGAGTATCTGTTGAATATTCGACAACGGTATTACAAATACGCCGAGGAGCTTGCTACAACGCTTTTACTAAAATAAATAAATAAAAAAAATCTTGGAAGCATGAGTTACTTTTACGCGTAGAGGTTCCTTACACAGCTTATACATTAACCCAAATTTACCTGAAAAATTTAATAAAAAAATTAAGTAACAACTGATTTTTAAATTAAGTTTTTATATTATTTTTTTTTTTACAACATTGTATTATGAAGCGTTATATGTAAATGAAACAGTAAACAGTTGATGAAAACTATAATTTAGATTTTTTCAAGAGAATTTTGATTTATATATAATATTTATCTCATGACTTTTACTAACACTGTTTTTGTGTCGAAACAAATTATCCACTGAGGTATCAAATATGTTAAAACTTTTATTTAGCTGTTATGTGAAAAACGTGAACCAGAAAGACCTACATGGTTTTCCTGTAAACTTTTGCCAGGTTACATATCACTTTAAATTTTGAAAGATTTTTTCATCTGTGATTTCGGAAACAAATGTGGAAATAAAATTTGATATGATTTTTCTCCAATTTTTTTTTTTACTATACGTGGAATAGAAAGGAAAAGCCAAATATTTTTATGATAGGTGGAATTGCCATTATTCACACCCGTAATGTTACGCTTCTGTGGTGGTTGGTTATGTTTTGTTTTTGTGAAACGTTTTATAAGACATTGCATAACTGTAGCACGATCGCTAAAGTGAAGCGGCTGAATTCCTGAGGGGAGTCGACAGTCGCCAGAACCAAACTAGGAGACAAAAGGGTGTGTTCGGAGACGCTAATGCAACCACACAGATTGGGTGGGGAAAGTGGTCCGGAAATCAATGAAGTTGTGGACAGACAGTGAGCGACGACGGTATTCTAGTCTGAGAGACACCTAGGAAAGACGACGTATGTATCTCAGCAGCAGGTGCACAGATTTTAAAGGAATCTGGTAGTGGTATTATTCTGGCTCTTTCAGAGGCAACCACGGCCATATAAGTTCTGAGTCAGGCGTGGACGTCAGATTTTGTGCTCGATTTATAAGTGTTTTGGTTGGTACGAGCGAACAGCAGATCACCTGACATAAACTCAACGCACATTGTCGTCTTCTCCAGCTTACTGGATAGTGTCCACCCAGTACCTCCCTGAGATTGAAATTTATTAGACTGAAGGACAGTAGAGTTTCATATTCACCCCAACCGGGAATTTATGAAGTGTTGACATATTATGTTTTTAAAGCTGATGTCAAGGTAATATCGGCCGGCCTCGGTAGCGTAGGCCGCCGGTTCGAATCCGGCCGCGGGCATGGATGTTTAAGTGTTGTGTGAATGTCCTGTCCATCCTGTGGCGTCCATACATTGGAAAAATACAATATATATAACTGGATGACGACTTATACACTGAAAGCTATAATAATTACATAGAGCTGGCTGTATGGCCCTCCGTTGCCAATGCCATTAAATAAAGGTAATATCGATTAGGTCTTTTTCACATAGTAATCTCGTACGAATTATTTTTAAGAGAAAAATGTTCATAAAGTCAATGCAATTGAATTTTTTTATCGTCTGACGTATTTTGTAAGTAAAGTGTGCAAAACTTGAATTTACAACTGTCTCGTGTAGTTTAATTAAATTAATAATCATTTAAAATAGAAAAGTAACCTGTATGTAACATACACCAAAATTCCTAAGTAAGGAATATTCACATCATGCAGAGATATTTGATAGGCAACGTTCATCCGTTATTTGTTGTTCAAATGCATACAATATGAGAACATTTCATCTCCCCACTAAATTTTTTATGATTATTTTCACCTTTGTTATTTGTCAAAATGTTAATTTATAATCGTGTTTAGGGTAAGTAGAGCGTAATTACACATTTCTATATTAAAGGGTTCGAAGGTTATCACCCTGTCTCAGCGGACAAACACACATACGGCTAAATAAGTAATTGCATATGGATTCGGTATTTTTTTTTCCCGAAGTTATGGATCTCTAAAATTGAAAGTTTATGCGTTAGATGCTATTCGGATCAGTTTATTTACTGACTATTTGATAAGTAAATTCGTGCAGTAGTAACATATAACAACAGACTTTCAAATGGCCGTGCATTCCACCTCTCTGGACCTACGGTTTATCCTGGAATTTGAATCACATAGAGTTCGCAATACTTGTAAGTATAGCAAGCGCCGAAACTGGTAAAGTGCCAGTAAAAATTAACAGCACAATTGAGGTCTGAAGTCGGGAATCTGAGTTTTCCAGAAGTTATTTCGAACATTTTCTGTCGTTTTCATATAGTGACTGAAATAAAGGCAAACAGTCAGTTGTTAATCTGTCATTCAGTAATTATCTCTAAAGCGGAAACTGACACTAATATAATGATTCTGTATGGTCGTTATGATCTGGTGAAGGGTTTCTATTGGCTTCGCAATCCGCCCTCACCGTAGCCGCCATAACCTAACCCGGTAGCCCTACTGGGTACAGGGGACCTCAAGTTTAACGTGGAATCCGAACCACGGATGCGTTCTGGTTTACTTCACATTATGCATCAAGCTGTTCCAGAGATGAAGGCCCGGTTATGAGCCTATGAAAATACCAGCAGCAATAGGGATTCGAACTGGGGACCTTTCGATTTCCAATCAGACACCTCAACCACTGGGCCACTAAAGCGCTCTAAGTGTCCATAAAATCGATAGTACCGAGCGCGGTGTGTGAGCGGTTAACGATCTGGCCTCACATTCGGGAGGATGCCGGTTCGAATCCCCGTCCAGCCATGCAGATTTGGATTTCCACGGTTTCTCCAAATCACTCTAGGTGAATGCCTGGATGGTTCCTTCAAAGGGCCATGGCAAAATTCCTTCCCGTTCCTTGCCCCTCACTCAATCCTTTCCCGCCTCTAATGACCTCGAAGTCACCGAGGTGCACAAAAAATAAATCGATAGCAAAATACTTGCTGATGTCAACAACATAACTACATGAAAATATGTGTGAAATATAGTTACTGTAGCATGTATCATTTCTGATTTCAGGCAGGTGGGGAAGACGCTTGGAGCTGCGTTTCCCCTGTCATCCCAGTACGCAGACGGCGTAATAACAATGTTTGTCGTGGGATGCTAGGAACCTGTCTACCCGCGTTGCACAGGAATTAAACGCGTCTCCCTCGGCAGGAAACCCATTCATCAAAATGCTTCTGCCGCTGTCTTGTTCTCCACACAACGTGTTCAGTGGCTTTACAAGGCGAGATACGTGGGTAAACTTCGGCCCGAATCGTCTACCTGCGATTAATGAGCCCCTGCATTAACTACACAGCGGTACACAGTAATTTCAAAACAAGACGAAGTGGAAGCGTCGACGATGAGGCTTCATGTAATTGGTGAACCTATTGAAAATGGAATATGGCACATTGTGTAGTGACAGAAATTATGATATTGTATAAAATTTCTTACATAAATTGCTTCCTCAGGTTCTTGTTGATGTTAACTTGTATTATACTATAATTACGTTTTTATTAAGGCACTGTGTAGTAATGTTTCTTTCACACTGCAAACAAAGGTGATTTTCAGTTAAAAACTAATCAAGTATATTATTTCTAAAAGGTGTATATTTGTGACGAGTCACTTATCTGCGTTCATACTTAACCGATATCAATAATAAGGTTTCATTTTTAAAGATTGAGGTCCCTGCTTTGGAAACATCAAAAATTAAAAAGGAAAATTTTGGAATTCGGCCATTTCCTAAAATGTGTATTTTGGTACAAGCTATTTATCTCCCTTCGTACGTAATCGAAATCGATAAATAAGGTATCATTTTCAAGATATACGTTTTGGTAAAATCATAAATTAAGAAATGAATTTATCGGAAGTCAACACCTAAAGTGCAAATATATAAACTATCAAGGACACGCGTGCGAGACAGTTCAGAGCCGAGCAGCTAGGCTTCGCACCCGTCAATAAGGATTGATAGCGTACCGCTATATTGCAGCACCACATATCACAGAGTCATCGGTAAACTGTGTGTGTTTTAGTTGTATATAGTTCGCTATTCATCGTATTTTATTCGCTAAATTTTCTTACGGTCCATTAAGTAAAAATATTAATGTGAAGATTACAGTTATTTAAAATACTTTAAATATGAGGAATTCGTGACTTCGTTTATTGATTGAAAGGAAAACTAAGGTCAGTTTAGCAAAATTAAAACAAGTATGAAAAAATTAAAGCTATCACAATAATATCAGGAAAGACAATGCGAAACTGGCACTAACAAACAAAGAAAATTGTGCAGAATTAGCAAAATACTTTTCAAAATTACTAAATTGCCCACAACCAACAAATAGATTTTTAACAGAATAAAGCGAGGACAGAACAAAAGAATCAGAACCCCCAACTCAAGAAGAAATTTACAGACACATTCAGAAACTCAAAAATAACAAAACATCAGGAGAGGACGGGATAGTAGCGGAACTGCTGAAGAACTTTGGACCCAAAACTTTAATAGAGATTACAGAAATAATACAAGAAATTTGGAGAAATGAAAAGATACCGGCAGACTGGAAATGTGCACTTATCCACCCACTTTTCAAAAAAGGAACTATAACTGATGGGAATAACTATAGAGGGATTTCGCTACTACCAGTCACGTACAAGATATTATCCGAATGTCTACTCAAAAGAACTGAATAACAACTGGGAAAAAACATTAGTGACCTACAAGCAGGATTCAGACCTGGAAGATCGTGAACAGAACAGATACGCAACCGGAAAAGTGTACTGAAACTTATGGCACTTAGAAGTAGACCAATAGTATGTGTGTTCGTTGACTTTAAAAAAGCTTATGAGTCCATAGATAGGCAATCCTTGTTTACTATTTAAAATAAAGGAATTTAAATGACAAAACCAGAAGATTGATAGAACAGACACTTACAGAAACCACATCCAAAGTAAAATTCATGGGTGAAACATCTGAACCATTCGAAATTAGAACAAGAGTAAGACAAAGAGATGGATTGTCACCACTACTCTTCAACATTGTATCAGATAAAGTAATAACAAACGGGAAAAAACAGCTGAAAGCAGAAAACTTGTGGGCACCCATAAAAATCGGAACAAAAAGACTATACATACCATATCTGGCATTCGCTGACGACTGAGCAATCATCACAGAAAAAGAAGAAGTGGCCATCAGACATATAGAAATCCTCAAGGAATTAAAAAAAAAAACAAAAAAAAACACGAATTTATAGGGAACAAAATATAAACACAAAAACTAAGGACAAAATATGGTGAAATAAACAGGGTAAAAAAGTTTAAATATCTAGGCGAAATCATAGAATCAAAAGGACTAGAAGGGAAAGCACAGGAAGCAAGAGTACAGAAGATGAAGAAAGCAATGGGGTTAGTACAAAATATTTACAAAAAAAAAATGTGTTTCAGAAACACCAAGATAAGACATTATATCACGGTAATTAAGACAACAGTTACATACGCAAGTGAAACATTAGCAACGAACACAAAAAAGCAACATAACAAATCAAGAAAGAAAAATTATCAGAAAAATCCTAAAGATGGACAGTATAGACTTCAAACTACACAGAAAATATCAAACACAGAATCAGACATGAAGAAAAAAAGATTGAAATTTTATGGACATCTGAGTAGACTTCCGAAGGAAAGAATCTCAAAACAAATTTTAGAATACTCACAAACAGTAAAAACAACAACCACATGGATGAAAGAGGTGGAGAAAGACCTGAAGTCTGCAGGCATTGCTAAGGGAGACGTCACAGACCAAGAGATTTTTAAAAAGAAAGTGAACTCATGGGAAGTTATTGCAGAGAAAAAAATGGAAAGATCTAAACGCGTCTGGACGGCTGAAGAAAAGAAAACCCCCAGTGAAAGGATGAAAAAGTATTGGTCCGACAAGAAGAACATCCCAAAGAGGAACTGAACGCATCCAGTTAGGATTGCTTTTCGTTCTCCATTATGGGGACATACGAAAATAATAATAATAATTGAAGGACCACGGCGAAGAACGATCATAGTCCCACATATCACAATTTCCGAAATTCAATTTTCTAAGTTCCAAGTCGAATAAATTACTGAAAAATAGGTATACGAATATTTTTTAAGCTTTTTAATATTAATTCATCATTTATTTTATAATCAGCAATAAAAATCGACATGAAATTGATGGAATATGAACAGAAAATTTTTAAAACAAGAGGATCTTTGATAGTTTTTTTTTCCGTTTTGGTGTATTATCAATTGGTGGGTCGTCTGCGTACTCAGTATCAACTTCGTCTGGTTCATCGAAATCCAGGTCAGGAACCAGCGAATCGTAGAATGCTTGAGAATCGGGATTGGTCAAGAACTATTTTAAATGTAATAGATGCTTCAATTTTGCTGGTTTCAGGGGCAATTGTCCATTTTATAGTTCTCTGAGTATGGTTGGTTCACTTTGTTCCGACGATTTTCTTGGTTTCTTGCTCCCTGTGCCTTGTTTCCCTACAAAAAAAAGTAGCTTTCCAAATTAGTTTGCCTTGTGGATAACGAATCTAGTCTTATTTCGTCAAACTTTAAAATTCTTATTGACCCGGTAGGCATAGGGCACTTTTTTAAACATAAATACCAGATAAATAGTCTGTCCAAGTTTCAAATTTGACGTCTGTGGCACAATTGATGACCATTAAAGGTATTGGTTTGAGTCTGCTATTTCTGATGACGTCCATCCAGTCATTGGGTGTCTCGGTGTAAGATTTAGCATTGAGAAGACTCATATCCTTGTCACCCTCCATATAGGAGTGACCTCTTATTTGAAAAACTACGTCATTGACCATGTGACCTTGATCATTCTCGCCAGACTGTGCATGGAGACTGATCGCTATTCCCCGTCAGCTCCAATATTTTCGCTGTTATAACCCAGGCACTATGCTCTTTCTTGCTTGAATGGTATCACAGTCACAAAGTCTGTTATAAGCTACCAATTCACAATGTAATCTCAACTTTGCGGAGAAATGATCGTTCTTCCCCGTTGGGAAGTTACATAGTTACATAGTTTGTTTTTTTTTTTTATCTCAAAGGTTCACTTGACTGGGCTGAAGGATATTCATTAATGGAAACACATGTCTGTCGTTCCATTGTGATGGGTATCGTCGGTAGTGCAATATAAGTATTGGCGAGGATGGTGGAGCAGAGAAGCGTCGAACAGGCACAGACAATGGTGGGTCACGGAAGCTCTATTAGTGCAAAGTGGAGTATTTCTGGTTTCACTGGTAAGAGATTAAGCAGTGGCCGTAGATGCTATCAGCAAACTCCGATAGCATTTTTCGCGTCGTGCTAACCAGTATTCAAAATCTCTAGACTAAGACACAAAAGAGGAACATCTTTCTCGTGATGAAGTCTGCACCTGGTAAGTTCCAATCGGGAAAAGTAGCACGCAGTCCGGTCATGAATTTTTTTCAACGCGCAGTCCACAAGAAATGTCTTTCAAGCCATAGCCCACACCTGAAGCAAAATGTGGCACTATTCACTCATAAGCAACAGTGGACGGTCCGTTTTTCGGCAGAGATGTACGTAAAAGTTTTATTGAGTAATTTGTAATATCTGGGAAGTGTCTGAAGTGTGAAGTGTGTTAAAGTTAAAAAAAAAAAAAGGGATTGATTCCTAAGTTATGCTCTAAGTCATTTCAGTCAATTACCCAATCACAGCTGCGTAAAGCAGCTGTAGACAGCATATGCAGGTTTTTTCCCCTTTTTAAAAAAAAATAAATATGAAAAGCAGTAATGAATTAATAAATAACTTCTCAATCCGAGTGCTTTAAGATACGACACAGCTGCTAGTACCTTGACACTAACACCTTGTCTTCTTTTCCATTTAAGCAGTCACTTGCCAACAAAAACAACTTGCCAGCACTCTGTGAACGTTTATTGATTGCAGAAGGATGTAAAACTGGAAAGGCAGTTGATTATAGCTGACAGTAATGGATTAGCTCATTTGTCGTGTTTACTGCATTGCAGTAAGAACGATCATTATCACAGCTCTGAATAGTGTTGCCACGGTTAACGGCGTAGCAACGTACGAGTCAGCCACCAAGGATATACTTGTCGCAATCTTGATATCTGCATCACGCGCTGAAAGAGCCAAGTGAAAGCGCAGACACAATTCAGCCGCCACGCCAACATCTGCAAAGTAGCACATGCCGTCATCCCATATTATACCCACGTTTATGCACAGTAAAAAGCCATCTACAAAGCAATTAAATTTCATTGAGGTGCGGGAAAAAAATTGTTTGCTCAACGGCAATAAAAGGAATGGAATAATAATGTAAAAGTGATTAATTCAAACGCGATGACTTGGATTATTCCGGTCACCTTTGTTATGCAACACTTAGAAGTAATTGAGAATCCAGCCAACCATACACTGCCATAAAGCTTCCTACCTGCTGCTGTTCGACGGCATTCATTTTTTCTGGAGGGTGTTTAACTATTTTTTTCTTCCAGTTTGGAAACATTTGGTCGTTTGTCTGAAGTGACCCTATCAAACCAAGTGGTGAGAGTCTGAAAAGATCGGTAACAGAAAGCGAGTGCGCAAGGATCGAACTATAGTGTCGACATGGTATCGGTTTCAGGTATTCGTGTTAGAATTATCAGGATGAAATAACTTTCAGTATGATGCGTCATATTTATATTGTTTCATTTTTAAGTACCTGCCATCACCTCAAATCTCACGTCGAAGCCTCCCCAGGGTTTTCTAAAGGTGAACGCTCGCTATTCTCGATTCATACTTAAGAAACACTTGTTCCTTCGCAGAGAAACATGTCCACTAGATTTCTTATATTTCAAAAGCAGTTCATTAAAATTTTAAGGAGTTTATTTCATATAAAATTTGTTTATGCTGTTACACCAGTCCAAGCTAAAACAAAATAGTTATATACAGTTTAAAAGATGTTATATGATATCCAAAGAATAACAGTTGATGAAAAACTAATTATGGAATTGTAGTACAAAATACTCTCTGTTCCGATTAGAGACCCAACCGCAGTAATATGATGAATGATATGCACGTAAAGAATGTCAATTGCATATTCCTGTCTCGAAGAAGTGGTGTTCACATATGAGTTCATGTAACGCATACCGAATGCTGTAATTGCAAAAAGACTGTCATCCTATGACTTACGTGAAAACAGTTAAACAATAAATACTTCTCTTGTATTTACGAGTTGTTTGCCTTGTGTTTTCTATCCACAGATTGTAAGCGAAAATAGCCAGATGTTGTAACATACCCTTTACAGATAACGGTTTTTTTTTTAAGTGGCCAATCCGATTTTACCATTTTCTCTAATCTAATTATGTTACCCACCATGACTCTATTATAATATCACGTAATCTGAAGAAAATCCATTCTACCAGTAGCAGTAGGGTAGACTGGGTACGGTTGTGCCAGGTTACGGTTGTGACAGTCGTCATATTAGCCAAACTATAAGGAATACCGGGATGGGGAGGGGGTAGAGAGGAGCGGCGTGACTGATTGAACTTGTTTCACAGTATCGCCTACGCCATCGCGTGACATTAACAATCGTAGAGGCCTACATTACTTTTTAACAGTCAAAAGTAAGTATTTTTATTAGATTTCTTTTAATAATTGTTGTTGTATGTGCACAGATAGAGTAATAAGCGTTTTTCCTCGTTATAAGTTATACATTAGTAGTTAAATAGCAGTGATTAATTTGCACGTAGTTTATTTTGTATTGTCATGGCGATTGTTGTTTTGGGAAGGAGTGCGTTGGGGACGGTTGTGACATATTTTCTGGGTACGGTTGTGACAGTAAAGTTTTTGTTTTTGATGCCCAGAAAACGCTTGAGGAAGACCGATAGCTGTACGAGGTTCATGAGTCACGGTTACTTTTGCAGAACATGCCTTCGGAATTACTATCCCTCCTTTATTTCCACGGGTTAGTAATCACGATCATTTTGCAAGAGATCAATTGGGACTGCAAATTCTTCAGGCTGGATGCAAGGTGCATTGTTCCTAGGACTTCTGGAATTTTTAAAGTAATTTCCTAATGCTTCTCCAAAGCGTAGAGTCTTGCTAGTGCTGGATAACCATTCCTCGCTTATCCACATTAATACAACGGATTTTTGTAAAGAAAATGCAATCACTTTACTTTTACCTGCAGTCCTTGGACCGACCTGTCTTCGGACTCTTAAAAAATCTGAAAAAACTGCTTGTGAGGAATACCAGGAATTATAAAAATGATCTGTATCAAGAATTTTATAGTAATTATTGATACTACAATGCCTTATTAGTTATAAGCTATCAAGGTGTTACCAGATTAATTTCTATTGTCATGTAAAAATTAAATTTATCCAGAAGAAGATTATGTTACATTATGTTTGATATTATTTGAAATCAAAGTGATTTTAGAGCATTTTGTTGTATTTTTGAACCTGTCACTACCGACCCCAAGCACTGTCACAACCGCCCCTGGGGTGTGGTCGGTTGTGACATTTTTTCTTTTTTTTTTTAATTTGTTGCTATGACTTAACCATACTACTTAGGGACAAAACTTTAATATTTATATGTAAGAAAATGTACATTTTACTAAAAAATCACCTTTCTTCCAGGTAACTGGCATACTAAGAAAATTATGAGCGATCAAATGAAAATTGTCACAACCGTACCCAGTCTCCCCTACTATGGGCGTCTTGCCGTAAAAAAAGGATAGAAAATCAATAAAATAGAGTATACGAATTATTCAGTTCTTCGCGATTTTTAACCAAACATTAGGTTGAAATATTTTCATATTAAAACCGAACACTAGAATATAAGGAATAAACGTATGGCTATAAAATTCCCATCTTCCTTGGTGCAAGCTGCTATTTGTAGCAGTGATCTAGGATATAAAGACGTTTCGAAGCATTTATCTGCGTTGTTTATTATTTCAAAACAATATCCACTGATAAAAGCAACAGAATTATGGTTGAAACATCAGGTTTCAAAAAAAATTGCGTGGTTGCACCAGGACAAAAAGATAACGTAGGCAACGACCATTGTAGTCTTCGCAGTAATATCCACAGAGTAAAAGAAAAATCTACATCGAAAAAATTTTAGCTAAGAAAAAGCAACAATAAATTAATATGTCGATTTTTACGAAAGACGTACTTTTGTTTTAGCGTGCTGGGAGCTCATTTACTCGTGGATGCTCAGCAAAATAGAACTGTTATTACATAACGCGCATAACCTCGAACATCTCCGGTCGTTGTTGGTTGGGCAGCGGTGGCGGAAAGCGTTACATCGGAATGTGATGGTCATCGGTACATCGTGACCAAGATTGGCATTTTATTGGTGTAGATAGATTTGCTGCGATGTGTTTTGATAAATTACTTAATACCCCATGTTGGTGTGTGTATTATTTTTAGTGAGAAGATCTATAGCGAAAGCTGTATTAATATTTTGTGAAAGTGTTCATAAATGTTAATCAGTGTTCACTGAAGTGAAGTATACATAACTATGCACTAAATTGAACTTACTTCAAAATAATAAAATATCGTGGTGTTAAAACAATTTAAATAATTGTTTATTTTTTTAATATGTAATGGATATGAAATAAAATAATTTTCTTTTGGATTCCGTTGCAGGAAACTGGTTGGGAGTTATGCATTTTACTGACGTTATTAACCGGGAGAAAAAAACATTCCGCTTTTAGAACCAGCAGCGATGGTAGCATGTCTTTCCCAGCTAGCTTATCTAACATCGCTAAGTAAGAACTTAATAACGGAAGTGAGATGCTATTTAATCTTCAGAGAGACGTCGTAAAATGTAGATGCATGTTCATGACAGCATAAGTCGTTTGTTTTCTCACCATTATCGCACTAATAGAAAGAATTTTCTCTGTGATACCATCACTTATTTCTCTAATGTTTGTTCCTTTACATACATCGTTCTATTGAACAGAGCATGGCCACGATTTTCAAATGTGCTGTGTGGTACAGGATTTTTGAAGGATATTTACACGCCGTCCCGAAATAAGGGTTGCCGACGTGTAGTTCTATACCTTAAGCAATTAGTATAATACGTTTCACATAATTGCGAGAGATGCTAACGCCCTGTTCCATTTTGTTATTTGCAAAGAACAAAACGAAAACTATTGGTACGACAGGAAATAAAATGCATATGTACCTACTTATGTACTTGTTCTCCTGTTTTAGAAAATCTGACCTCGTAAGAAAACAAACAGGCGTTTGCAATTGTTTAGTGTTTTTTTTTTTTTTTTTTAAATAAATCAATTTGAACTTCTACAAAAATGAATATTCAGTAGCTGAAATTGAGTTCATGTGGACACTGAGTTTTCTTCATTCCTTCTTTCTGGATTATTTCCTTACAACACTTGCTCCTCTGAAGCAGAGTGAGATAGTTCTGTTGGCAGGTGTTGGCGTCCATTGTCCGGCGCACAGTGTCTTGACGGCGTCATGCGTTACTCCCGGCGGCGCTGTCGTGTGACGTCACGCCTCACTAACGCCCTTGTTTATGCTAACAGTCGCATTAAGCTCAGCCACAGCTCGCATACGTTGGTGGCTGACCCGTTATGCCCTGCAAGGCAGTTGCCAAGGAAGAACTCCATAGTGGGCAGATAAGGCACGAACTAGCTGCCAGACTAAACACATCTCTCTGCAGCACATGATACGTGTTTTCTTACGTACTTCTCACCATCGTCTAATTAATTTCATCAATTCGATAGCTATAATAATCAAAGGGCACATAAATCACAATATTAGCACTCAACAGCTCAAAAACTAGTCTCTCCGCCAGAGAGTTTCACTTACCAAACTCACCTACGAGCAATGTTAAACAATTCATAACAATACTGTAGCAAATAAAGTTAGAACTTTTGTTTCACTTTTTTTTTTTTTTTTTTCATTACAGACAATGTTTACGGCCAGTGGCCCCACAATGTAGCCATCACACTACTCCCAAATAAGATACATGTAAACACGAAGCTTTTCGAGGTTTTGTCAATAAATATATTCTCGTGCTTTCAGCCGCCAATAATTGTCAAATTTACGGGAATTTTCGAGGGAGTCCATATCATCCCTCATTTCCAACCAGTCGTAATGACTGTTTGTTTTGACGGCTGTAAGCCCGACAACAGTGTATTTAGAAACGTAAACAGCTTGTTTCGTCCATAACTTCTTTATTCGTCTATTTCTAATAATTTTCATCCTTTAGGTAGAACTTCTATATCTGTTTTAATGTCAACTTTTGTTCTTCTTGGTCATAACTAAGGATGATATGATTTAGTTATTCACTCCTTACGGTAGATAATTATGCTGAGATGTTACAGTGACATTTGCCTTTCGTCACAAATATATGCATGAAGAACGGACCACCTTTAATGGTTAGGATCATCCCAGATAAATAGTATTTTGATGTATTTACTCGGTTTTTGCATTTCATAACCATTCAGTAGACTAAGAATCCTCGGCTCACGTTCTAACTAATTTCGGGTTCTAAATACTGTATTATGATGTGAAGAAAGTTCATTTAATTGTTGGTGCCAGAGTAATATTTGTGCTGAAGTATGGTCAAATCATAAGAGGTTCGCAATGACGTATTAGCGTAGAAGTTTTCAAACCGAGGCTCCACATCTTCATACTCTTACAGTCATTGGTGTTGGAATTATACACGTTGCTCTTCTACACTTTACAACTATCTTTGTAATTTTCTCTTTTGTTGTTTAAATTTCGCCTTTATATTGGAATTATTATCACTGATGAATCGGTACTATAACCTGACGTTTCTTGACAGTTTATTAATGATACATAATTATTAAAACATTCAAGAAAATATTCGTTTTTACGTGTATATACTTCTAGCTTTTTACCTAATGGGCAACTTTATATGGAGAATGTATTCCCACAGCGTAAATATTACTTCATTTGTTAAATTTACAATGCAATCTCAAAAAAACTTACACATCCCCTTTCTCTTCACCCGTTTCCTTCTTCCAATGAATCCCATCCTAGCTCTTGCATCATATCACTTGTGATCTGCAGTGATTTGCTCATCTGTCTTAAAGTTCATTGAGAGCAAATTAATTACAGAACTTATCAGAATTAACTCATTTTAATAGTTCGATTAGGGATCACTCCATAATATTAATACAATCACAAATTAAAAGCAGTATGTGGTCGAATACAGTTTTTGTACTACTTAAAATAATGCACACTGATCGCAACATGAAATTTGTTGCACTATAAATATTTATTTAAGGAATTAATACTGTGTTGATACATGATAAGGCCGAAAGCCTTTTAAATAAATAAAAAAAAAGATTCTATCACGTATGCAAAAAAAAAAAAAAAAAAAAAAAAAGCTAGTATTGGAATACACCAAAACTCTCTCTCTTTCTCTCTCTCCACATATATTTTCATAAAACTGACCTATGTTAGAGCTTATAATGACAGATAACAATCTGAAATCGCAAATGTCACTCAAGAAAGTCTCTTAGTTTTACCAATTATGTTTTTAACACTAGGTAAAGTTATATCTTATTCCAGCCAAAGATAAAAGTAACAGTTCCAAAATGAACCTAGGATATTACTGAAAGAGCAGCTTGTTCGTGGTATGTTTTCCTTGTCACTGCCTTGACAGCTCCATAATTGTGTTCGCTGGCCTGTTTATCTTCTTTTTATTTGTTGTGTCAAGCGGTGATGGACGTGCACATTATAGCTGGAACGACACGTTCATTACAAACGACACAAAATCTGATGTAAGATTTTTTTGTCAAACAATTGGTCTGAGTGACAGGAACGTAATTATATTGACACGGCAATCAAAAAAAGGGTGTCCAGCGCCGGGTGTTATCTCGACAGTGCGGGCCCGCTATAAGAAACCATCAACGCGTGACTCTGGTGCGTGGACGTCTTATCTGACACGGCTCTTGATTGAGTGAGCGGCAGTGGATTTACGAAAGTGGATGGACGTTTAGAATATTAAAACCGTCGACCGAGGTCACTCTTTGGAAGCTTTCTGGGAATAAGACGTTGAGTAATAAATCGCAAGGAAACAAATAAATGGAGAACAAGATGTCAAGCTATTGTGTGAGGTACAAAAATATTATTGTTTTGTGTGCATTTATTAATAACACATGAAAATACTAACAGAAATTTTCGTTTGTATTTAGGTTCTCCGTGCTCTTTACTATTGTGACTTTATTTGTAACCTTCCAAATTTGTGGAACGAAAAACAGCCTTCAGTCACTTGAATGCATTTCGGACCCTATGGATCCATCCTCATGTGAATTGCATTTACATTGGTTTTAAATTTTTCCTTAAACGAAATTCGTGTCTAGAAAAGTTTATTCTTGTGCTGAAAAACGATTTGAAGTAAGTGTCGTAAACACGAATTATCATTAGAGAAAAGCAATAAATATGAAAACATTGTGGAAAACTTACCAGAACTGACGTGAAACTGATTGATAAATTTCATGCACGTATTTACTGCGGACCATTTTATTAGACACAACATCGTTTAAGGTACACATCTTCATATGAAAAGAACAATTTAAAAAACAAAACAGTTTAAGGAAGATGTATGTTACAAGTTGTTCATAGAAGAAAATTATTATTCGTTGTCAGAGTAGGCTATATTTGTGTTGGTGATCTTTTCTCTAGCATTTAACATTAAACTGGAAATAAATCTTTAAAATTATTAAAGTAAAAGTGGCTAGTAAAGTCTTCTTGTTCATTTAACATGTATTCTGGACTTTTTGTCTTATGGAGGAATATTTCTACCTGTTCTAG
Source organism: Vandiemenella viatica (assembly GCA_031002005.1). Taxonomy (NCBI): domain Eukaryota; kingdom Metazoa; phylum Arthropoda; class Insecta; order Orthoptera; family Morabidae; genus Vandiemenella; species Vandiemenella viatica. The sequence goes on along the minus strand of JARYHS010011408.1, from coordinate 251,246,747 downwards.
CAGATCCATTTTCATGGCATTGGACTGCATATGTAATACCGTTGAATTATTTGAATGTAGTTAATAGCATGTTTTGTGGCATACATGTGTTTTGCAATGGTTGATTTTTCAATGTGGTTTAATCTAAAAGCGTTCATGAGTTCTTGGAAACGGGTTTGGAAACTTCAGCCAGTTTTACCGATGTAATATGCTGGACAGTTTAGGCATGATATTTTGTATACTCCAGTGTTCTTGATTTTCGTTTGTCTGTTTTTATGTCGTATTCTAATAGTTGCCCTAGCTTATTAATAGAGGAGAATGTCATTTATATAATGGTTTTCTTAAATAAATTAGCAAATTTTTTTGTGATATAGAACCTAAATATGGAATGCTGATATACATTTTGTTCTCTTTATCTGTATTATACTGAGTCATTGTTTTGTTATTTTTATCTATTTTAATGGATAATTAATATGTGTGTAGCCATTATTCACTGCTATGGTTTTTATGGTCTGTATTTCTTGTTTAAGAATGTCTTTCTCTAGTTTCAATGAATGTGCGCTGTGTAGCATTGTCCTAAATGCTGCATGTTTGAGTGTGAGAGGGTGGAATGATGAACTGTCTATAGTTATGTCTGTGTATATGTGTTTTCTGCATATGTTAGATTTAGATTTCTCTATTATGACTAGAAAACACGTTTGAATTTAGCATATGTTTTCTAGAGTTCTGGTTTATCAAACAGTGTTTCAAACTGAAGTGCAAATAACCACTTAGCTGTGAGACGTACGTTAAAGATACAAGTCCCACGAAATGGGCCGAATCAATGTTATTGTTTTGTTAGGGTGAGTTAACTATTATAAAACTAAAAAAATCGCTTATGAGGGAATATACATCATGAATTCATAAGCTAATGTTACCCATTCATGCTTTTAACGTTTGTTCATAATTTTATTTACTATTTGGTGAATGTATCTCCGTAGTTCAAATATTTTCACTGATGTTCGTCTTCACTTAAGGGATTGGAGTAACAAGTAGCGTTATAACAACGGTGACCGCTTGAGAGTTTACTTGATTAAGGTTTTCCAGTTTTTGAACACAAAATAAGTTTAATCCATCTGCGACAAAAATGTTATTCAGGTGCTATGCAAAATGCAGTGACCCACTTTCTTGTATGACAGTGTGAAGAAAATATATTTATTTTATACTTACACCTCAACGGATCTACGTATTTTTCTCTTACTACGTGTTGTAAAATTGCTAACCATTGTTTTTTGATCTAATAATTAGACTTGTTATCTAAGGTTTTTATTCACTAATTAACCGACGGATATCCAATTGCTAATCACTAGAGTTGTGGTATTCAAACAAAGAAGAACAGGAACTGCTTAGCGACACTAAATATTCTTCGATTATGCTTGGAGCAGTGGTGTCGAGTGCAAATTATTCTATGATTTCGTTTATGGTAGATGAAGTCCAGATCGTACTCATTCGTCAGCGATCTGACAATGAGAGACGCAGCCGCACCAAACGTAATTACTACAAAGTGTCCTACAAATGCGTACTTCTCTGTGGTCTCCATATTTATTGCTGCAGAACGGCCAATTCCACCATCCGAAAGATTTACGAACGGTCACATTTCTAGTAAAATTAAAAGAGATGGGTATAAGTGATAGTGGCAAAAGCAAAGATTTCCAACATTTGTTTGTACATAACACAGTTTATAAGAACATTTCAGAGAACCTCATATTACTTAGGTTTACAAGCTACAAGCCTTATTTCATAATCGATCAAGGCAAAAGCGTTTGATTAGTTATGTAATAATACTTCTATAACATAGCTCATTATGACAAAATGAATAAATAACATCTAAGTGTGTGTACTCTGACTTAATGGCAGAACATATAGTGTTTGAAGATGTTGGTAACAAGGAGAAATAGCTGATATGTAATATCGAAGCTACATGTGGAAAACTAACGCTCTAAAATGTATCTAACATAAATGCGGGTGTATGAAATGAGAAACAAATTACTGCTTTAAGTATGCAAGCTTTACTATTCTTCGACCATTATAGTGCTGCCAATTTTACAGGATGCCTTCTGAAATTATCCATAGTGTAGTGATCAGGGTCACTCCATAGTTTTTGTTGTGAATGGCAAGAGTGGCTGGATGGGACAGGGTATGCCACCTATTCACAGAATATTGAGGTGTGTTCTTTCTTTGCATGGCGGTCGAACGGCGGTGGTTGACCAGCGCCTTAGACACCTAATTGGCCGACGGAATTTCTCCCTCAAAAAGAGACAAAGGGTGCGTCGGTCGCCGGAAGAAGAGGGACACTGGGCCACAGGTGTCTGATCAAGCAACACCTCTGTGCCACCTCTCAGTGGTTGCAGATCAGAAGCTGTGTTAGAAAGTGTAAAGTTATGAGTCTAAGTGTGTTTTCAGCGGGAAGTAGTGCAGTGGTTGAACCTATGGTTTGACAAAGTTTACGGTTGCTTGGCGCAGCGGTTGAACCTGTGGTTCGACAAAGGATACCGTGGCTTGAAGCACCTAAGCACAACCTCCTACAGCACCAAGTGAGAAATTGATAAGGTGATTATATTTTTACCACTGAAAATGTTTATGGATCAAGACTCCAGTAAACGTTCCTGGGTGAAGCAATTCACCAGTTAAGAACTTCTCATGCTATTAAAATTGTTTTTATTATTTGAGCTAGTCGGAAAATTGTTGTATTGAGTATTAACAGCGTGTAAGCATAAGCATTTAGTAGTCTCATGTAGGGTGGCACCAATGGTATACAGTGTTGTTATATATTTGATCATCATGTAAAAGAAAATAATTGTCAATTCTGTTTATAATCAAAGGTATGTTTTATATGTTATAATAAATGTTTGCTTTTATAACTAATTCTTTGTTCAGAGCGAATCTGTTCAGTTCCCTGCCAAGATGAAATGCTTAAAAGATATCAATACAAGAAATTTTGATCTAAAATTAAAATATTAAATTTTCATAATTTTCGTTGCTATTTAAGCACAGAGACGGTCGGACCGTCACAATAGTAGATGTTAGTTACAAACACAGATAACGTTTTAAACAGATTAATGACTTTGGTCTAGGTCGAGAGGGTGAAGGATGCCCTTGGTCTCCCTGAGGAAATATGAACAAAACTGGCCATTTCTCATTCTTGTTTATTAACGCCCCCAATCGGGGGCGCCACACAAAGGTATTTTACAAACAGAGAGAAATGAAAGTAACAAATATATACAATGCCCCGTCAGCGGAAGTAGACGTCGCCGACGTTCTCCACAGGAGGTGATCCTTGGCCAGCGAGTGTTTCCCGCAAGTGTCTACAGCCAACCCCCTGCAGCGCCCTGCCACCTTCACGCCCGCTTTATAAATCTATAATCACAGGCTGTCAGCCGCTTTCAACAGGAGGAGGCCGGGCTGTCGCTCGACCGGGGATTAAATTTTCTTTTGAGCGGGAATAATGCATGGCCACTTCTCACGCAGCCCCTTCCTTCACCCTTGTCGGCTGTCACACCCTGTCGAGTGAAATAACCGACCGCATCAAGTCCTGCGGACTTCATGGGATCGCCGAGGTTCACATCGGACTGCTGAACGACACGCAAAAAATACGCGTGATTTCAGAGCAGGTTACCAAACCAGTCTGCCAGAATTCTGTTCTGATAATAGCTACACTATATCAATGCTAAACAGCAGTATAACACTTAAACCTTATTAAACAACGCTTACTATTAGAAATTCTTTAAACATACGAATAAAATTTAGCCAGTGATCAAATACCAAAATAGTATGTCTAATTCTATTGGCTCCTTATTTATGGGAATAAATCAGTGGTTAAATGTGTTGTACCTAGATATTAATTTCTGTAATGCTATTAAACTGTATCCCACAGGCTACATCTGCAGTAAAGATTTTGATGTATGAACAACTTCAAAATATGGTTGGCTTAATCCTAAGGGATCCGCAAAACAAACTGCTATACAATTTTGTAAGCTCTCTCAATCACTCACTCGCCTCGATAGGGGGCGTCCATTAATTACGTGAGGTGAAATGGGGGGGGCGGCGAAATCAATAGGTCTACAAATGACGCAAAATTTAGGGGGATATTTCGTCGAAAAGTGGGGGTGTAACAGGCTTTGGAAGGGTAAGACCTAAAATAAAAATGGTAAATTGATAAATCCGGAGAAACATCTCACGTAATTTATAGACGCCCCCATAGATATTTGCTGGAGAACAGTGACGTTGGGCGTCAGCCTTCGCTCGCAAATTAAAAGCGACCAGAGATTAGAACAAATCCGAGGATATATCAACAATTTAATAGCCAAGCAACTGCTGTGAAACTAATTGCCATAATTCATTCATTAATTCTGCTTTCCGTAGCATTTCATACTTAAAAAAATTACAGCTGAAAAATCGCAAAACTGCTTTTCAGTTGCTAATGAAATCAACATAAAAAACTTTAAGAAACTTAAATTAGGTTCTACTGTAGCCACGAATGTCAATTGTCATTCCGGCCTGGGCTAAATTTCAATTTATTTAATTCTTTCGCCAATGTTGATGCTTGACCAAAATGTATACATTATGGTTTATTTTCTTTTTACGTATTTAACTGACCACTTGTTCGCTGTTCGTGAGTTATTAGGTTACCAGGCTATTTACGGTATCGAGTACTCTGGCAATTAATTTATTTGGAATTGCTCAACTATTTAATAATCTGGAATCTGTATTAAATTCTCTGGCCGTTTCGGACAGTATGACCAAAGATTACATTATGAAATTTTTTACCAGTCACAATAAACAACAAAGGCTTCCTTTGAAGTAAACAGGAATTCTTCAAATTTTGCTGAACTTTTAGGATCTAATACATGTTTGTATTTCAGCAAGTTCCAGTCTACTACCTTTCAAATAATTGTACGATAGCGCAATGGTCCCTATCCGTGTTTAACACTTCTGAGTTCTTCAAACTCAAGATATTTTATTCATCCTAAGGGCGAAAAAAAAGGTCAAGTACGTATTTGGTCAGATCAGATCAACCTGACATTTTCTTTAACACTAAAAATTGAAACTATTCTAGACCCGTGATGATACGCAAAAAAATGGTCACGGGCATACACTAATATAAAAATTAAATTGATAACGATGAAAATATAAATGAAGGCAAGAGAACACTCGAACTCTGGCTACAATGTGTGAGATGCTAGTTGACCTATCGAATGGTAGTTCTGGAATAGTCAATTTCTAATTATTATTAATATTACGAAGTCCGTGGCTAGTATCTAAGAGGTACGCCGTTGAAAAAAGTCGAGAAAGGCTGGCTTAAGTATCTGTTCCAATACCGTTGGTGACATTTTATATTAGTGTCACAGATTTGGTTTTGTGGTTCCAAAGTTCTATAATCTACCTTCTAAATTCCGCATGGGTTCTATTTTTCCACAAAGATTTGAAGTTTCGTTCTTGATTTCTTTGTGATGAAATTTTTTTAGTAGCTGCTCGGAATTCAATGATTGTTATCTATCACATTGTTTTGCTGTGGATTTGTAGAAAATGCCTTTGAGGCACATTCTTAACTCACTAAGGCTCATTAGATCGATTTTTGGGGTGGGGGGGGGGGGGTGTTGAAACGTAAGTATATTTTTATTTAATTGCCTCGAAAAAGTAAACATCTTCTGTTTTTTTATTTTATAAAATATATTCCGTATTTTATCGTATCAATTGAAAGTGATATAATACATTGATGCTTCAGTTCCTTCTTTCGTATTTGCTTTACTAGTTTATTTTTTTCATTTACTTATTTACTTTTTATTTGAGTTGACGGAGAGGGAGAGCGGTGTCATTCCGTAATTGCAACTGAAGTAAGTTATGTTTTGTACACAGATTCATCAGATCATCGTTGGCACCCTAAAAATTAGTTACGTACACATTTATTGATTTTTCTCTGTGTATTGTAACGTTATTATTACATTTTACACATAAATATTTCACTGTTTTTCGTTTTTGTTATTTAATTGTAGCCAGCAATTGCTTCATGCCAGCTTTTATTCAATGTTTCTTGACAAAAACTTTGTTATGATATTCATGTCAATAGTCCTCAATAGCAATAATATCTCTGTAAACATGATATGTTTTCTGAATTACAGCTTACAATCACGCATTTGTTATTGTTTGAATTGTTTATTCAAAATAATCAACTGCTTTAATAATGACTGTTACCAGTCTGTTTTCTGTACGATATCTTTGTATTTGAGTTGTACCTAAGTTGTGGCAATGTGTTCGAATGAGAGTGTAAGCTATTTCTTCTAGAGTTACTCGTAAAATTAAAAATTTGTATTTAATGATAAACGCAAATACAACTGTTATTGGAATTTTTTTTATTTTATAGAGTTTCATGTGAGTTCTCGTATAGAGTTTGTATAAAACTATTGCAAATGTCCAGCGGAGCCAAAAAAACGCATAATTACTTCAGGCTATTTCTTCTATAGTTCATTGTTAAAACAATAAATTATTATTTTAATTAATGATGCCTGTTTCGTGAAATGTACATATTCAATGAAAACAGTCTCCCATATGTTTAAATCTTATGCAAAAATTTCCTACATTAGGAAGACATTTTTTTTTGTTATTGGATTTAAAAATTATATATCCGTTTCTGATCTAGGGTGCTTAAGGTCTTTTTCGACAAATATGGACTTATTGGTGCATCTTGGTGTTCTCAGATGTCGTTTGTATCTGGTTTTAAATTTTCATGCCGTTTGTCATATGTGTATGCCATTGCACTGATAGCAAGTCAATTTGTTTATTTCTGAGTAAAGACGCGTATTTTCAGGTGCATTTCATTTGTGTATAATGTATTTAGAATTTGGATTTGTGCATTAATTTTTTAAAGAGAAAGATATGTTTTCCATTCCAGTTAGAGATACCTGTCTAAGCTCACTTCTTACCATGATTTGCCGCAGATGAATTTACCGCCGACAGGCGCAATATCTGAGAAGAAGAAAACTAATCTGCTGCCCAGCAATATCCAATTTGAAAGAACAGAAAGAATGCACCGAACTGTGTTTAATTATTTTCTGCAGGAGACAGTTCAGTGAAGGCGGAGCAGGGAATGTCAGTAACAAGGGTAGGTTTATAAAAGAGGGAGAAAATATACTTAGCATCCTACATAGACTGTTGGCCATTTTAGTACCAGTGCATTTACATCGAATAAATATTATTTCTGTAAGACTCTATCTTATTAGATCACAGTTTAAAAATAACAGATAATTAAAATCCTTAATATTTTATTGTGGGGAATGCTTAATAAAGAGAATCTGTCTGCCATGTGATAAGGCGGGTGATATTACCTGACAGGTGATTAATGAAGAAAATCCATAAATCAAATTCTACGGAAATACCATGGCTAATCAATGTATATATGTATCATTATTATTATCAGCCAGTTCAATCTTTTAGTGATGTGGCCTCTTAAAGTCATGATGATAAATATATATATTAAAGAGGAACACTCCAATAAAAATTCATTGTGAAGAATTACAATTTTAAAATCCAATCCACGAAATGGAAGTCACTTTTATTTGAATTAAAAGGACCTTACGGGACACATAAGCAAACATTAAGGCGCCATTGGGTGTCACACGCACTAGAAATAGAGGATACGTTTTGGCACTAGGATCACAATATTCCTTTCATTTTCATATACTGGATTTTTCATTTTGGTTAAATTTGATAAAAACGAGTGTAAAAGTGGCTAGCGAAAATGAGTTGAGGGTAACTAGCGAAATTAATGAAAGTTATATGGGAACGCCACATAAGAAACGTACAGGTGAAAAACAATTAGCAAAATTTGAATGGATTGATCTAGTATTTATGTTTTTGGAATAGTATTTATCTTTAAAAAATAATTTTGAGGGATAAATAAAGCTTGGGAGTTAATAAGATATGTGTTTCTTAGCAAAATTTATTTTTGTGTAAATAATTTTATGTTTATACGTCAGTGGTCGTACAATATTATATTTTTGTCTGGAAATCTTAATGCATATTGTTTCATCAGAACAATCTTCGGAAGATTTACCTGACTTGTTAAGAATCTTGAGCGTTAGTGAGGTTTAAAGGTAGAATTCATAAACCAATTCTGCCCGAAATTGTCTCTCTGCAATTTATAATACGATGGATAGATGATAGGCACCACGAAACAGCCTGGGTTCTTAGGGCGTTTGTTTACTGTTTCTTCAAACAAACACAGATCTATAAATTACAAATAAACAGACTAATGGCTGGCAGTAGGCGCTGTGGCTAATATACTTGAGACTTTGAACACATACTTCAGTATATTCTTACAACATGATTGCGAGAATATTCCAGTGATCACGATTTAGCAGACGCAGTTTATAGACAGCATAGCACTTTACTTCCTACCTCCTTTTGCTGTACGGTATAATACGTAGCGAAAATTACTGTTCGTATGTTAACCACTAACGCATGGACACAGTGTATGGCATTCTTCAAATCAGTAACTTAACAGGTATAAATCACGTAGTGTAACGAATTTTCGCCGACTGCTACTTGGATAGCAAGGGTGAAAACATGGTGAGCTAAAGTATTGAATTTGAGCATTTGGTACTCTATTACTGGTTAATCATCCATCATAAGGGGATGTTAAACCTGGTGTCTTGTTGATGTCTTTAAGAAGAATAGGTCTGAATGGGTCGGCATCGAGTTTCACCACAGCAAATTTTTTTTTTTTTTTTTTATCTGCTTAACGTCTCTTAACAGCGAGGTCTTTAGAGACGGAAAAGGATGGGGGGCAAGGAATGGGAACTAATTCGGCCATGTCCTTTTGAAGGAAGAATCCCGGCATTTGCCTGGAGTGATTTGGGGAAACCATGGAATACCCAAATCTGGATGCCCGGACGGGGATTCGAACCGCCGTCCTCCCGAATGCGAGGCCAGAACGCTAACCGTTACACCACCACTCTCCTTCCCACAGCGAAGATTTCTAGTCCAGAAATTTTGCACTTGAGTAGATTTAATAAGTAACGACAAATTTGTGAAATAAAAATGTAAACATTAATAACTATTTCCATCAGTCTGGTACAGACAGTGTCTCTTTTTTCCAACGTGCATAACTCTCCTTCTTCCAAAGAATACGCCATTTTCAAGAACGGTTGTAAATACTCTTGTCACCTCGTGGAAACAGTTGATTTACAATGGAAGCGAAAGAAACAATTGTGTAGAAGGAATTTACCGGCTTGCATTATTTATAACACAGATATCAGGTGTTAGTTTTAAATGTCATAGTAGACTGATTTACACAGTTTTCTCGTAACATATGTATCCTAGTGTGTAAAGAGGTTTTACAGGTATAATTCTAAAAATATGCTGAAAGAATGATGTCTACCTTCACACATGATAGTATTTCAGTCAAAAATTATGAATTCTGGCAACTGCCGTTATTTCTTAGAGTTAAATATCAATAAACTAAATCTTTTTAAGAAATTTATTTGTTTTTGGGCTGATTTATTAAATAAAGTATTAATTTGATTTGATTAATAGAGAATTAGCTTCTTTTCTGTACTGCATCTCTAGACTTGTTTGATGTAACCCCAATCTCTTCCATTTCTAGTCTCCTAATACATTTACTAACAGATTTTTTTTTATTCTGCGTTGGAAATCTTTATTGATGTGCAAGTGCAAGTAGAGTATTGTTCTCATCCATAGCACCAAGCCTGGGAGGTGAGTGGTAATACTCGCTTCAAGCATTCGGGAGGATGCGGATTCAAACCCCAATTCGACAATCCAGATTTCGGTTTTCCGTGGTTTAAAAAAGCATTCCAGGTTAATGGCGGGATTGTTCCTAGTTTTCAAAAATTCTTGGTCTGTCCCCTGGTTCTAATCCCAGTGGGAGCAAGAATTTTTAAGAATTGCGTTTGATAATATGAGCTATGACATGACATTCCGTAGTTCGGATTCCACGTTAAACTATAGGTCCCAGAGGTAAGGAACTGGCTCTTAGACTTCTAATACAATGGCTTAGAATGCCTCCTTCGGGAGGATCCAGTCAATCGTCAGGTTGTGGACAAAATTAGTTTTTTTAGTTTTAATGAAAAATTAAGAGATTGGTAGATAGGTTAATGATGACTAATACTACAAATGCTTGATTCTTTTCACCTTATTGTATTCGGCTATTCAGCTCCCTTCAGCGGCCTCTTTCACTATCTAACATGGGAAAATTTTTGAAACAATTAGTGATAATTCTCATCAGATTTTTTTTTTTTTTTTTTGTTCTGCTTCGTTAAATAAATTTTGAGAATTGTAGCTTGTTCTAAAAGACTTATTACTTAATAGGTCTTACCCTGAGTCAAGCTCGTTGTTGTTCTCAATAAAGGCCGTGCGCATTACTGGGTCATTATTGAACGTATTAACTCATGTTTTCAAAACTTGAGTGATGCAAGATAAGATAAATTTATCAGAATTTAGGTTTGGTAAATTTAATTTCAGAACAGAAGGATTGGAAAGGTTTCGTGACGGAACTTATCTGGAGAGTACGGAATCAGAATCTTTACATGATAGAATAGAACAGAAATATCGTCAGGATAAATAAGGAGAAAGTGCAATGGAATATATGTCATTTGACTGCAAAGAAAAAGATCTTTATGATGACAAAACAAAGGAGGGATCAAGGAATTAAGATACACTGCGTAGGGTGGAGAAGAGGAATAGTGAAACGACAGAAGTAGTTTTTGTTCGATACAGGCCAAACCAATGTCATGAAACTGGCTTAGATGATAATTAAAAATCTGAGAAGCATTATCATACATTGTGTGCCGAATTTCTGGATATAACAGACTGTTTACTGGCTATGATGCCCTCTATATTTAGGCTAACAATTGTCAAATTTGGCTTCACTAGGGGCTTTTTGATCAGACTCCTACCTAGTGTTGACACTTGACGTTCCTTAAGACACAATTACCAACGTGGAAAGACACGTCACAAAGTCGTCACTAGACGTAACATCCTGAGCAATATGGCAAACAGCCAATGGAGTGCCAAGTCAACAATTCTCGAAACCACTGCACAAGCGATATGCCGTATATACCTGCTAGTGTGGTCTAGATCAGGTCATGCTGGGAAGGTGGATATAAGCCTCAATGAAACATGTAGGCTAGTTACAGGATGTATGAAATGTACTCCATTGGACAACCACTGTAGAACAACTGTTCGCAAGACCTGCCTCCTTCAGAAATTAATTGAATATACCGTGTGCTGAGTAGCCCTCAGACACATTTGGATGGGCCACTGCTAGGGACTCCTTACGACAGCAATGAAAATATCGTGTGTAAGCAGAATTTTGCACGCAACATACCCGCCCACCTATTAGGAGCGCCGAAGGCTTCGCGCGTTTCTGTTTGAATGTAAGGCCAATAGCTGATGACGGCAGCTACTTACTAGGTGTTTCACAAGTTACACGCCAGGCGACCTCGCCAGGAATGGGAGAATCTCGTCTGAAGAGTGTGTGTTCGTGTTCGTGCAGTGATAGTTTTATACCGCCTTTCAGGCCGGTTTTGTTGAATCGCCGGTAAACTTCGATTTCTACGTGCCCGCTACGTTTTCTGAACCAGGTTAAGCCAGGACGCCGGACTCAACAACCTACCACGCTGGTAATGTAAACTGTGATTCGTGTGCCCCGCCCAGAAAGCGCCCTGTGCCTATTAATATAGGAAAATTGCAGACGGTATGGGCAATATTCTGTTCCTTGCGGTGCCGTGTTGTCAGAGTACTCACGCTCTCGCTGAATGTTCGTGTTAGTTAGTCGTAGCATTTTTTTGACTAAGAACAATAACTTTAACACAATTACTGTCCACCACATCTTGATCTGGCACCTGGTGTATTCATGAATTTCTTTGTTTGTTTGTATTAGAATATACTAGTTATGGGACCATTATGTTTTTGTTGTTACCATTATACTCTGTGCAGAATTAAAAGTTACATACTGTACTTTTTCTGTAATTATTGGCCTAAGAATATGGATCCCTCTAGCCAAATTATAAACGTTAGCTTTGTAAATTTTTGGTCCATTCTTATCCGTTTTAGTGATTGTTACATCAAAACGTCCGTTTCACATTAGAAGCGAGATTTTTTTTTTTTTTTTTTTTTTTTTTTAACTTTGATAAATGGCACACCCTACATGGAATGGAAAATGTTGGCGAGAGGTTATATCACGAAGAATACCCCACTGGCTAAAACAACATCTGACTACCCTGTTACCCACTAAAAAGCACCTTGTAAAAGAAGATATAGACTGTGACTGCGCAATAGCCACAAATTGTGGAACTCTTACTGGTCTGCCCAAATTGTTCTGTCACCTGTTCTAGCAGCGTCTTAAGGACTTATAAGAAAAAAGCTTTTGACATAACTTAATGCTGGATTGAGAAATTAGTTTCGGACATGAAAAAGTAAGTATTATATGCGAACCTTTGTAAGGTCAACAAATACGCTAAAAGTAGAACGTTACACTGTTAGTAAAAACGAAAATATTAACCTAAAAATAATATTGTTCAGTCCATGGATGTAGGGACTACAGACGACCGACGTGTTCATATCAGTGACTGCCCTTGGAAATGTGTAGTCGATCACGTAATGACCTCTGGTGGTTAGGATCTGCCTGTTTATACGATAAGAGCTGTCAATATGTGGAGAGATGAATAAACTATGTATACTGACTCAGCATGTTAATTGTAGATAACACCGGACAATTTGATGAGTCTGGATAGTTTGCATTGATATACCCAAGGATTCTGCCCATTCGTTGTAAGCGCAGAATTTGAACGTTATCCTTCCATTCTATGAACCGATGGCACATACATCAAGAACGGAAAAATATCCTTATATACGTACTGTCTTCCGCTGAATATTGATTATACAATTTCCTAGGAACATTGTTGCCTCGAAAAAATTTTATCTAAAAAAACTCCCTCACAATGTGTCAAATCATATAGTCATAAAAATTTACCATGAATTAGTTATTAACTGTGTAAACTGTGCTAATATTTGTTGCTAAACGTCACTAAATTACAGTTAATATTTGGATCTTCATCTGCTAGATATGACTCCTAATGCATCAGGCATTGGATAATGATTAGGAAGCATTAATTAGACAACATTTTGCATTGTGGAATTAATTACAGTATTTTCAGAAAAGCAACTATAACATTGTGCATTTAGACGATGGTTTTTGTTGGATAAAACACTATAATTAACACTGAACTTGGCCATAATTTTCCATTCCCTTAATGATAATAGCTAAATAAGTGACTTTTAAAGATTGCGTCAAATTAAGTTTATTTCCATGGGTAATATTAAATCGTTTTTTACCATATTATTCAAACAGACTCTATTTCGCCATCCATTACTACTCTATTTGGCCATCCATAACTGCTCCAAGTACATTTTAATCTTTTCTTGGCATCTTCAGCTTAACAACAATTAGAATGTTCTGAAACTGAGCAGTATAAAAGCTATTTGTTGTTCAATTTGTTAACAAATGTAAGTTACTTCCTAGCTCCCTTCGATTTTCCTTTACTTAACAATATTCCCCATACCTGATGAAAATATCCCAGGAACTAATTTTAATCCTTTTTGATGTTATAACTTGTTGATAGCGGTATTTACAAATGGCACACTAGTGGAAGCATTTTTTTCCGTTTCAAGTTTTGTTATTAGTCTCTTGATGTATGTGATACAGTCTTAGAACGATCTGATATCTTTATTTCCATACACCTCTTAGTATTCTCTTCCTTAATTGTGTTTACTCTAATGGCTGCCTACATGATAATTTCTTCATTTAACCGTTCCCTCCAGTACCAAATTAAACAATCCCCTACGTGTTAAAATGTGACGCATTGTCCCCTTTCCGTTAGATTTTTCAATGATCACCATTCTTCATTCATCTAGTCTACCACGTGACAGTTTCTTACTACATCTGTCCTCTAAATTTCAACTTATTTCCTTTTGAAGGCACCAGGTTTAGATACTCGAGTTTTTTTCTTTCAAGTATTTCAAAAAAGTCATTTCGGCTTAACTGTGCGTTCATATAGCTTTAGAACAATTCTTTGATATAGATATCCTCATCTTTCAGTGGACTTATCATCATAGATTTTGTACTACTTGTTCTTGTGGTATTTTTGGTCTGTCCCATTTTATAACTTTTCTTTATACTTATTCAGAATTCTTCTCCGACAATTTTGTTCGTGCCATTAATTAGTTCTTTTTTTTTCGCTGTGAACACTAAATTATCATCAATAATGCGCGCAAACTGGTTCTAAAAGGTTAAACACTTATACCAAATCCAAATATTTCTTCGAATGATTACTATATCAACCGACGAGCCGAATATCAGTGGTCATGGACTATAAAATTGTTGCACCTGATTTTTAATTGAAGCAAATGTCTAACTATTCTTTATTTTCGTTGTAACTATGTGGTTCTTCCATAAATGACAATACATTTCTTGATTTCTATGTAGCATATAACACAGGCCCAAGTGCTACCGACCCTGGTGAATCAGTTCTTCTTTAAAATAAATAATTAATGAAACCGTCGTTAGATCATAGTGTATACGTCATCGCCGGTAAGACAGAAAACCCTGTTAAGATGGTTAATACATCACCATCAAGACATTGTAAATCCTGGCAGGATGATTAAGTATACTGCATCACCTGAAAGACAAAACATGATTACGCATATCGGGCCAGTTACAAAACTTACAAATCCTTGGTAAGGTTACATCGCACAGCGCAGAGGCTCAACACATGAACACACCACTTGGAAGATATGGACAAGATTGGTAAAGTGATATCGTATACCGCATCGTCCCCAAAACATCGAATGCCCATGTAGAGCGACAGCTTATACCGGAAGGCTTGCAAGGGATGGAAAACCATAACTTGACAGCACACACCACTTCACCTACAAGACATGTAAAAGCTCTGGTAAGATGACTGCGTGTACCCCATCATCTGAAAGACACAGAAAATCATGGCCAGATGACAGCGTATGCCATACCGTTTGCAAGACGTATGATAACAGCCCACTTCGCATCGCCTACAAGACATGGAAAACATTGCTATAATGATAACGTATACCACATCATCAACGAGGTATAGAAAACTCGCTGTTGCATGGCTACATATACCACATCACGTACAAGACATGTAAAACTCCAGTATAGTGACAGCGTGTACCATAACTCCTGGAAGTTATAGATAATGATGCTAACATGACATCACCTGCAAGACATTGAAATCCTTTACAAGACTAATATTATCCGGGTAAGGTGACAGTGTTACAACATTGCCTGCAAGACAAGGAAATCCTGGCAAGATGACAGCGTATACCGCATTGCCTACAACACTAGGAAATCCTTGGAAGGTGAGGTGACAGCGTATACCGCATTGCCTGCAAGACTAGGAAATCCTGGTAGATGACAACATATACTGCATTGCCTGCATGACTAGGAAATCCTGGTAAGGGAACAGCGTATACCACATTGTCTGCAAGTCTAGGCAATCCTGGCAAGATGACAGCGTATACAGCATTGCCTACAAGACAAGGAAATTCTGGCAAGATGACAGCGTATACCGAATGGTCTGCAAGACTAGGAAATCAAGGTAAGTAGACAGAGTATATGGCATTCCCTGCAAGACAAGGAAATCATGGTAAGGAGACAGTGTCTACCGCATTGCCTACAGGACTAGGAAATCCTGGTAAGGTGACAGCGTATACCACAATGGCTGCAAGAGTAGGAAATCCTCGTAAGGAGACAGCGTGTTATGCATTGCCTGCAAGACTAGGAAATCATGGAAATATGACAGCGCACACCACATTGCCTGCAAGACTAGGAAATCCTGTGAAGAAGACAGCGTACACCGCATTGTCTGAGAGACTGGGAAATCCTGGTAAAATGACAGCGTGTACAGCATTGCCCGCAAGACCAGGAAATCCTGGTAAGATGACAACGTATACCGCATTGCCTTCAAGACTAGGATATCCTGGCAAGGCGTCAGCATCTACGCATTGCCTGCAAGACTAGAAAATCCTGGTAAGGTGACAGCGTATACCACATTGTCTGCAAGAGTAGGAAATCCTGGTAAGGTGACAGCGTATACCGCATTGCATGCAAGACTAGGAAATCCTGGTAAGGCGACAGCGTATACCACATTGTCTGCAAGAGTAGGAAATCCTGGTAAAGTGACAGCGTATACCATATTGTCTGCAAGAGTAGGAAATCCTGGTAAGGTGACAGCGTATACCACATTGTCTGCAAGAGTAGGAAATCCTGGTAAGGTGACAGCGTATACCGCATTGCATGCAAGACTAGGAAATCCTTGTAAGGTAAGGTGACAGTGTATATCACATACTTTCAAGAAATGAGAATCTTTGTTAAGATAAACGTTTGTACTGCATCACCTAGAAGACACAGAAAACTGTGCTAAAGTGGCAGCGTATATTGCAAGACTGGGGAAACTAAACTGAGGCAAGAGCTTCTATCGCATTATCTTGCAGAGCATAATAAACCCATTGTAAGGTGTCATGTGAATCGCATCACCTGAAAGTCATGCGGTTGTAAATTGACTATGGTTGCGGATCACTCTGGATGATGGGGGTGTGACTCAATAGAAAGAAGCCTTCTTGGAGAACGTCAGCTGGGTGTCTGTCGGCAGGTGTCCGGGGCGTGAATGCGTGTCGGAGCACCGCCTGCCATAAACTGCCTCTGAGTAATGGCGGCAGCTCCCAATGTGAATTCTTCAATAATGATATAATCGCGCTGAGATTATCACCTGTGGTGCTGTATATCACTCTGAGAGCAGCGTCCCTCCGTTATTTAGGACGTGCCCAGCAACACGCCTCGACATTCCTGTTTAATAGTGCCCACGGCGTCGTAAAATCTGTCCTCGGATACATTGCTAAGTGGTAGCAACGATTTATTTACCGCGCCTTGAAACACATACTAACAGCCGTCAAAGTAACTGCCTTGCACAGTTTATTCTTGTTTCCTAGCGCCCACACCAAGTGTGTTCAATCGTATGTTTATGAACATTTTCTATCCACTTTCGCGGTAAAAGTTAAATTCGCTTTCATGCAAATGGTCCACATTACATGGCCCTTTTAGAAATATATATCTGAGTATGTCGTTAACAAACCAGTTTTCATCATACTTGGCAATAATATTTCTGTGACTAAAAGGGATTTTATCCCGTGTAGGCAACGCCTACGTCGCAAGAACGATCGGAACTGTGGAAGTTTTTAGAAAAGTAGTAAAATTAGTCAGTATTGTAGTTGTGCGTCTACTATAAATATATATATATATATATAAAATAAACGCTGAAAAATTAAAACTTTGGCATTTTATACGCTGGTTTGAATTTGGCGCCAAAACGCCTGCAACTGTCATGCAGTCTCTTGTGACGTCACATCCCTGATTGTGCGGCTGTAAGCAAAGCGGCGGTTTGCTTATTTTGTTGATAAAATGAGTTCTAAAGTTAACTAGCGTTGTATAGTGCCTCAGTGTGTAAACACATCACGTAAAGAGCAAGCAAATTATTTATTTACGTTATACACAATGGCGATATGCGGAAAAAATTGCTAAAACATGCACGACATGACCCAGCATATTTATCTACAAAGGCTTCAATATGCTTTTGTGAAGACTACTTTGAAGTAAGTTTTTGAATAATATCTTACTATATTTAATAAGCCATGTATTTCAATATTTTGTTCTCACTTAAAATTATTTTTTTCGATAAATTAATTAACACCATCGAGGTTTAGTATCGTGTGCTCCCATAAAAACAACGTACCAATAACCTGTTGAAATTATTCACCAATCATCTATATGATCTGATACATTATTTAAAGTGAATACAAGTAGGCCTACATAACGCATACATCAAATTAGTAATTATTTTGAAAATATGCCCGTAATTTTCGTAACATTGCTACTGTTAAGAGTACGCTGTTCATAATTAAAAATGTCTACGATTTATTTATTATGTTCTAACAGCCAATGACAAAACAAACAGTTGCATTTTGATTGGTTTAGCTATTTTTTATCATCATAATAAGTATATAATCTCATCTGATTATTGGTATATTTTCGCGTAGAATGCTTGCTTTATCTGCTTATGGGCACAGTAATTAAGTTATATTTTTAACTTAGTCTCAGCTAATATTGGTCCTATAAAACAATATTTAGCTCGTAACAACTGTTCTTTCTAAGATATGTAAATTTCTGAAATCGGTCGACTAAACTGAGTTTAAAGCCCAACAGTCAAATACAATGCCGAGAAAGACTTAATTCTTATTTAACTTTTCTTAAATACACGACAATAAGTGCAATTTTCAGCACAACACTACGCATATGCTTTTTGAGTACTTATATTCTGAGGTAAATTTTGACATTCTGGAATTCTGCTGTGCAAAAATCACTGTTTTATACGAAAAACTTTCCCAGCATCGTCACATCAATTTTGGCAAATTAGAACTGTTTCCTGTGGTAAATCCAGCATTAATTGCAAATATTATTTATTTTACGGATTGAAACCAGAATTAAGTAATATATTACCAAAAACTTAAATATAAGATGCAAAGATTTGCGACAGATGCTTAACACTTTGAGAAAAACTGGAGTGTGCTTTCTCTGTAGTGTTGTGGGGATAGATCATTTTTAGGATAAATCTTCCATTGCAACCTTCTGTGATGTTATGAAGTAGAAACCCAATTCCCCAAATCACTCCAGGTGAATGCCGGGATGCTTCCTTCACAAGGGCATGGCCGAATTTCTTTCCCATTCCTTGCCTCCCATCCTTTACCGTCTCTAAAGACCTAGTTGTTATAGGAGACTTTAAGCAGTTAAAAAAAAAAATATGAACCCAATTTGATTTGTTACCGGAAAATCATGAATCACGTGGACCTGCCTTCCATCTCCATCCAAACGACAATGTATCGTGCAGTTTATACAGTGAATGACAAATTGGGAAAGCAGCCAAAATTCAATAATTCCCGTGAAAGTTTGTCGCACTACCCAGCAAAATAAATATGTTGTTTCACTAAAACTTTCTACGGATAAAATTAAATTGATAAAATTAAATTCAGAGTAGGATGAGTTTATAACAGACTCCAACTATGGATGCCATAAAACGTTGCTAGATTCACGTTTCGCGAATATTGTTACCTATGCTGCGAGGGTTGCATGATTCTAGGTGTCAGATACGGTTGCTGTCAGCATTAATAGAATATTTCTCCCACATTGACCAGACCATTTCGGGACAATTTCAAGGCACTACATCGTTTGGCTAGAAGATCATCTTGCCAGTTTTTTTTGTTTCAAAGAATACACGCTGTTCTTTTGCAGTGGTTAACCTGTGGTCATGAATACTAATGCTATCCAAAAGCGTGAATATTTCTCAGGCTCGTTGAATTCTCCCATATACACAATTAATTACGAGACATACCCCGTAACCTTTTACGTGTTTAATAGTATCGAAACGAGATAGTGAGTACTATGTAGGTAAATTTTTAAGATTAAACGCTAGAAACATTTTCGGAATCCAATTATTGTAAATTAGTATAGAATAGATAAAAATTGAATGCCACAAACAACTCAGCAGCTGATTTCTTTTGCAGGCAAAAGATAGATTAATTAATCACTTGCTGAGATTATAACGTTTTATCTCTTTATGGAGGTGTTGACCTAATATAGAACATCCGGTCCCATTATTTAAACTAGATGTTCTTTAGAGATGGACAATGCATCAGTCAATTAGTATTAGCATTCTTAACAACTCCCTGCATTAGAGGTTGCATGTATTTTCTCTGACAGACTTAAGAGATCCATTTTAAGAAGTTGATAGCTACGCGCTGACTTGCAACTAGTGAACGAACATGACGGAGAAGGGGCAAAAATAATTAATTCAGATTATTTGTTGGTGTGGTTTGACAGAACGCTTATACAGTACATGCAGGGAGACAGTAATTCATCACAGCTGATCAGATGTGAATATATTAACGATAAAAAACACAACTTCTGATTAATAATCAAATATTAAAGAATAAACCTCTTAACAATAAAGTATAACAGTGTGATGTTAATATTCATATTGCACACTACAGTTTGTATAAGTAGATTGTACAACACATTCAAGAAAAGTATGTTATATTAGTTTTTATCTAATATTTTATATTTATCTCAACAGGACTAATACACAGGTGGTATTAGAACTGAATGTTATATTTCTAGGGAAGTATGGGATTGCTGCGAGAAAAATTATAATGACTGCTAGCCCCAAAGCCTGTCAAAAATGACGGGTTTAAGTTAGCGTTATAGTAATTTATTTCTCTGCAGTTGCTTAACTAAATAGAATTGTTATAAACTAAAACTCATTGAAATTTATGATCCCTTGTGCAAAAGCTTCATTTGTCAACTTGGTCCAGGATACATTGCACCAACTCCACTAATATGGCCACTAGAAAAACAAAGCTTAATCACACGCGCATTAACACATTCCCTGTATCGCATTTCGATGTCATCATGCATCGCGATATAAAGTTGATCCAAAATTTTCATGATTCTTACACCTTTCTTTCTTATTACCTGTGATGAAGATAGATGCTTTAACGGCTGACGCAGCTTACATCCAGCTGAAATAATGACCCCAGTGAAAACGAAGGATGACTAAAAATAAATCTTAAAAACTTACGCTGTGCCACGTAATATTAGTTTTAATTGTGATTTAGGCCGCATAGTTTGCGATCAGTTTGGAGCTTCTTTCATTCAAGTTAAGAAATAGTTTCAGTAAAAAATCAACTGATAATTAACATGCCAATTTATACGAAATCATGTTCTGACAATTCATTTCTTAGCGATTGCTTAAGTAAATAAAAATCAATGTAATTCCTCGTGCCTTGTGCGTAGAAAAAGTTTTCCGTTTCGATCAGAGTCTAGGTTGCATTTCAACCTAACCACTTACTACGTTGAACTTGCAGCCGGAAAAACAATTCTTCAAACTCACGGACATTAATACATGTACTGTATCGCATTTTAGTGCTAATAATGCATCGCTGTATAAATTTGGACTCTGGAGTAATCATTTGGACTGATAAAGGAATTATCCTTTTGGTCTGAAAATTGTTACACACGTTCGATAGATTATATTGTTTAATGTGTGTTGCTCTTAGAGTTGTAAGATATATGCATACCTTCACAAAATTCAGCACCAATCTTAAAACTTCTAATTCCTCTGAGTATAACCCTAAGATCCACTATTAAAAAAGTTACTTCCGCCACCGAGAGAATCCAAAGCGACGAACACCATCAGCGTGCTGCAATAACCTCAACCAGGGTGGGGAGGGGAAGGTTACATTACATACAAAAGCTCTGATAGGGGTGAAGGGTGCCTGGTAATCTTAATCGAGCAATTCTAATATATATATATATATCTTCCAAAAGATCCCAGCCCAATCTACGTCTCAATTCTGAGACGCTTTCATAAGGGCTGTAGCAACCAGTGACGAATCGAGCGGCTCTTCTCTGTACCCTCTCCACTGAGTCAATCTGGCCCTTGCGATACGGATCCCAAACTCCACAACAATAATCCAGATGCGGACGCACTACTGTTTTATACGTTATATCCTTTGTATGAGCATTACAATTCCTCAGAATATGACCTATGAATCATAATTTAGAATTCGGTTTTTACATAGAGGTCATTATATATATATATATATATATATATATATATATATACATATATAATTGTAACGGACCGACCGTCTATATGCATAAATAGCAAAGAAAATTATGAAAATTTAATATTTTAATTTCATTTTTTTATATCAAACTTCTTGGACTGATATCACATAAGCATTTTAATCTTTGCAGGGATTTGATCAGATTGGCTCTGAACAAAAGATTCATAAACATAACTAAACATTTATTTTCAAATATGAAAAACTTAATGCATTTAACTATAAAAAAAATTGACAATCACATTCTTTTTACATAATGGCCAAATATAATACCACACTGTATATCATGGGCGCCACCCTACATGAGACTACTATATGCTTATGTTTACACGCTGTTGATACTCAATAAAAATTGTCCGACTAGCACAAATAAAAAAAAAAACAATTTTAATAGGCATGAGAAGTTCTCATCTGGTGAATTGCTCCATCCAGGTGCCTTTACTGGAGTATTGATCCATCAACATTTTCAGTGGTAAAAATATAATCTCCTTATCATTTTCTCACTTGGTGTTTTATGAGATTGTGCAATGCTGCGAAAGTTTTTTTTTTTTTTTTTTTTTTTTTTTTTTTTTTTTTTTTTTTGTAACTGCTTTACGTCTCTTTTTAACATCGAGGTCTTTAGAGACGGGAAAGGATGGGGGCAAGGATGGGGGCAAGGAATGGGAAGGAATTCGGCCATGGCCTTTTGAAGGCAGCATCCCGGCATTTGCCTGGAGTGATTTGGGGAAACCATGGAAAACCCAAATCTGGATGCCCGGACGGGGATTCGAACCGCCGTCCTCCCGAATGCGAGGCGAGAACGCTAACCGTTACACCGCCCATCTCGGTGCTGCGAAAGCAACCTTAGACTAGGTCAAACCGTAGGACGTAGGTTCAACCGCTAATCCAAACTTTGTAAAACCGTAGGTTCAACCACTTCACTACTTCCCGCTGACAACACACTTAGACTCGTAACTTTACACTTCCTAACACCACTTCTGATCTGCAACCATTGAGAGGTGGCACAGAGGTCGCACCTGTGGCCCATTGTCGTCCTTCTCCGGCAACCGACGCGCCCTTTGTCTGTTTTTGGCGGGCGAAACTCCATCGGGCAATTAGGTGTCTAAGCCGCTGGTCAACCCCCGCCATTCGAACAGTGCCATGCACAGAGAAAAAAAAATCTTTCCGTCAATAGGTGGCATTCCCTGTCTCTCCAGCCAACCTTGCCATTCACAACAAAACTATGGAATGACCCTGTTCACTACAAAATATATATATATATATATATATATATATATATATATCGGAAACGGCTATAGTGATTTGGATGAAATTTCATATGCAAATAACGTTATACTTTTTAAGTTTTGTTAACTCGATTTTGCAAACAAACAAAAAGATCTATTATTGTATTTGGTATCTCGGAAACGGCTATAACCTCAACTCGTAGATGTTTCAGGTGCCAGTAAGCCTACTGATGTTAGTTAAGTTTCTCTTTGGTTAGAGCAAGGAACTATGCACCACAAAATCCATAGGAAGCCTCCAAGAAAAACGTTTTACTTTAATTAACCTTTACTCAAAATTTTGCAAAATGAACAGAAATTGACAGATGCCGAGCGATGATCGGTCACCAAGGCCCTATAAGAAATAGGACCACCTAGTCCTGCTAAACCCAGAAGTTCAGTGCTCTACTGCAGCGCGGTTGTGACACGGGGTCGCCCGGCACAAGTGAATCCCAGCGCCATAAATCATGGCGGCAGCCGGCAGTTAGGGGCCGAGTCTTGCAAGTGCGCCCGTCATAACTGATGAAGATTGGTGGCGCTAGTTGATATTGATGCGGCTCGGCGTGTGAAGGGAAGCCCGTGACAGTTCCCGGCCGGGATGTCCTAGCGGCTGCCGTCTGCACGGCGACCAGACAGCCGCCCCGACGAGGGCCATTTGTTTCAATCTGTACGGCCGCGGCAGCCACCTCCCCGCCGCCATTCATTACGGCCACTGTGCGTGCCGTGTCGGGCTTTGATCTAAACCTGTCTCACGCACAGAGGAAAAGTAATTTCCGTTATACCGTCCTCACTGGACACTGTGCATACCCCGGCCACCATAAACTACCCTCCAATCTGCTTACAAAATTTTATGACCGTGAAAGAATGAATCTTCATACGCGGTAAGCAGGTGAAGGCGGCTTCTGTGGTGGAAGTTACCTTCCACGGAAATACCTCGGATAATTTAATTGGAATCGTTTTTCCTGGTCTTCCACGCTGTGAGGAGAGAATATAAGTTTGCTTTTCCCTTCAGGCTTTTACATAGAGGTCATCAGAATTGGAAGAGGATAGGGTGGCAAAGGAACTGAAAGAAATTCAGTCATGGCCTATTGAACGAACCATCCGAATTAACACCTAAAGTCATCTCGGGGAACAATACAAAATCCAAAAATCGAATTTTCTCTTTTTTTTTTTTTTTTTTTTTTTTTTTTTTTTTTTTTTTTTTTTTTTTTTTTTTTTTGCCCATGGTTATACGCCTAGTTAATTTCGAGATTATTAGAGGCGGGAAGGACTGTTGTCAAAAACGGGCTAGAATTTAGCAATGGTTTTTCAAGGAACCACCAGGACATTCACTTGGAGTGGTTTCAGGATACGATGGAAAATTGAAAAATGGATAGTCAGGCAGGATTTGAACTCACTTCTCCCTAAAGCTGCGTTCCCATGACGTCTCTTGACGGAGGCCTCCCGGGACGGATAGCCAACAACACGTGGTAGGAACGGGGCCGCCTCTGCTGGAGGGGATGAGACGCGGCTACCCACTCTATGCCGGTAAACATCACAGGCGTGTGAAGTGGTGCGCTGTTGCCATCGGTTTATAGCAGAGTTGCTCACCCCTTCTGTTGCTCTGTGCTTAACATCTGGTCCGAGTGCTACCGTGGCTTTTTTTTTTTTTTTTTTTTTTTTTTTTTTTTTTTTTTGAACTTTGTTACGTAGGCCATACAGTCAGTTCAATGTGATTATCATGACTCTTCCAGTGTATCAGTTTCTCCACTATATCGTTGCTACTGCGTATGGGCACATGGACACCACACGACGGACAAGACATTCACACACACAACACCTAAGCACTCATGCCCTCGGTCGGACTCGAACCGGTGACAGAGCCTGGTGAGTGAACGGTTAACGTTTTGTTCTCGCATTCGGGAGGACGTCGGTTCGAATCTCCGTCCGGGCATCCAGATTTGGGTTTTCCATGGTTTCCCCAAGTCACTCCAGGCGAGTGCCGGGATGTTTCCTTCAAAAGGCCATGGCTGAATTCCTTCCAAAATCCCATCCCACCTTTAATGACCTCGACGTCGACGAGGCGTAAAGCCATAAGTAAAAAAAATGACGAACCGGCGACCTTCGACACGCGGAGCTAGTACTCTAGTACTCTAACGTCAGCATACCACTCACAGCAAACAAAGCGTTTCTACCACGGCCAAAACAGTCTTGTTTGTAATGTAGAGGGAATGATCATTGACTTTTGCACAAATACACGATGAATCATAACAATATTTGGGAGTTAATTTCCATATTAATGGTAAGCCAGGATGCTGCAAATTTGAACTGGCTCAGGACTGTAGTGGCTGAGAACATATAATTAAGTGAATGTTACTTAAAAGCAATTGTTATTACCCAGCAATCCGGTATAACTAAATGATAGATGAGTACAAACTGGATTAACTACAACTAACTGAATAATGGGATACTCTAAGAATAACTGGAATATTTCAATAAAAACCACTAGCACTATAACAACAATAAGCGATATTTGTGATTCAATATAACATTAAAATTTGCAATAGCAGCTGTAACTGTTATTACTGTAAGCAAGACCAAATGTACTGTAATATTATAGAATTAATTAGACAGTAAGTCAAAGTGTAACGGAACTGTATGCCAAATTCCTTGCGTGTAAATATTTTGTACAAAACACTATGTAAATCAACAATGTAAAAATTAATACGTAGGGCCTAATTTAGTCACTAAGATATTAGGCTGTATAAATGAAGGGTAAATAAAAAAAAAAAATAAAAAAACTCTAGCCCCTACGCTTCCGAGGCTGGCTGCAGCTGTTTTTTTAATGCTTGGTGACTCTTCTGGTACATGTGTTCAATAAGAGCGCTGTTTGTGTTGTAGATGACAGCTAGGAGAAAGGGGAGGCTGGTACTCGTGGCCCACATATTCAGTCTTGTTCTTCTTAAACGGAACGCCAACTTTAACATTCCCATCCGACGAAACGGATCGCAATTAATAGATACGTGTGACATCACTCTATATCAGGGATGGCCAACGTGCGGCGCACGGGCCACTTGAGGCGCGTCGTACGTCACTGCTGGAGCATTACATACGTAAACTTTAAACTTCAACGGTGATATCAAACACACCACCCATTTGCCTTACTCTGATTTTAAATCTATATCATCGCTCGCTTTATATAGCGAGTATGGACACTGGACAGTCGACACGAATCATCGATGTTCATCTGACTGAGTGTGGTGGGCGAACAGTTAACGTTCTGGCCTCGCATTCGGGAGGACGAGGGTTCGAAACCCCGTCCGGACATCCCGATTTAGGTTTTCCATGCTTTGCCCAAATCACTCCAGGCGAATGCCTGGATGCTCCCTTCAAAAAGGCCATGGCTGAATTCCTTCCCGTTCCTTGTGCCCAGTCCCATCCCGCCTCTAATGACCTTAGCTGTCGACGAGGCGTAAAGCCATAAGTAAAAAAAAAAATGGTTGTTCACCTGGAGAACTTTTTGCGGGCAGCCACCACTCCTTTTGGCATCAACACCGATGTGCTTAGTTCTGTCAAACAAAGTCAAAAGTTGCACTAAAATAATTATATTTTTAATATTTTATTATGTATGTTTCATTTATAGTGTTTTTTTTTTCTTCATAAAAACATGAAAGTACCTACATTTTCCAAGAAGGTAGGAAGTGCGGCACGATGGAATATTCTATTTCTAAAGTTTGGCCCCGCTGCTGAAAAGGTTGCCCACCACTGCTCTATACGCAATGCAAATGGTTGGTCTGAAACAGACGTCTGGTAAATAACCTGGTTATTAGGAATCCCACTCATCGCCTCTCCTACCCTGCTCATCTTACCTGATATTATGAAAGTTTTATCACCACCGGGGCCTGAACCAGCCATTCCCGCGTCGAGCTGCTGTCATAGCTGCTTAGCGATTTTCGCCTTAAGGTAAGTTTCTGAAAATAATAGTAATCATCAAATAATAGTAATTATTGCTATTGATTTAAATGCGATGGAGCACACGCTAAGGTGGCAATGAGCTTGGTCATCTAATTACCTGTTTTTATTTATTTACCTTATATAATTTGAAAGTTAAATTCTTCTAACATCTACTTTTGCGATTTACGAATTTCAATTCTAAATCCTTCAGAGTGTTTGGTAAATTAATCACTGACACCTTTATCCATAGCAGAAAATTTTTACACTCTCTTATTCATGAAATCGAGTGCCAGCTTATGGTCATGGCCATCTTTCCCCTTCTAGGCATTATTTCTAATTCTTCGACCAATGTCCTTCCAAGCCTCATCCCCAACATAAGCCTTGTACATTTCCAGCACTATCCTCACTTTCCTCCTTTCCTCCAATGATTTCAAATCCAGCTCTTTTATCATATCAGTTACTGACTGGATTCTACGATAATTTCCACAAACA
This sequence comes from Vandiemenella viatica, assembly GCA_031002005.1. Lineage (NCBI taxonomy): Eukaryota > Metazoa > Arthropoda > Insecta > Orthoptera > Morabidae > Vandiemenella > Vandiemenella viatica. Next base: position 251,219,262 of record JARYHS010011408.1, on the reverse strand, counting down.
AATCTACCTGCTATTCTTTGCACGACCTCTTACTCCTCTATTTGATACCCGAAATTTGGTTCCCTTATTTCACCACCATATTCAACCAATGAATGGTCTGACCGAAGTTTCGTAACCCAGTTCCCTAATTTATCTGGAAAATTCTCTTATCATCCTAACCAGTAAATGAAGAACTTTATAAGCTTTTCCTACCACCTGCTCGATGTGCTGTGCCCAGTAGAGTATACTGTCAAATGTTATGCTAAGACATTTACAGTTCAAGACTTCAACAAGCAATTCTGATCCCTCCTAATAAACAACAACATTTAGTTTTTTTTTGTCTGTGTTCCTAATAAGCTGAATCTTCTTAGCATTTACCTTCAATCCAATCTGACCTACCCATTGAGATATTCTATCCAACATATCCTGCATCTGTTCACAGTCTTTACCTGTTTTGATCCTATTGTATACCATTATACCATCTACAAAAAACCTAATTCTGACCGTAACCTATCAACACAATCATTCATTAGAATAATGAACAACAGCGGTCCCAATACACTGCCCTGTGGCAATCCATATTTACTTATACCATTATTGATAATGTGTTTCCTACTATAACACTTTGCTTCCTGGATTTTAAGAATTCCTCTACCCAGCAAGTAACTTTTTCATCCAATCCAATAGATTTCCGTTTATTTAAAACCCTTTTTATGGCTCACTCTGTCAAATGCCTTAGAAAGATCTAGTGCCACACTATCAACTTCGCCTCCATTGTCCAATTCATCAGAAATATCTTGCATATAGCCCACCATCTGGGATTAACATGAATATCCTTTCCTAAAGCCATGTTGTCGACTTGCATACGTACCAGTTGATTTCCTGACAGACATTAGTGATACAGCTGCATATCAATCTCTCCATCATTTTTCCTGTCACAGATGTCAAACTAATAGGCCTGTAATTTTTAACCCTATTTGTCACCCCGCCTTTATGAACCGGAACTACTATTTCTTCTTTCCAGTCCTCTAGTAAGCAGCAAGACTCCAGACTCATTTTAAATAAAATTTCAAGATAACGTACAGTATCGTATAATATGATCGACACTGAAAAAACAACGCCGCTCAACTAACATGTAAACAAATATTCCTAACATTAATATATAAAAATTTCACGTTCATAGGGTAAAAAAATCTTATACATAAACACAAGATCCATGTGCGCAACCACTGATTCATACGCCTGTTTCTCCGTTCATCTCAGAAACTTTGCAGTTGCGCAATATTTTATTCGTTACCTCCCCAAACGAACTTTAAATGCAAAATTTTCGAAAATTGTTGGGATAAGAATAATTATATGTCTTTTATTACGAGTTAAAAGAAATGTATAGTTTTTTCCATGTATATTAAATTAAATCTGATATTCCACTCAATTAGTAATTGTTTGAACTTTTTTGCACGATAATTTGTCCAAAAACTATTATCTCCATTAAACACTCATTAATTTAAACGTTGGTTCACTTCCTCATTCTTTATATGGGAGAATAACGAGTAACCACAACTTGACCCTGGGACTTTTTACGTAACGTCAGTACATATCCGAGGCCTTGCAGGTCTGCACGTGTCACCAGGCAGGATGGTAATTCAAGTAACTATAGATTAAGCGCAAATATCTAGGTGTCTTGTTTAAAAGTATACAATTAATCATCGTTATCCTTGGTAACTGGCTAATAATCAATACGGTGCGATTACGAATGTAATATTTGTTATCCCATTAAACGTCAGTATTATGTAAGATTTACAAGAGAATACTCACTGAATAACACTCATGAGTAGGTTTCGGATCTTTATAACAAGTAATATTTTTTTCTTGCCCTTTTTTGATCTGTAATGCTGAACTAAACACTGATTAAACGTTTTTGTATTTAAATATATTTTATATACAGCATCTAAATGTATATTTTGGCCATTTCCCTAGTTTTGGTCATATTTCGATAACATTTATGTTCATATGGTCATATTTTGAGGGAAAATCTAGTAATTTTCTAAATGAAATCGAGAATTCATTAGAAGTTATAGAAGAGTAGAAATTAAAATTATTATCCACCGAACTGTATTCCTATTATAAATTGTAGTAAAATACTAATCTTCACTGAATTGGCAGAGTTCACTAGTCAACTATTAAAGTTATATATTATTGTCGCTTTCTAAACGTTAATGTTCCGCCCGCATTTTAATCTCAACAATGCAGTAGCAACATGCCTAGATCGATTCGTGTTAATCAACGTCTCACCATCGCCAATACTTTTGAAAATAATCCTCAGTCAATGTTAAATCTGCTGTAGATCAGTGAGTACCACCATGTCAAAAACTAAATTTTTATGGAGTTACGTAAAGGAATTTGGAGAGGACTATATTAGTACACACGAAAGAGATCTTTTCTATAAATTATATGTACCTAAGTGAATTAAAAAAACGATTTAAAATTTAACTTTCCAATAGTACATTCAGTGCACGGAAGAAAATTATGGTGTCTACGTGGAAGCGACACTAATAATTAAAATAAATGATGTATAATTGAGCATTTTTGATCAATAGGAAATTTTATGTTTGGTCATATTTTGATACATTTAATTTATACAGGGCGTTCGCCGGGAAACGCAACCCACTGTTAGCGCTACAAGGAAGAAACTGCTCCCGGCGAGCGAGCGCTCAGTTTCCGGCATTGTTCGACCGTCGGCCGCGGACTATTTCATAATAATTACGCTTCATAAACTTCATAAACTTGTGTGCTAAGCATTTAAATGTGACGTAATTCATTAGCTTACCTTATAAAGGATGCTGGAAGTGTTGACCCTCTTGTGTAATGCACATTTCACATCTTCTGAACATATTTCGAGACACACGCTGCCCTAACTGACTTAATGATTTTTTGGGTGACTGTTCTAGTCGAAAAGCGATATCGTCAATTTTCTCCTCTGTGAGAATACGGTTGACCAACAGTCTCTTTTTGTTAAAAAATGAACCCGTTTCGCTTACTTTTTTAACCAGACGCAGAATTGTTGATTTAGCTGGCAGTAAAGCGCCAGAAAATTCGCGACGAAATTTACTGCGACACTTTTTAAACGACTTCTTCTTCACATATGTATCGTAGAGAAATATTCTTTGTTGCAAACTGTAACGTACCATAATTTTACTCACACTCAAACACGGTACAGATTAATAAGAGTATGAAGCCCCAAACCAGCCAAACCGCAAAGAAACGTTTATTCACAACACTGATTAATAAGAGACTGAAGTCACAAACTATCTACAATGCAAAGAAACCGTTCTTAACATTGTAAGGGTTACTGCACTGCACTGTTGGGGCAGCGGAGGTGTTAAACAGTGCGGTGATTCACGGTGCCGTGTGGCGGAAACTGCTGGGGGGACTGACCGAGCAAGTTGCCGACGGCAACAGACTGGGAGGGTAGCGTTTTCCGGCGAACGCCCTGTATTTACCCTTTACTATGGTCATATTTACGTGCATATTTTTCTGGTTTTTGTTTAAATTGTTTTTTGTTTGTTTTTTGTTATTTTTTTGCTTTTTTGTCATAAAGTTTCGAAACTACTCATAAGTAATTTGAGACTGAAAAAATACTACTTAACACGTATAAATTGTATTTAGAAATATACATATAAGCCAACCAAACGTCTACCAAGCTGTGATATTACTGTCTGGAATTTATGAATACACTAGTTCAATCCCGAGTGCACACATTCGACAAACTCTAAAACCATAATTTATGTAAATAGTTGCTAATGAAATGACTTTTATGATCTCTATTTCAAACGCGGCGTCGGGTATGGGAGATTTTAATCGAGTACTATCTCAGATTGAAGCTGTTATTGTTGAGTGCATCATACAAATGGAAGAATGCTTAATACAACTGTTAGCAGAAAAAAATTATAAATATATATATATACCGAAACCTTCGGCGCTATTTCTCTGATCCTGTTCGTGATGTCTAACTGGAATAAAGTGCAGTTCATAAAATGGGAAAGCTGAATGTGTTGTGCAAGCTTCTAGGGGCCCGACTTAAGGGAAAACGTGGAATTACTTGAGAGGCAGAGAAAGCCAGCTAGTAAGCCCGTGCCGTGTTCACAGTGATTACGTTTCCTAATATCAGCTTGCCCCCAGCTGACTAAGCCAGCGAGATCGGTAATTTTCGCCGCCTTGTTATTACGCGTAATGCGGCGGAATAGAGTTGCGTCGCCGCCAGTCAGCTTGAAATGCACCGCCTCCTAACCGCCGCGTGTAGTGCCGCAAGTATTTGAATGTTATTAATATTTCATTTTCTTCACACAAAAATATTCTTTTACTGGTACTCACAAAAATTTTGCCTACCTAAACTATACCTGGAATACATCAAATGTTTTTACTACTTTTTTTTGCGTGACGTCTACAACTTCCCTTGCGTTTAGCTAATAGGATCTCCAATTTTGCTCTCGGGGTCCGTTGTAATTACTCGTAGAAAATGAGGATTACGTTAAATGTAAATATACGGTAGTTTGGGTTGGTGCTTTAGCATCGTGCTTCACACGAAAAATTGTTATTAAGACGTCATCAGGCATCGGTGAGAGCCGCAATACGAACCTCTAATTTCGAGCGGTTTAGTATGCTTAAGACCGTTCATAGCTCATCCAATCGGAGAAATGCTGATGTCAGCTTGTGCGTTAAAAAAGTAACTAAAACATAAGCAAGAATAATAACCACCAAACACGCGTTGTGGCGTAAAGCACAAATGTAATACCGAAAGTATGACTGGCTGTCTTGGCCCATTCCTGAGTGAAGTGAAGAAGAAGTTGACAATTCTATGCAGCAGCGAAATGTGGACGTAGCGATTGCGTCATTATCCGTGACATATCCAAATTAAACAGCAACAACACAGAAGCGTTAAGGTACATTGTAAAATCATTAACGACGAGAGCATGCACATTTGATGACATTTGCCTGGCTGAATTTTCAACAGCCTGTTACGAGATTACTTTCGTACTTGGATCTATCTTTATGCATCTCGAGACAACTCCACAGGACATCTCCATTCTTATGTACCTGGTTCTCTTCCCGTACATAACTGGCAGTACTTACAGTCCTATCTCAGCCTAGACTCCTATGTACTCCTTGTGTTATGCTGTGACTTCAACATCATCGACACATCATAATTCGTGTGATTGATGAAGAACACCTTCAACCTAGATTTCCCCTCCAACACACTAAGTAATTGCCTGGTTCTCACATTCGTCGGGCACATCGCCGCTTAGGCCCTACGTTTCATATCGTACTTCTCGTGCAATCTCCCATTAGTCATTAGCTTGTACACGTCCGCTCCACTCTCGTTGCAAGCAAATAAATCAATTTAAACATACAGAAAATTCCTCTTTTTCTGTTAAATCAGCTAAATGAATCGATTTAAACAAACAGAAAAGTCATATTTTTCTGTTAAATCAGCTTATTTAAATTTTATTAATGCGCATTGAACTGGGATATGTAATAACAAGGCTGTATTTTGCAAATCAACTAACAAGACATTTTATTATCAGAGTTCATAAAAGACCTATTTGGTCATGATGTCTGACAATCTGTGACGTCACACATTTGGCCTTCGTTACCGGACTAACAACGGCCAGAGATGTTATTACAAAGTCGAGCGTTATCTAATGACAATTCTATTTAGTTAAGCAGTTGCGAATAACTGAATTGTCAGAAAACTAGATGAAAAGTATGTATTTCGTTTAAATTAACATATTATTAGTTGCTTTTTTTTGTAGATGTTTTCGGTATATTCCGTGACCATAAAGATAAAATCTTTCATTTTCCAGCAGCAAAAATATCGGAGATTTTAATTAAACTGAAATTTAGCTTGGGCAAGAATGACAACTGGTTTTCATCTTACAGTATAGGGCATGAATAATTCAAGTTTAAAAAAATAAAACAAAAACAAAAAATCATGCATTCGGACACAGTGAGCGGAGGATATCTACTATATAATTTCCTAAGATCACTCACTCACCTCGATAGCTATTGGCTGGAAAACGGTGGCGTCGCGTGGCACCCTTCGCTCGCAAATTAACAGCGACCAGAGATATCATTAGAAGAAATTCGAGATTATGTCCACAATTTAATAGCGAAGCAAATGCTAAAAAATTAATTACCATAATAATTCATTAAATCTTTTTTTCGCAGCATTTCATGGTAAAAAAAATCGATAAATTTTAGTTTTGTAAAAACGTGGAACTGCTTTTCAGTAACATGTCGTCAATGAAAGCAACATAATTTAAAAAAAAAAAAAAACTTAAATTACTCATGGTCTCTGCTGTAACCAATTGTCATTACGGCCTAGGATAAGTTTAGTTTCAATTTAATTAAATCTTTCGGTAATGTTGCTGGTTCACCAAACCTTATACGTTACGGTTTTTTTGCGCATTTTACTGACCACTTTGGTTAATGGTTTTATTCATGTTCGCTGTACGAGAGTTATTAGTTTATTTATAATGGACGTCAGACCATATACGTTACCGAATCCAGTATTCTGGCAATTCATTCCTTCGGAGTTGCTCAACTATTTAATAACCTGGATACTGTATTAAGTTCGCCGTCCGTTACAGACATTATGACCAAAGATTACATTACGAATGTTTCTCCAGCGTTAACAAAAAACAACGTGATGCTTTCGAAGCAATTGCGCACTCCCTTTATAAATATTGAAGAGCGAACTTTAAGGGTCAAGTACAAGTTTGTATTTCATCAAGTTCGAGTTTACCAACCACGGCCTATGAAATAATTATACGATGGGTGATGTAACAGCCCTCATATCTGAATCTTGAATAGTATTGTACTGTACGAAGTATTTGTAGTGAGCTGAAGGTTGCTTGAATGTGATCTGGTATGTTTATTTTGCAATTTCTTGTAAATCAGTGTATATAGACTTTGTTGTATGAAAGAAAATTATTGAAAGTCCATTTAATATGTTTAAGAGCCGAATTGTGCAAGAGAATTTTTTAAATGTTGGTAATTCCATGTATTAATGCAAGTTATGATGTCTACAGGACATGTTTGTACAGTTTAAAATGATTTCTGTAGATAATTTTGTATTTAAGTATCTCTAATTACCATTTCTGATCATTTTGTAGTGTTGTTAAGTGATTTTGTATTAATTCCGATTGTTTTTAATATGTTTAATTGTTTGAGTAATTGTTAATGTTCGAGAAATATCGGGCGGATGCCTTTGAAGAATTCCAGAAACTTCGATAGAGACTATATAAACAGCTCGGCAGAAGGACAGAGTTAGTTAGTGTTCAGTAGGGGCCTATTCAGTCAGTTTTACAGTTGAGTTTACAGTCAGTGTATATAAAGATTCACTTTGCATCTGCCAAAGACTGCGCCAGTATCTCTGGATTGTATCTTTGCTTGTGACAAATATCGCTGACTTGTTATTTTGAAAAATAAACAAACATCTTCAACATAACCTTCTGGTGGATTATATTTTAATTAATCAGTATATTAATTGAAACCACCGAAGACTCTAATAGTGATCCTCTCCGTCCGTGTTTAATACATCTGTTAATACTTCTGAGATTTTCAAGCTCAAGAGATTTTATTCACCCTAAATGTGTATTATAGGAAAAGTTCGTATTTGGACAGATCACGTCTGCCTGTTTTCATCTTTGACCTTAAAAATTGGAACTGTTCTATACCTGTGACGATACGCAAAAAAAAGGGGCCATGTACTTACACAGGTCTTAAATAAAGAAGAAATTCGGATTCCATAAAATTAATTTTGTTTAATTACGTGAAGGTGTATCCATCACATAGTCTACAGTTCGTGTACAGTATGATTCCTGTAAACTCGTTTGAACCGGCAATGAGTCGACTCAGTGAATCCTGCCATTATACTAGCAAACCCCTGAAGAAATAAAGAGTCTGGTAAAAGAGTTAAAGATTGGGCCTTTGCACATACTACAATATTTCAGTGATGGTGAGAGGTAAATGAGCTATGTAGTTTGTACGTTCAGTGTGCCGTCAGCGTGCCTCCGCTAGACGCTCATGCAGCTTCGAGGTCACGCAGAGATAGCGAAGACTTCTGACGGGTAACGAGTGAGCGCTATCAGCAATTACGGCAGACAAGTAACGTTCCACGGTGCGCAGAAAGCACGGAGCGGCCACTCACCTGACGACACGCGATTAAGATAGGAATGACTACACGGTAATCGCACCGAGACCCATCACAGCTCACGGGCCGCCCGTCGTAATTCCAGTCGGCCAGATTAGCATCTGCGCCACGAGACGGCCCGCTCGGCTACTCGTTAGAATTATCTCCGCCAGGACTCGTTTCCTTTGAAGGATAAACTCCTATCTGGCGGTGAGCTGTCAATAATCATTTTCGCTGCGGCTTAACGTCCCACCACTCGCTGATCGGACTTGGTAACAAAGCTGTACCTGGTGTGTCCGGCGTAGGTAATACGCAGACTGTGCTTCCAATTATCTTCGACAGCTGGGCACCGTGTTGGACTACTGTCAATAACAATTTGTCATCTGTCAGACGTACTCTGTAGCACTGCCCTGCTCCCCGCTTGAGAAAAATATGAACATTTTCTTCAATGGAAACTAACCGAATAAAAATATTTAGACATATTAATTCGACGATTGTGCTCTTCGTTGTCATCTACAGATGAAAAACTTAAAGTTATCAAGATGATGATTTACTGAGATTACAACGGCCGGCGTTGTTCTTAGCAACAGTCTCAGTTGTTATCAGCGCCCGGCGGAGAACAAAACACGGAACGTTGACGACGAACAGCCGTAATAATCTCCATCCAAACAACACTAAGTGTACGAGATCATTCGCGAGGACAATTTCTGTAAGAACTCTGTCCCAAAAGATTCAAATGTCGTCAGCACCCTGGTAGATTCTATTCGACGTCATGTTCTAGTTATAGATTATGTTCTGTAGTCTTAGATTTGTGCTTTTGTCTGTGGTGACATGTTGGCCGTGTTCCAAACAACGTCGTTAAATACTTATACCCGTATTTTATTTTGTTGGAATATGCATAAGGCATAAGACAGCCCTGGCATGAATAGTATTAGAAACAACGACAAAGAAGTCAGTCAAACAGAATTAATGTACAATAGTTGTATGAAAACAGCAAAGATCTCCGGAGGAGGGCATTGTGGGTTAAGCGGAAGTATATCTCCGTAATCCTATCTCCAATCTGCCGCACTAAGAGTGAAGGTGAGGAGAGGAAACAAAGATATATGTCTGTTATGGGCAGCAAGAAATAGGTCACTGAATTATAGCAAAGAGGATTATCGAGAAAAAAAAAGCATTGAAATCTACTACAGTGGAGGAAGAGAATAGATGGAAGAAACCGACCGTGGTGAGTAAGCGGTAACGCTCTGGCCTCGCATCCGGGAGGACGCCGGTTCGAATCCCCGACTGGGCATCCAGATTTGAGTTATCCATGGTTTCCTCAAATCACTCCAAGCGAATGCCGGGATGCTTCCTTCAAAAAGCCATGGTCAAATTCCTTTCCATTTCTTGTCTCTAGTGAGTCATAAGCCAAAACTGGATGGAAGAATTCGAACCATTGAATAGTGCATGGGAGCTGGGTGCAGAAAATGCAGTAAAAAAAATGTAAAATTTATGTCCCTGTATGTGGTATGACAATAATTTGCATTATCATAAAATTATTCTATATCACTCCCCAGGAAAAAAAAAAAACGCCCTATTATATCGTTCGTTCCTCTTTTTTAGAAAATTACAAATAAATCCTAAAATTGTATCCAGGGTGGGAAAGAATTTTATTTTATTCATTTAGTGACTTATTTTCAACATGTATTCGTCAACAGAACATTTTAAATACTAACAATCCAGATCTGATTTAAATTTTTATCCTTTTGCAAAATATATGCACCTACTGTGTACCTGTCTGGTTTTATATCAAAGCGAAGTACATGATAAAATACAGATTTTCCATTTAAGTAATCTATTTCGTCGTTGTTCATAATATTATGCCCACATGTTGTTTCTCATTCCACATTCTGTAAAAATTGAATTGTGCCATACCTTGCAACTACGAATTTACGGTATTGTAGCTTTATTCTCTTAGCACTTTGATCAAAAAGACCGTTTTCTCATTGATTGGTTTTTACTATCTCCCAGCATGTACCCACGTTGTAACGTTACTTTGTGAACAGTGTTTGTTTTGGGAAGGAACTGAAAACTGGTATGTTACACAAATGCTCGTCAGTATCCAGCTATTGGTAGTTTTATATCAGATGCAACGTATTTGGAAATTCATGGATTTTAATAAACGCGACCCTCAACATGCCGAGAAAATTCATTTAATTTGAAACCTATATAAATCCCCTCACCAACTAGCTCGACCAAGCTTTTGGAACGGGACCGAAATACTTCAGACGGAATAAAACGGTCACCACTCGAAGTGCTGTAGCAATTACGAGTAAGTGATTGCGCGAACAAAAAAGAGTGCCGTTATAAATTTCGTTTGCAGGCGGTCGAAACCAGTGTTGTGGTAGCGGACGGGGATTTAGAAGCCGAATAAACGAAACTGTTAGGCCACGCCAACCGCCCAGATTTATCGCAGCCGTCCGATTCTTTCCAAATGGAATTATATCACACAAACGGCACGCCCAGCAGTAATTTATGCCAAGGCCCATTATGCCGGCGAGTATAGAATTTCTGTTTATTTTCGTCGAAATTTATGGGGCCGGCTTTCTGGTAGCCGGAAGCAGATTTGGCTGTGAACGCACCCTTATTTAGTGTAATTATTTTAATGGGGGCGCCGCCAATCAGAGGGTGGTCCCCTCCTCTCCGCGGCACATAAATCACGGCCGTGTAATTTGCCGGCCGAGCTGGCGCCGGCTCCTCGCCCACCCGCGCTACCCTAGACACGGCACAAAGCGAAGTACTACCGTGCACAAAAATTTTCGAACCAGTTCTCTGGTGCTCGAAGACCTGTATGTTGAGTTCCGGCGAAAATGAATGATAGTCGTTTATTACTGTCAGGATTCGTTTTTTTTCTTTTGTTACTAGCAACGATTTTTTTTTTTTTCATATTACACTTTGTTCTGCTTAGAACAATTTTTCTCAACCTTTCATTAATTTTCAAGCTTTCCATTTCTTACTTCTTTTTTAATTAACAACATCTAACCTTTTCCAAAACGAAACAACGAAATCACACCGGCATAAATGACAATTGTTAGTTGAATGAACATTTATATTCCTTTGAGTAATCTGGCACCCAGTCCACCCCATGTTGTATGTCTATACGGGGTGTAAAAAAAAATGTGTCAAATGCTTTAGGAGGTGATAGTATGGATCAAAATAAGACAAAATGTCCAATATACAATGGGCCTCAAACACGTACTTTCGGAGTTAGTAGCAGGTGCGCAATGTGACGTCCTTCCATGGAAATGCAGCAAGCATAGCACTTAGCGCAAGGGATCACACAATCTTTAAAATTACCCTTGTTGGTCCTGTGCTTGCTGACATGCGTTGAAGACGTACAGGACCTACCAGGACAGTTTCAAAGACTGTCGTAGGGCAGTAGCATGCAGAGCCTAATATTTGTTAGAAATTTTTGTATTATTTTGAAGCATACTATCACCTTCTAAAATACATGATATTTTTTTAACACCACGCATATATTCTGCAAGTCATAAAATTATGCGTGGCATAGGATCCTTTGCATCCAAACTAATTTCTGCTCTGTGCGTTCCACTCCCGAGTGGCACCAGAGAACAAAGAATTCATAAAAGCACTTTATTTCTCCGATGTTCTTTCTGCTGTCAATGCGACAAAGTATTTTATTGGACTCGTAAATGAAAATGTGGTATTTGCATGTTTACGAACCTATGTCGTCTGTCTGCCAGACTTTCCCAGTCCAATCTACGTATCAGTTTGGTGATGCTTTTGTAAGAACTGTGGCAACCAGTCACAAATCGACTGGCTCTTCTGTTTACAATTCTCAATACTGTCAAACAATTCCTTGCGAAACGGATCCCTATCAGCGAAACAGTAGTCTAAATGTGGGCGTACGAGAGTTTTTATATGCTATCTCCTTTGTTTGTACGCTGCAATTTTTTAAAATTTAACCTAATTTTCGTAGTCTAGAATTAGGTCTACCTACGACTGAAGTTATGCGTTGATCCCGTTTCATGTGGCTTTGTACTGTTACGCCCAAATACTTCAGGGAATCACTCATATCAATAACTGAATATCACACTGTTGTAAATGTCTACGTAGATACAATAAATCAGAAATTTGAGTTTTACTTTCTTGTTTTTTTTTCTTTATAGCATACAGGTATATTGTTTCCTACTAAAGACATCAATAAAACAACAAAGGTATACAACAAATTGCAACATTAGGATAGTTATCAAGTGTTGTATATAATTTGAGAAGAAGATAGGGGTTCGTTTTCAATTTCGGGATAGATAGGAAAGCATTAGTAATTGAGTTGAATCATTTTCGACCAAGAAAAATATACTCAGGTGGTTCATATCAAACAATATTCCGCCATGTCTCTCTTCGGGTATGCATCTTGCGTATCCTTTGAGCGAGATATCAAAAATGGTATATCGGGCAATCTATTTGTGGCAAATAAAAATTTTATCTGGCTTAGGTTGCTGCAAAAGTAGAAACAAATGTAATGACCACCATAGCTCCAAGTCATTCAACTTATTGCAAGCTAATGCCAGGCGACACGAATCGGTTTTGAAGTAATAGAATCCTATGGTTTCTACGTAAAATTTTCCACAAACTGATATTTTTAGTTTGCTATAGACCATTGTAATTTTCTTTAATTATCAATTTCATTGTGAAAGTCCGAAAGAAACCTGTTAGTTTTTAATTTTTTAAGTTACTAATACTTTTAAACGAAGATTGCAGAGGAAGTAGAATTGTTCAGTTGAAAACGGAATAAAAATTTCAATTACATTAATATTTCAGTAAATGAAGAAATCTCAGCCCGAAGTAAATGGAAATTCTTTAACATGGTAAAAAAATTCCATAACTAAGTGGAATTTATCTATCCCATTTGTGATCTATGCTATTATCATTAAAAAAAAAAAAAAAAAAATAACAAGCTCATACGAGTCCTTGTACATCCATGTAAGATGACTTTAGACATTGTACACAAACTCATTTCTGGTAACAGCAAGATATTCAGCATTTATAACTACTAATTTTCAGAAATTAATCAATCAAATTTAAGTAAATTTAATTAATTTTCTATAGTCTAAATGACTCTGATACGTGTTTATCGTTGAGTTAGTTGTACTTGGTACCGTTATTTGTTTCGGCTGCTCGTGGCCTTCAAGCTTAAGAGTCGGTAACTATGTTGGTGCCTCCCCTGCCATTGAAGATATTTTCCATTACGTAAGTATGTCGTATTTGGACAGCTTGGCAGAAAAGATGGCAGTAAACATTTCACTGTCGGCAAATTTTGCACCAAGAACCTCGATTATAATCAAAACTTTATAACAGTACGAAGGAATGAGAGCTTATATTACGGTTCATTATACTTTACTCTACGGTTGGGGACGTTAAGCCTGGCGGGGACATTGTTTTCGGGAGAGTACACCTGAAAAATTGGAACTGTGTTTTACAGTCTTCCTTCTTCGGTCCTCTGGCACAACAGCAAAAACAACTGCCTGCACATACCACAGCAACCTAATCACAAACTGTTTTATTGGGCACTGATCAGTATGTTTGTCTTTAGTACAATAAAAACCTACGAGAGTCTGCGGCCTGCCTTGGGGTACTTACTTAATTTCTGTGTCCAGAATAAACGACTCTGATTCTCCTCTACCAAAATTCAGCGGCTTTAATCGCCTTGTGATTTCTTCCAATCAGATCTTCGTTCGAGCAGACTGTTCCCCTGATGTCACATCTGAGCAGGTGTTCATGATCCTGCACCTCCCCGCAGTCACATGCGTCATCGTCCTCGTATCCCCACTTCACCATATTAGATTTTTATTTGGAGGCCCCAGATCTCAATTGGTTCAGTGTCCGCATAGTGGTATATTTTAATTGAGGCAATTATTTTGATGGTCAAAACTGTCCCTTCACAGTTCCATACGGCCTGTCTCGGGTTGGTTCTCCAAAGGTGCTGATCTTTTTAGGAAACTCTTCCTAGATTTCAGGCGAGTTACAGGAATATCTTGGCCGTTCATCTGGTGTATGGTGTCCAAAATTTGTTTTGTTCTTTCTTTCTCTCCTATTACTGATATCTGGTGGAGCTATGCCAGCTAGGGGTAGATCTTTTTTATAGGTATTGGCCTGAGGCATCCGGTCCACATTCTCAGTTTCATTTAGAGCTATGTCTACCTGCCTGGTGTGTGCAGATGCTTCCCAAACTGGTGCCGCATATTCTCCTGCTTAGAAACGCTCCCCAAGCCGAACTTTTTTTTTATGACTTTACGCCTCGTCGACATCGAGGTCATTAGAGGCGGGATGGGACTGGTGACAAGGAACGAGTAGGAATTCGGCCATGGCCTTTTGAAGGAAGCATCCCGGCATTGACGTGGAGTGATTTGGGGAAACCATGGAAAACCCAAATCTGGATGCCCAGACGGGGAATCGAACCAGCATCCTCCCGAATGCGAGGCCAGAACGATAACCGCTCACCCACCACGCTCGGTCCCAAGTCGTTCTGTCTTGGGGTAGACACTGTAGACAGTTCTAATGCATAGTATGTTTATTCAGTTTCCTTCCATCATCTGTCTGACATTTAACTGCGAACAAGTGGTACGCGTACAGAGCGACTAGAATCCTTACTGCTCCCGCTGTCTGTTAGTCCAGGTGAGCCGAGAGGATTAAGTGAGCGTGGTGTGACAGACGCCAAGCGAGACATCTGATAGCGGGCAGACTCGCACTGACAGAGCGGCATCTCCCGTCTGGCTCTGCCCACACAATGGCCTCCGACTCCGTGATTATTTCAATCTTGACAAGCCGCCTTATGCTAATTACAGAGTCAATTATGCGGCTGTTGGAGTCGGCGTCGCGCCCGTCTGCTGTCACACCCTGCAGGGGTGGCCACACTCTCAGAAAGCAAACAAATCCTGAACTACTGTGAGCATGCTGCGGACCTTTGTCTCTGAGCTCATTTCCAGTAAAATTAGATTTTCCACGGAACATTTAAAGTTATTATTTATGTGACTGCAATCCTGGTTGGTGAGACGTAACACTCGGTCTGGCATTCGAGAGGGAGTGGGTTCAAATCCCCGTCAGGACATCTACATCTAAGTTATCGATGCAGGTTCACAAGTAGATGCAATTTTTCTAGATTTCCAGAAAGCCTTTGACTCTGTGCCTTTTAGCAAAGCTTCGAGCGTACGGTATATCGGATCAGCTTTGTGAATGGATAAAGGATTTTCTAACTGGTCGGTCACAGTATGTTGTCGTTGAAGGAGAAAGTTCTTCTAATCTAGATGTTACATCGGGTGTACCTCAAGGAAGTGTAATTGGACCACTTCTTTTCTCAATTTTTATAACCGATCTCGGAGACAAATTGAAAAACCTTTTTAGATTGTTTTCAGATGATGCGGTTATTTATAGGGAAGTAAGAAATTTGGCCGATTGCTTAGAAATTCAGCGCGATCTGGATGTTATTTTGGCATGGTGCGCTGAGTGGCAACTTACTCTAAATTGTAAAAAGTGCAAGACAATGAGCATAACTAACAAAAAGAATCCAATTGTTCAGAAATACGAGTTAAACAATACAGTTATTGATATGGTCGATTCTATGAAATATTTGGGAGTAACAGTACAAAGGAATATGAAATGGGACATACACATTAATTCTTTAGTAGGTAGAGCAAATTCTAGGCTGCGATTCATAGGTCGAATCTTGAAAAATTGTAATGAACAGACAAAGGAGATAGCGTACAAATCTCTTGTGCGTCCACATTTGGACTATTGTTGTGCCATTTGGGATCCGTTTCGTAAGGGGTTGATCGAAAGTATAGAGAAAGTACAAAGAAGAGCCGCTCGATTCGTGACCGCTTGCTACAGTCCTTATGAAAGCGTCACAGAACTGATTAGTAGACTAGGTTGGGAGTCTCTGGTAGATAGACGACACACGTTTCGTTTAAACTTAGGGGGCATCCACAAATTACGTGAGGTGTTTTTCCGGATTTCTGGACCCCCCCTCCCCCCTGGTGAGATTTCGTGAGATCTGGCCGGACCCTCCCCCCCCCCCCCTCTGGTGAGATCTGGTCCGTTAGAACCCCCCCTAGAAATCGCCCTGGAAACTTTTGTAGACTTTTTTTTTTTTTTAGGTCACACCCTAACCGAAATACCCTCCTCAAATCGACTTTGCCGCAAATTGTAGACCTTTTTTTTTTGCTCTATCGTCCCCAAATTTTTCGCAAAATCTCACGTGAGATTTCCGTAGACCCTCCCCCCCTCCCTCTTGGTGAGATTTCGCCGGACCCCTCCCCCCCTATATCACCTCACGTAATTAATGGATGTCCCCTTATTGGAAAACATGCGTACTCCCACTTTCACTTTTGAGTGTAGTGAAATACTTCTTCCACCAATCTATTTGAGTCGGAAGGACAGGAAAGATAAAATTAGGTGCCGGACTGATTCTTATATGAATTCTTTTTTCCCTCGTACCATTAGGGATTGGAATGCACAGCAAAGAGATTAGCTTTGGTGCTGAGCACCCTCTGCCACCCACAATTTTGTGAACTGCAGAGTATATATGTAGATGTAGATTTCGGTTTTCCATTGATTCCTGAAATCTTTTAATGCCAACGATGGGATGGTTCCTTCAAACGTCCAAGGACGAATTCATTCTCATTTCTTGTCGGCAATCTTCTTGCGCCTCTTATGAGATCGTCGTTGATGAGGCGTAAAGCTCGATATAAAAAAAGTACCTTATGTACCAATTGATACTATTTTCTGAATTTTATCTCACATCCATTTGTACTGTATATATGTATTATGAGGTTAAAGTGGGATTACTAAAAATTTCTGAAAATGTTCAATATATTCAAAAATGAAAAATAAAAATAATACTGTAAATATAAAAACAATTTGAACATCACTTATGCATGTAACTAAGCCACTGCTGAAAAATGACCTGCAGTAATATTGCATATAATTACTTCATCACTTTTTGATGTAATTAACGAAATAAATAATCAGGTATGCCTGATGGATCGAAGCTCCACCATTTCTACAAAACAGCCTTTCCCTTAGATAACTCTCTTTCACAATCAGTCTTTTTATCTGTTGAAGGTACTGAATAGTATTCTAATCAATATATGTTTTTCTGGCAAGTTACTTCAAAACTGAAATTTATATACTTCTCTCTTATGCAGATTCTTGTTGATTTTTTTAAAAAACATAAAATTAAATAATACGGAACATCAATTGACTGCCAGTTCTTCAGCATACACTTTCATGATAAAAAAAAAATTACAAATTGCGAATTTTCTGATTGCATTAAAGGGATTATGATACCGAATCTTAAATCTGTCAATAGTATGATATACATCACTGCGTTTTATTTAATGGAAGCTGTGTCTGTAGGGGTACCAGAAAAAAGGAATACTCAAATATTTGAATGGCGATATTGTAGAAGATGATGAAATTAAGTCAAAAGATGAAAATTCGAAATGAACATGTTTTTGAAATCATGTACCGTACTAAGAAAGAAGATTTCGAATAATGTTTCGGAAAGAAGAGACATGATTGCGGATCTTTAAAAATGTTTTCTCAGTAGGACAGAAAACGTTTGGGACATCAGACGAATACTGAGTTTATAATACCTGGTATATGAGACAAATAATTGAGGAGGTATGCTGGAAAGTAGATATGCTGAAATAAAGGGATTATTTCAGTGCATAAAGCGTATCAAAATGTGATCAAAGACATCACGAGACTATTTACAGAAAGAAAAGGACTCTGTCCATGCTCAAAAATCTAATGATGTGACTTTCGGTGTCTCAGACTACATTACTTATCTTTGCTATACGTTTCCATCATTGCTAAGTTCGGCTTGTATTTAACTTTGTCTTTGGGTAATATCTTCAACGGTGATACTGAAACGGCAAAAATAAAAAACAATAAAAATAAAATAAAAAAGAGAAATAAAAATTTAAGACAACATTGAGTAAGAAGTGAAAACATTTGTGAAATTATTGACGCATACTCAGAACAATTTTTCTCTTTTGTTTGAGGCAGATTCTTTAACGACAGCTGATTATTCACATATGCTAAACGTTTTTTGCCAAATCTAGCTGTACACTGATTTGTTTCTATCTAATACTGAGCTCAGAGGGCACTGTTTATGAATGGAAAAATATTTCTGGACTAATCTTTCAAAATTCATTATAGTTGACTTTCCATACTGGTTACGTAACGTATTGAATTAATTGGTATCCATTGAATCATTCCTTATTAAATGAGGTTTTCTAAGCTGATTATTGTAAGATAGACTTTCACTTCTGTCTGTGCGAGTTTATGCAGATTGACGGTACAGCAGATGGTCACAGTTAAATCGTAAAAGCTACAGGTCAACACAACATCAAACGCTTCGAAACATTTTTCGACATGCTTGAAGATTTCTCGGGCGTGCAGTCGGGTCAATTGATCGCAAATGTTCGAATTTTCGATGGCGTAAAATGCCATCATCTTCATGTAGCGCCTATTGGGATTACACATTTTTCGACATATTACAGCCTATAAAGTGTTTCTGAGGTTTAGCTGAACGTGTGTAATGTCTGTAAACTAGTAGTTTACCTCCTTTCTACATCACCCAGGATTTTTAAGCGTTAGATCACGAATCCCCTAACTTTTTATCCCGTTCACCCCTTTATAGAATGTTTACCTTCTTATTGACCTCCAGATTAATTGTTTAATAAAAAATATTAAATAATTTTTGGTTTTAAGTAATACGTAGAACTGCAAAGCAACACAACGAAAGAATTTATAGTTCCCATATCTTATAAAATCCACTCAATAACACTAACAGAAGACAGGAGATATTTTCGTCTGTTCTGATAACCGTAGAATAAATTAATAAATAAACTGAGCGTGGTGGGTGAAAGGTTAACATTCTGGCCTCACATTTGGAAGGATGTGGGTTCAAATCCCCGTCCGGGCATCCAGATTTTGGTTTTCCATGGTTTCACCAAATCACTCCAGGCGAATGCCGGTATGCTTCCTTCAAAAAGGCCATGGTCGAATTCCTTCCCGTTCCTTGTCCCCAGTCCTATCCTGCCTCTAATGGCCATAGCCGTCGACGAGGCGTTAAGCCATAAGTAAAAAAAAGTAAAAAACAGTAACAAAATTATGTATGGATGGAAATTTACCTAAAATTCATAATACGTTCGCGTCATAAAACGTAAAATACACAGAAATTTTTGAAAATGTAAATTTAATTTAATTGATCCTCCTTAGTATTACTCGTCCCCCGTGTATTAGTCGACCCCTGGAGAAATCTTATCGACCCCTTGGGTTCGATATCGACCACATTGGGGACCCCTGCGTTAGATCGTACTACCGTTAAGCGTTATCTGCCATCCTTAATCTGCAGTCTCTTCACTAATCAACGAAGTGTGCATCGTCTAGGCAGTTATGGTTACAACTTTTAAGAGTGAGCTCTAAGTGACGGCTAAAATGGTTCACTCACAGGTGCGAAAGATCTTTGGTGACGCTGTTTCATTACAAACATCTGTATTATAAAGTGCTACACTGGGAGTGAAACTGACTCCCCATTACTCGCGTCAGCCTACTTTTTCCATTAGTACCGGCGGGCCGGCTGCTTTATTTACGCGGATCTGTCCCCAGCGTCACACGTCGTCCCTGCACGAGGGCTGGTAACAGCATAATCGAGCAAGCGTCGAGTGAGCCTAATTCGGCCAATTGCAATCAGCGTGCCCGGCGCAAGGTGGCTGAACGGGCCGGGGCCGTCCATCACAGAGATTAATGGCCTTCCGGTTAGCAAGCCGTCATCAATTAAATCTGCACTCATCTGTACCGATTAACAAAAGTGTCAACCGCTATATACGGCCCGCGAGCGGTACCGTGGCGTACTGCGCGCAATGTGTCCCTTTATTTGCGTCGATGACAGCGAATGGTACTGGACCTAATAAAGTACCATTACGGTAGCAACTGATTAGTCTGTAAGCCGAAAAGTGCTCCACTATATAGATTTAAATTATCTGTCCTCCTGGAGGGTTAAAGAACATATACATATACTGTACTAGCTGTTACCCGCGACTTCGTACGCGTGGATTTAGAATTTTATTGCTAGAATTGGATACACAAAGCTGAAAGTTACCTATGATATGTCGCCATTATATGACGGGAACGCCATCGATATACCATTCTACCGTCTAACATATCTAATTTATTCATATAGAAAAAAAGTATCCTATTTCGTTCCTAATGATACAAAGTATTTCGGTATATCGGTATACACATATAGTCGGGGAAAAAAGACGGAGACTTACTTTCGCATATATAATATTATTAGTTTAGATCACACACAAACTACCTGTGGATCCAGTATACCCTGAATAAAGTAAACGCAGAGGGCACTATTCTATAGCCAAAGATTTGCCAGAACATGGTATCCTTACAACAAAATACTGGGCTTGGCTCAAACTATGAAAAACAATTCATAAAATATTTTACTCCCAGTGGGGTTTGCTCCCGAAGCCACACGGGAGTTTTCTTAAGAAGCAAGCACGTTACGACTGCGCTACGCTACCATTGCTCTCCAACGTTACGCTTTACAAAAACATATGCATATTATGCGTTTGTCTTTCACAGTTCATATAGTTTTCATTATTTAATGAGAGTATATTCTTATCTATACAGAATATGGTATCCCATGTCCATCCTAATGACAAATAGCATCTCCTTGTCAAATTTCATCACGATTTAGCCCAAGAAACGTAACAAACAGACAGACAGACAAAGTTACTTTCGCATTTATAATATTAGTATAAATACTATTTACTCTCAGCATTGAAAGTTCACTGTGTCATTACCAGCATAGAATTAGACACCAGAATTGGAATATCAATACTAATAAAAGGCCACTTTGATGATTGTGTCATCGTGTCTGCATCGCTGTGACGTCATACGCCCAGCCTTCGTTGGAGGGCTAATAGCGGACCTGGATGTTATCACTTTCTATCAAGAAATGCTTATCATTCGGTTTGATCGTTGTTACTTCGTCTTCTCCTATCGGGCTCTCCATGAGAATTCTTGAGAAATCACACGTTGTTTCGACTAGTTTCGGTTGGAAAACTCTGGATGTAGCATGAGTTACTCCGTTCAATCACTTCTGTTTTATCTTTTAATTCTGGCCAAAACGATGCACCATTCTGGAATTATAAGAATTTTATTTTTTAATGTCACAGTTTAAAAGGAATATGCAAATATTTTATTACAGGAAATAATAAAATCGTACATCACGTTAAGATTATTTTTATACCTCAAGCAAGACATGATGGGTTTGTTTTTTTACTTCAAAATCTCAAATTCGTTTGAAAATAGATGAAGTGCTCATTGTGAAAATGAGAAAAATGCATAGGATTTGGGACAATGAAGAGAAAGGAATTTGGCCTTCTTCAAGCAATCATCAGGGCATTCGTATGGAGATATTTTGGGAAATCATTGCAAACCAAAATCTTAAGGACCGGAATGGCAGTTGGATCAGCATCCTCCCTAACTGCACGCTCTAGAGTTACTCCTCAACCTCCAGGTTCCATGCTCCTCGGACAAAATTTCGACAGTGTGCTGGACGTCTGTCTTCATTTCCATTTAAGAAGTTCATTAAAGTATAAGTGGAACATGTATACCCACGTTTTCAGGAAGTTAACATCGGCGAAAAGATATTAGTTTCACTAACTCATCTGTTGAGATGGTCGCAATGTCTTATTCATTTACTTCGTATCGAATGGATTTACATTACAGTGGATAAATTCTACCATAATAACATAAATGCTTTTAAAATAATTACACTTCAACGAATAAAAAAATATAGCATAAAGTGAACTTGAGAATAGAATATAAATATTCTCCTGCCGCTGAACTCCATAAGCTTTCTGTTTGTCAAAATCAGTTACTGGGCCTGAGTAGGGTATGGAACTATTAAGGTAGGAAATGAAATTTATTCTTCGTATCTCAACGAAGAGAGTTGCCTATCATTTCCCAATGAAAGAGTGACTTGGTGCAACGTCTGTGCCTAGTATGTTTAATGCATGTTGCTTTGCCAACCGTCAAAATGGGTTATAAAAGTCAATTTTCATGGCTGAAAAATAAGACCAATAGTGAGTGTATTTACATTACTGTGCAAAAAGTGTAAAAATGAGTAACAATAAACTGAATTAAAGGGATAGTGACTAACTTAGTTCATAGTCCAAAGGTTCGTTTGGTCCTACAGAAGGGTGCTTTTCCTCTGGGACCTACAGTTTAACATGTAATCGGATGATGGAAAGGAATAACACAAAATGACAAACATTAATGAGGGGTGAGATTCATCCAGCAAAGAGATGACGGGATGGCCAAGAACAGTTGAAGAGTAGATGTAAGACATGAGATGAACGATGGTTCATTGTAGGACGATAATATTTTATGAGCAAATTATAATCGGCTAAGTCCGATGTTAATGCAAAGTAATGTAAAAGTTGTAATAAGGGTTACAAATTAATAAGTGTGGCCATTATGAATCGATAATAGGAAAGCCAGATTACATAAGAAGTAAGAATTATATATATATATATATATTTCTTTATAGTTAGATGAAACTTACCCATTACTATAACACGAAACAACATCCAAAGTAATTGACGTATAAAAAGACACGTAATGAATTCATTGGCAAGAAGGGGATAATACATCGCCTCAAGATAATAAAAGTATACTCTTCCGTTAACGAATAATTGCAAGTAGAAAAACACAGACGTACGATAGTGAGTCCGTATACTATCCCAGGATAAAAACGTGTTTGGGTTTACGCCTAGTCGACGGCTAGGTCATTAGAGGCGGGATGGGACTGGGGCAAGGAACAGGAAGGAATTCGGCCATGGCCTTCTAAAGGAAGCATCGGGGACAGAAACGAGCAGAGGTTCAATGTAGGGTCCCTGTGTCCTTTGTTGTAGGTTGCAATTCTATTTTTCTAAATACAGTATGTTTTGTGAATAATCATTGTACCCAGACGTCTTCTTGAATTCCCTCTTGTGGCATTCATGTTCGCCATAGTGACAAAAAATTGAGGAGCAACGACAGCACCAGACATGCACTCGTGCCAGGACAAGAAAGTTTATGAACTAAGCCTCGGCAACACCGCATAGCACAGTGCCTGTGGGGCAGCCGGGGAGTCGTGTCTTTTGGTCGTGACTGGTCGAGCCCCAGTCCCGCTACACTACATGCGGAGGTCGTGGGCAGGCGGCCCAGTGGATGACGCACGAGCCTGGGCGCCGGGCCGCATGTTAATTAAGACCGCCGCACGATTACAAGACAGCACGTCCCAATTATCACCACCAATCGGATGCGACCACCTACGGCGGGCCGCTCCTTCAGGCGCTACGCGGGTCAGCCGACAGCGACAGGGGCTCGCCGCGGCAGGCGATGACGTCACGCGCACCTTGTCCTGTACAGTTAGCCAGCCGGCGCTCCTTAATTATGCCGTTATAACGGCGCCGGTGATACCATCAGCTTCGCAGACGTCTTGTACAACGTAGCGAATGCTCTACCCGGCTAATTCACCATCCTGTTTCAGCTTTCTTCAAGGAGTGGCGTTGCGTAGCCAAAGGTTACATCTTAAGGGGTCATACATTATTTATCACTTTCCGGAGCGTTTAATGCAAAAGTTAATGAAATTCTGCATAATTCAGTGAGGAATTATGTTCCATGTGTTCCGGTAAAAGCTTCATAGAATACATAAAAAACTCAGTGAACACATGTAGTGTCACTAGTTATAAGTTATATAACACACCAACGAAACACTTCAACGAAACTGACCTAAATGAAGGAACTGTAGCGTTTCAACAAAAAAAAATCATTTTTAATACGAATGGTGAACTTACCAATCAGATTCTTAGTTCAAGGATTTCGCTGTTAATTTTACATTACCGTTCTTGGTAGCACGATTTTGGAAAGCACTGAAAAAGATCTAAGTTACGTTTTCGTTTTGGATTCTCGCATTCAACAAAAACGGTCACTGTTCATCAATTTAGTTTAACACGAAATGTGTATTTTTTTGTCCGTAAAATGCGAATGTTTGAACAACCTGGGAACAACTCATCTACATAGACACAACATCCTAAACTTTTGATCTAAAAAAAATAATCAAGTTTAGGAAAGTGCATAGGAAACGTCATTGGGACAAAATTTAGGTATAGTTTTCTGCTATGATATACTATTAAATCGTTTTTGGAACATGTTTCTGTTTCGGAAAATAAAATAAATCACATCATCAAACAACTGAAGAATAAATCTTGAAATATATGAGTTATTATTTGTAATTCTGAAACAGTAAAATAAAAAAAGGGCTTTATATGGCATGAGGTAAATTAGATAAATCAATCAACCAATGTTTCCTTATTTTGGTGTTTTATATATTGCTTACACAAGTGTTAATAAGAAAGGATACCATTAGCAACGAGGAATAATCTGAAAGGATCTTTAAAAGGGACCACACCCGACTTGGTGTGGAAAATTTCCAGGGAAGCCTGGAAAATCGAAATATATTTTGGCAGATCTCGAAAGATTATAAAAATAATTATGATCGGTAAATTCTACTAAGCGAATCAGTGCCTTTCTAATTGAGTGTGTAAAATATTTTTGAAATAATTATAGTTTAGCTTAGTGTGCTTGGGGATTGAAGTACATTTAATACATTTGTACAAAATCTCAAGGTTTAACCACAAAACTGTGTACCATTTAAAAACTAAAATTGGAGCTATACAAATTTTTATGTCTTCGTCACCAACGTAATAGTGAAAGTTTCTGTTTTACTATTGATATAATAATTAATTAATGCAGCCATTACTTTTCAATAGGTTCACTTTAAGAACGCAGCAACAACATATCATTTTTATATTACAAATAATATAACAATTTCAGTTTGTTTAGGAAATTACATTACTTGTCTCCTTAATCTTTAGGAAAATTTGAGTTCATTCATGTCATAGAAGATTTGAATTCACTCAGGTTATGTAATCATCAAGTTTCATAACATTCGTTCGACATAGATGTAAAGCCTACTAGTAAACTTTAAATCATTCGTAACTCAATTAATGTATTTTGGCAATGTTTAACACAAAATAAGGAACATAGCGAATGAATGGTAACATTTTTTTTTTTTTTGTAAGACGTGGGTTATCGCTAGGAGGATGATCAAAGAAGAAAGAAAAAAACGATCACATAACTTTATTACCAGAAGAATTTTTGGTTTATTTTAGGATAATGTCGAGAAAACTAAGCAACAACTAAGTTTTCATACACACTGCCTGCTAATACAAGTTCGAAGACAACTCTCACAACGTAAACTCATGATTGTCTTACCGAGCGTGGTGGGTAAGCGGTTAGCATTCTGGCCTCGCATTCGGGAGGACGGTGGTTCGAATCCCCGTCTGGGCATCCAGATTTGGGATTTCCATAGTTTCCCCAAATCACTCAAGGCGAATGCCGGGATGCTTCATTCAAAAATGCCATTGCCGAATTCCTTTCCGTTCCTTGTCCCCAGTCCCATCCCACCTCTAATGACCTCGACGTCGACGAGGCGTAGAGCCATAAGAAAAGAAAAAAAAATTATTATCTAGGGATTAGAATATAATTTAAGGGAACTTTTATCCATTTTCCTAGATTTGTTTTAGAGAAATAAAAATTGAGATATGTATCGACTCGGCGGTATCTGATACAAAGACCTTCAGAGTGCAAGTGTAACGTTGTAGCAAATATTTCAGAACCACTTAGTTGTGCATGACTGTGAACTTGGAGCGACATTTAGAAGACAGTGTCTTGCGCGAGTTTAATTTAGTCCTGCAGAGGCCGTCTCGGCACTTGTCGGGCGCAGTGCTAATTAGAGGGCGCGCGCCTGCAGATGGATGGCAACGATGACAGTTGTCGGCGTTTGTCACTAGCCCGGGCTCTGCACTGTCACCGCTCGGGATCAATGACCCCGGCCTCGGCGCCGAGATGGATGGCCGTGCTTAGCCGCGCCATTTGTTTTGTTCCCACGGCCATGATTCTAAATGAGCGCTCCGAATTAATTACGCGTCCGGCCCGCCGGCTAGTTGGCAGAGTCCCGCGGGTATTCGGGACACAGTGGAGTTCATAGTCACGGCCCACTACACAGCTACTATACTCTGTCACCACTGTGCTTCTGCACCACTGTTCACTAGAAGCGATCAGAGCTAGTATTGTGCCTTGAAGCTCATTATATAGAAGTGGGAAGCTTCTCTACAAGGTTTTTAGTTGGTTTTACTTATTATTGTCAATTAAAGAATAGATTTTAAATAATTTAATATTTGATTTAGATTTTGATGAGTAGGGTGATTTTCTAAGATATTTGTGTAAGTTAGGCACATTGTCAGGGTCTTTGGTGGTTTAATTAATATAGTAATTAATTAAGTAGTCCACCATAAAGTTCAGTTTAACATTTTTGTTTATTTTCAAAACAACGTCAGCGATATTGTTCACATCCATAGATACAATCCAGAGATACTACTAATACAATCTTTGGCAGTTGCAAAGTGAATCTGTATAAAACTAACTATAAAATAAGTCTGTCCTTCTGCTGATTTTTTTATTTATTCTCTATCGAAATTTCTGGAATTCTTCAAAAGCTTCCGCGAGATTTTTCTCGACCATTAACAATTACTCAAACAATTAAACACATTTAAAAAAATCAGAATTAATACATAATCACTTAACACCATTACAAAATGGTCAGAAATGGAAATTAGAGATACTTAAATACAAAATTATTTACAGAAATCATTTTAAACTGTAGAAAATTGTCCTGTAGACATCGTAACTTGCATTAATACTTGGAATTACACACATTTAAGCAATTCTCTTGCACCATTCTGTTCTTAAACACATTAAATGGCCTTTAAATAATTTCTTCTCATCAAATAAAGTCTATATACACTGATTTACAAGAAATTGCAAAACAAACGTACCAGATCATATTCAAGCAAACTTTAGCTCACTACCGATAATTCATTAAATTCAATTCTATTTAAAGTTCAGGTATGAAGGATGTTACAACATCATAACTTAACATTTATTGATAAATTTGCATTCAAATGACCCCAGATGTGGTGTACTTACTATTAATCAAAAAAACAATAAAAAAAACATTTCGCAAAAACAAAAAACACCAACGCCCTACATTACTGGGTCGAGTTTTTATAGCACAAAAACAAATGATTGTAATTGCCATATTTCTGAAATAACAATTTTAAAGGATTGCATAACATTCAATATTATCAAAGGTCTTTGAGAAACGATTCAACTGTCAGCCTATCATTTTGATAGTTAATGGGTGCCAGTTACTCCAGACCAAAATTACTCATCAAAAATTTAATTTGAACAACTGCACACGACTTTGACCTCAGGGTCTATGGTTCGGTAGAACATGAGTATCTCATCAGACAAATTTCTTTGTCCAGGGCGTTGTAGGGTAATGAAAGTATAGGCACATACACTGAAGAAAGAATCAACAGCAGATTGTCTTTACCGTTTCTAGAGGTTGCAGCAGGTCGCATCCATCACTTGAAGAAACATGGCTTGTATCGTCAGCTTACACACACCAGCTGTATAACTCAATAATTACTGAGTTTGCCAAATAAATTTTATGTTTAAGATGAATTCTTAAACTGTGCTGCGCTGTTGGCTCTAGGCCCTTGACCCATCCATTCCGGAGATGCAGCCCCCAATCTTTCTTCTCACACTATATGACTTCATACTACAATATCAACTCAGATTTTCTTCAGAATTAAAAATCAATCTATACTATAGTCAACGGTTAAATGCCGTATAGTGAACTAGAAAAAAACATGATCCGAACTGTTTAAATCACGCCCACTTTCTGATTCCGAAATGGCCCCCTTTTGTCCAGTGTTTATGGAATAGTGTTAAATTTAAATTGAAAATTGGGAAACATGAAATTTCACTAATATTGGTGTCTTACGGAATGTTGTAAATTTGTTTGTAACTGCAAATAATGGACAGAGCAATCTGTTTACGAGGGTGAGTGCTTTCCAGACCAAACGAGTGATAAAAAAACTGTAAACAGAATAAAAATAAATCTTTTACTGCACAGGATTACTTTTCGTGGACCTTAGATGGCCGATATCTAAGAGAAGAAAAAGAACTCTTTTACTCCGAATTTAAATCTTGTAGAAAACTATGGCCAATAAAGATGATCTATTACGATTGTAGGACCTAGTTTAGGGCCAGTTAGATTAGTTATATCTGCGATGTTCTGAATCTGAAATCGTGGTCGTAATCGAAGTTACATACAGTTTTATAATTTACTAAGCGATGAGTATGTTCGTTTTGGCTAACTATGACCAAGTTAAGCCTTCGTTTGGCTTGAATTTGCTTTGAATAAGTGCACATCACTGTTACAACTCGGGCTCTAGCCCTAGAGGAGACTGGCAGTATAACGAGAAACCAGAATAACGGAAGCGTTCTGGCGTTCTTTGCATTATACAGCTAGCTGTGCCGGAGGAGGACATCGGGATAAGAGCTTATGAAAAACTCCGCCAAGACACAGATTCTAACAGGAGACTTTTCGATCTCCAGGCAGATGCCTTAATCACTGAGCAAACAGACCGCTATACTAGAAGATATTATTATTATCATCTGCAATTGGACCGTGTCGGATCACGCAAAGCCTTAACGATTCAATTTTCTGAGTTTCCATACAGCTCTTATTTTTTTCTCCGTGGATTCTCTTCCTTTCTTCAGTTTACTTCGTCCCCGGTCTCTTAGTGACTTCATTCTCTGGCGGTACTTCCCATTGGTTAATTTTTTTGTCTGTCTATGATTTCTGACTAGTTGATGTGGGGTTTTGTAGGTCTTTTTGATCTGCTGCACCCGGAGCATAATTTTTAACATTCCTATGTGCGTCATAATTTTGTGAATGAGTCTTTTTGCTGAGAGTCTGTGAATATGTCCATAAAATTTTAATGTTCTTTTCCTGATGTATGCCGCGAGGGTTGAAAATGTTTCTGCTGCTATTTGAGATTTAAGACTGTATCCATCATCTGTTTTTTTCTGCGCCGAGAATCTTTCTGATAATTTGGCGTTCTTCTTTCGGGATATTTTCTAGGTCACCTTTCTTGCGCAGTGTTAAAGTGTCGCTGGTGTACAGGGCATCAGGTTTGATAACTGTGTTGTAATGTCTGACTCTTGTGTAAATGGACAAACATTTTTTATTGTAGGTTCTACCGCAAGGTCTTCTAAGTTTTTCCATGCAAATTTTCTTCACATTTTCTCTCCTCTTGTGGGTTCGAGGATTTCTGCCAAATACTTGAAGTCCGGGGCTCTTTCAATTAGTCCATATTTTGTAAAAAGATTTTTAATATGGTGTTCTGAGCAGATGAACTTAGCTTTGTGGAAAGACATTTGTAAGCCTACTCTTTCAGCGCTCTCTTTGAGACTTTCTGTCTGTTTGTTTGCTGTGGTCTCGTCTAATGGGCGATATTCATATAACAACACGTAAAATTTATGTTGAATTGTCAGTAACGGCTAAATAGCGCTTAAGAAGCAAAAATAAGTAATAACCTCACATAGTTTGATGAAGTATGTTGATCATTACTTCTGTTCTTTAGCCTAAATAGTGTTTAATGACATTTCCTTATGTTTAGCAAAGTTTTAAATACCACTCCCATAGATATTTGAGGAGTATGGGGATGGAGGGAGAATGGGATTGAATCTGCTGAAGGATTTCGAGAATCAAACAGTTAAGTGGAACGGGTTATCTGATTGGTTGAAAAGATCAACAGTACGAAACTGGTCGAAATCAGTAGAACGATTTGTGTTTGTATTATGGGAACAAAAAATCATGCAGACCTGACTAATACGAGTATATATACCGGGTGGTTATAGTTAAACTTTCCCTATTTATCACGTTATAACACGGAAACTAATTACCGTAGGAGTAGCATCATATCATTACATACCGATACCATTACTGCTACAAAAGAGGCTCAATATGGCGTCCATCAGTATCCAGAAGAGTCTGAAAGCGCAGGAATGCATTCCGCATAGCAGAACGAAGCATGTCCTTCAGGTAGCCCCACAACCAAAAATCACAGGGAGTGAGGTCAGGTGATCGTGCCGGCCAAGCATTTGGAAACGATCATCTGATAATTCGATCGTTTCCAAATATGTTTCGGGGAAACAGTTAATGATCGCGGCACCTGGTGGCCATAGTTGGAACTGGTTCGTGTATCTCACACTCTGGAAATTTATGCTACCAAGTTTAGTACTTGTATGGTAATTATTGTCCGTGTTATAACGTGTTAAATAGGGAAAGTTTAATTATAACCACCAGGTATATATATATATATATATATATATATATATATATATATATATATATATATATATATACCTGGTGGTATATATACCTGTTGGCTGATTTTGTTATGCTCCGTAAAAATTCTATTCTAGAAGACTTGGATTATACCTCTCCTGCGAGATTGACAGTTAATTATGTAAGTCGTTGATACCCAAGCGACCTACCTCGTAGGGTTTTGACCGAGTGCCATGATTCAGCCGTTGGGTTTTCTGCTGAACTGCGAGAGTTGGTCAGACAGTTGGTTTACGACACTTGTCAGTCAGGAGGTCAGTTTAACAGCGGGCAGTCAGCGGCGATGTAAGCTACTTCGCACGCCCGTCCAAACCTCGCACATCACGCGAATAATTCTCGCGCCGACCAACCAAAGTGTTTAGTGCTCGTCTGACAAGGAAAGCAATCAGACTGCTGAGGCGAGAAAGCAAATATTTTGGTGCCGGAAGTGACGGGCCCATCCACACCACCCAACTCGCCCAGAGGGTAATAGCAACGGCACTCCTATTAGTATGATAATTTAATACGGCAGCTATTATTTCAGCTTCGAGAGTAACTTCCACATTATTTGTGTGATCTGTTTTAACATAATTAATTTATCACGGAACAGCAGTAACATTTACGTGACCAAATCTGAATTGCATCTAGAAGTTATATAAAGAAGTGTATCAGCTCCATTTGCATTTAACAGACAGCGACTACCAAAAGCAGTTATAGCTGATGCATAAACAAACATTTCATCTCTGTGGTGTTTACGTTTTATTGTTTAATACGATGTTCTTGTTCTTAGTCTAAACAGCAGTAGTTTTAATTGTAAAACACAGAAAAATTATCGGTTATAGATCATCAATCAGTAGGAATGAATAAATAGTTATAAAAAGTTCCTTCGACATAATAATTATTGTAACAACTCATCAAACAAAGGAAATACTGTCCGTTGTCTTTAACTTTAAAACTTTTGTGAAAAATTCAAAACACTGTTGGCGAGAAGGGTATAAAGAACAGATCGCTGTTTCTATGGGAAGAAGAATACATTCCGGTAGCATCCTAACAAATTGAAATAACGATGTAATTGTCATCAATTAGGTAACCGCCAATGAGGTGATTCAGTACACTACCTTTTTTGAAAAATATATGATACTATGCGGAGAGTGTCAATGAAATTAGTACTGAGACTGTTAACTGTAGATCACAACCGAGCATAGTGGGTGACCGGTTAACGTTCTGGCCTAGCATTCGGGAGGACGTGGGTTCGAATCCCCGCCCGGGCATGGGCATCCAGATTTGGGTTTTCCATGGTTTCCCCAAATCATTCCAGACGAATGCCGGGATGTTTCCTTCAAAAAGGCCATAGCCGAATTCCTTCCCATTCCTTGTCCCCAGTGCAGTCCCGCCTCTAATGACTTTAGCCGTCGACAAGTAAAAAAATAAAAAATAAAATGTAGGTAAGATTCACTCCACATGGATGTCGAACAGGATATCCTGGACTAGGAAAAATAGCAAATCCATCTTCCTTAACTGCACGATCAGTGGTGATGAGTGAAAATTTCTGAAGAAATATTTGTCCTGAGGTGCCATGACATATAGTTTTAATCAAAATCATCATCATTGTCATCAGCCAGTTCAATCATTGAACAATGTGGCCTATTAGAGTTATGAGTTCAGGTAGAGCTTCAGCAGTCTTCTCCATGTAGAACGATCTTGGGCGATCCTCTGTCAGTTATCTCCAACAACAGTGCGTATGTCCATGTCCCACTGGTGATCTTCCTGATCGACTCCGATGATCTCTTGGGCTCCACTCCAACAATGCTTGTGTTCAACTTTCGGCCCACTGCCACTACAACGGCGTTGTCTTCTCTAAGATGTCTGTGATCCCTATGACTGGTCTAAGGTCGACTGCTCATTTTCTGTCTTTTCTAGTTAAACCCAGCATCGAGCTTTCTATAGCTCGCTGTGCTGTTCTAAGTTTCCCTTCACAAACTTCGTATAGTGTCCAGGTCTCACAGTCGTAAGTCAGCAAAGGAAGAATGCACTGATAGTAAACTATTTGCTTTAAATTTGTGGGCATATTAGATTTGAGGATAGTGTAATTGCTCCAAAAAACTTATGTTCTTAAGGAAAAATTTCAGTTCTTAGCCAAAGTACACGTAGTTTAATAATATCAAAATACAAGTATTGGATTGATATTATCTCGCAGTCGAATATGACACAATTAGGATAAAAAAAGAAAAGAAAACCTTATTTGATATCTTATTTCCATTAAATCTTTGAATAGTTGTTTTCCTCTCAGCGCTTATTTAAATTTTTTGAAGGGATTCTGAGTGCAATATAATTAATGAAGTTAATTCAGTTTGATTGTGATAGAGCGTATGCTCCCGTGGCAATTTCCCTGTACACCCATGTTTTCCCTTTCCTATACACACCTACTTTATCGCATTAATTTCAACTTTGAAATGTTTCAACGTTTTTGGTATTCGTCAATTACCTTGGCAACTTATTTTAAACCCTGACATCTTTACTTATGAAAGAAAATCTTCCGACACCTTTTTGTCTAAAATAAAGTGTCAGCTTGTGGTCATGATTATCTTTTACCTTCCATGCATTACTTTTAATTCTTACAACAATACACCTCATCACCAATATACTCCTTGTACACTCACTTCACCGTCCTCCTCTCTTTAAATGAGTACCATTCCAGCTCTTTTATCATATCGGTTACTGATTCTGTTCTGCGGTAATTTCCAAAGACAAATCTAGCAGCCATTCTTTGCACCCTACCCAACTCCTGTATTTGATACCCAAAATGTGGGTCCTATATCACATCACCATATTCAAGCAATGGTTTGAACAATTTTTTGTACTCAGTTCCTTTACTTCCCTCGTACATCCCCTCATCATTCTCTTCAACTACTGAAGGATTTTTAAATCTTTTTCTAACAACTGTCTAATGTGTCCTGTCCAGTTCAGCTAGTTATCAAATGTTGCGTTAAGATTTGTCTGCAACAAACAATTATTTCCCCACCTTATAATCATAATCAACCGTTATTTTTTTTTTATCTGTGTACCTAATAAGCTGACTCTTCTTTGAATTTATCTTCATCCCATGTTCACCTGCCCAGCTAGATATCCTCTCCATATCACTCTGCAGCTGCCTACAGCTTTCTACTGTTTTTATTTATATTATTTACCATTATGTCAGCTGCAGACAACCTAACTTCTGATAGTAAACCGTCAACACAACAAGTACCCATTAGAATAATTAACAGGAATGGCCCCAATGCGCTACCCTGTGGTACCCCCTTTTTTTACTTCCATTTCTTTGCTAATGCATTTCTTACCCTAGTCACTGGAGCAAGAAAGTATCAAGAGTTCTCGAACAGCAGAAAATTCCTGTGTAAAAATGTCTTCTTTTCTTAAAGCATTTCAATTGAATTTAAATTGCGATGGAGCGCAATCTTCGATGGAGTTTGCCTAGTCTTCTAATTACATTTTTATTAATTTATTATTTTTATTATCTTGTATAATTTCGGTATTAAATACCTCTTCCGTCTACTTTTACAATTTACGAATTTAAATTTTAAATTCCTTCAACGATTTTGATGAATTAATCGTAACTTCTCTTGGTAACTTATTCCAGTCCTAGACATCTTTACCAACAAAAGATAATTTTTCCACTTCCTTATGCATAAAATCATTATCATTCATCTTCTCCTTCCTTGCACTACTTCTAATTCTTCGACCAATATCCTAAGTAAGCGATTTAATTGTCTTTCCCAACTGAACTTGTGAGTGGAAAAAAAAAACACTGTTTTTGAGCATGCTATTACTCTTACAGAAAAACGTATTGTTACAAATGTGTAGAATACGGGCTGAAGTATTTCTTCATAGGTTTTAAACTTATAATGCTTGTTAATTTCTTGGTTTTAAAGGTTTTTATAGCGGCATGTTATCACTTTCACACTAGTTAGATTTTTGTTGGTAAAAAAGCTAAAAAACGTAGGTATAGTTTTACATTGTTGTCTTTATTTATGAACATACACGCAAGATTCTTTTGCGCAACGTTTGCTGGTTTCATAGATATTCTATGGATTCTTTCTATTGGTACATTTTCCTTTTTAATCTCATTAGTATCTTTCGGCAAAAAAGGATTACAGTGTAGATTTTGTTTTACTTTACTGGATTTATTAATGATATTGTTTTGATCTTAAAGGACTTTTGAAAATATTACGTACCACTTCGTCAAAATTTTCTTATTTATTGACACTTCAATCCTCCTCATAACTGTTAGCTGCGTTAGAAGATGGTATTTGCAGGATATTTTCGTAAAATGCTATTGAGGAACGTATCGTATCACCTTCCAGAAGTTTTTTCATGTTTATGGAACCGCGTTAGTTGCAAAATTGGGACCTAAATGAACTGTGAGGGGAAAGAATAACATTTCGGGCTTAATTTTAACATTGAAGTTTGACTGGTACAGTTCCCTTTTTGCACCCAGCTACAAAATGCCTATCTTACTTTATATTAGTGGAATGTAAGCCCTCTTCCACTCACCTCTTCATTTTATCTAGCACGAAGTTTCAGAAGCCAAAGATATCTAAATGTGTTTCTCAGGATTTCTATCTGTGTTAAGACGGAAATGTATCCTCTTTACTGGCCTGGTACAGCTTTATCCAGACACAGTGGGCCTACTTGTAATTACCATCGCGACCCCTCGAACTGCGGACCGCATATTTGTTTGGCGCGCTAATACACTGAAGAACCAAAGAAACTGGTATAGGCAAGCATATGGAAACACAGAGATATGTAAACACTCAGAGTACGGCGCTGCGGTCGGCAACGGCTATATAAAACAACAGTTGTCTGGCACAGGCGTTGTGTCAGTTACTGCTTCTACATTGGCAGGTTATCACGATTTAAGTGAGTTTGAACGTCGTGTTATAGTCGGCGCACGAGAGATGGGACACAGCTTCTCCGAGGTAGCGATGAGGTGGGGATTTTCCCATACGACCATTTGACGAGTGCACCGTGAATATCGGGTATCCAGAAAAATATCAATTCTCCGACATCGCTGCGGCCGGAAAATGATCCTGCAGGAACGGGATCAACGATGACTGAAGAGAATCGTTCAACCTCACAGAAGTGTAACCCTGCGGATATCATTGCTGGGCCATCAACAAGTGTCAGCGTGCGAACCACTCAACGAAGCATCATCGATATAGGCTTTCGGAGCCGAAGGCCCACTCGTGTACCCTTGCTGAGTGCACGACACAAAGCTTTACACCTCGGGCCCGTCATCACCGACATTGGACTGTTGATGATTGGAAACATGTTGCTTGGTCTGATAAGTATCGTTTCCAATTACATGGAACGGTCATGAATTCATGGACTCTGCATTTCAGCAGGAGACTGTTCAAGATGGTGGAGGCTCTGTAATGGTGTGGGGCGTGTGCAGTTGGAGTTACACGGCACTGCTGATACGTCTAGATACGACTCTGACAGGTGACACGTTATCACGATTTAAGTGAGTTCCAACGTGGTATTATAGTTGGCGCACGAGAGATCGGACACAGCATCTCTGAGGTAGCGATGAGGTGTGGATTTTCCCATACGACCATTTCACGAGTGCACCGTGAATATCGGGAATACAGTAAAACATCAAATCTCCGACATCGCTGCGGCCGGCTGATCACCTGCATCCATTCATGTCCATTGTGCATTCCGACGTACTTGGGAAATTACAGCAGGACAATGCGACACCTCACGCGCCCAGAATGACTACAGAGTGGCTCCAGGAACACTCTTCTGACTATAAACACCTCCGCTGGGTATCAAATTCCCCAGACATGAACATTATTGATCATATATGGGATGCCTTGCAACGTGCCGTTCAAAAGAGATCTCCAACCCTTCGTATTTTTACGGATTTATGGACAGCACTGCAGCAATTCTCTCCATCACTACTTCAGACACTAGTCGAGTCCATGCCACGTCGTGTTGCGGCACTTCTGCGTGTTCGTGGGGGCCCTACACGATATTAGGCAGGTGTATCAGTTTCTTTGGCTCTTCAGTGTAAATGTGTTTCTCAGGATTTCTGTCTGTGTACAGTTGGAAATATATCCTCTTTACTGGCCTGGTACAGCTTTATCCAGACATACAGTGCTTGTAATTACCGCCGCAAAGCCTCGAACTACGGACCGCAGATTTACAGCACAGCCTTCCCCCCGCCTTGTTTGGCGCGCTAATATATGCGACGAGGGTTTTAATATTTGAGTAAGGCGGTGGTGCGGTGTTTCAACCCGCTGTTGCTTACAATTAGCTTGCCCCCATCCCGCTCGTAAATTAGTCCCTTCTAGTTGTATGCAGTGATAAAGGCGGTACCGTCGTAAATTACCTCCAATACCGGCTCTGAAGTATATGAGAGGAGGAGGGGCAAAAACCTCTGGCGTGTCACAATAATATATACGTTATCCCGGTGTAATCCTCGGTAAACGGGCTGTATTTCTTCCTCGCGGGCTGACAAAGCAACCACAATCAGGCGAGGTGGGGGTTTTACAACTTGCTTGCTTTGGAGCGCTGAGAAGTCTGCGCGTGTGATGTAGTGCGCAAACGCAGGAGAATTGCGTGCTTGGCGGCGGACACTTGTGGCGAAACGGTGCTCGCAAACATATGTTTCTACTGAAAATGATGGTTTTACACTTATTTCACAAATTCCCAAAGTTTAGTCTGGCTTATACTTTTAATCCAGTTACAGGCCTTTAAGCCCATCACGGGTGAAAGGAATCTTCTGGCAATTGGTTGCGATTGATTAAATTCATGGAATTTCTGATATGTAATGCTCATAACCGTATATTGTAATTTGCACATATTTTGGTTGTAGTTTATACAGCCATACAGGTTGTTTTTGTTGTTTTTTTATTTATTTTTTAACGCCTTGTAGAGGTTATTAGGGGCGTCCATTAATTACGTGAGGTTAAAATGGGGAGGTCCAGCGAAATCTCACGAAACCTCACCAAGGTGGAGATAGGGGGGGGGTCAACGGAAACCACACGTAAGGTTTTGAAATTCTTGTAGAATGGTAGACGCGAAAGTCGATGTTAGGGGTCCATTA
The DNA here is from genome assembly GCA_031002005.1 of Vandiemenella viatica. Lineage (NCBI taxonomy): Eukaryota > Metazoa > Arthropoda > Insecta > Orthoptera > Morabidae > Vandiemenella > Vandiemenella viatica. The sequence goes on along the minus strand of JARYHS010011408.1, from coordinate 251,181,549 downwards.
GTAGGGGCTGGGGTCTCCGCCAAAATCTCGCGTCATTTTGCAGGGGGGAGGGGGAACCGACCAAATCTCACGAAGTCTCACCAGAAAAAGCGGGGAGGGGTCCGGAAAATTCCGGAAAAACACCTCACGTAATTAATGGACGGGATGGAACTGGGGAGAAGGAATTCGGCCATGGCCTTTTGAAGGAAGCATCCTGGCATTCGCTTGGAGTGATTTGGGGATACCATGCAAAACCCAAATCCGGATGCCCGGAAGAGGATACGAACTGGCGTCCTCCAGAATGCGTGGCCAGAGCGTTAACCGCTCACCCACCATGCTCGGTCATACAGATGGAACTTCCACTGAATTAAAGATGTCAGAATGAGGGAACCAAGAAAAGTAAAAAAATAAATTAGGAATCCCTAAACCTTACACCATAGCGCGTGAAATTGGTTTTATTGTTGGTGCAGGTCTCCCTCAACGCGATAAATACGGAACTACTTCCATCCGTATGAAATAATAACTCCAGTAACTCGCAGCTTATGAAAGCAGCTTAAATTATATATTAAACTAAATTCATTGTAAGTTATTCTGTAAAAAATTATGTTAGTTACCATTCTGGAACCGTCTGCATATCTTCATAACCCCAACTTATACTTCCATTGCTGTTCAAAATTCGTAGTTTCTACTGTCGGTGTACGAATAAAATTACTGTATTGCGATCTAAATCTAACCCACTGCAAATATTTAGATGTGTTTGATATACTGTAACATAAGTAATAAAAGCAACTAATAATTAATATGTTAATTTAAAAGTAGTGTTTCGGCAAATCATTTCTTCAAGTATATTATAAACATTGACTTAAAATATCTACATCATATACAAATTAGGGTTGTTGATATTATTAAAAATATAGGATTTTCGATATATCGATAATTTAAAATCAATATCGGCTGTCGATATATCGGAAAAAAGTATCGATATATCGATACTTTCAAAAATGCAACTTCATAAAATCAAACCTTGCGACTGATAAATAGACGTGTGATTTTCTTCTTAATCAGGTTTTCACTTTCGAATGGTTTCTGTTGTTGATGATGAGTGATAATTTTCTTGTTTTTTTTTTTTTTTTTTTTTTTTAAATGTCCATTATGGATCTCATAAGTTTCATAAAAATTTATAAAACTCGAAAGCGGTTCGAGGCAAATCTTATTTTGTGTATTTTAAAGATTGATAAGTAATACAGTTGAGGCATTTATTTAGGTAGAAGTTTAGCCATCATATCAAGCATTTAGGCCAAGTTACATAACTTTTTTTCATAAGATTTTTTTGTGGTATTTCATTTAGTTTTATATGTCGATAGCTTATTCTGAATGTCTTATTTTTCTTGCTCTCGAATTAGCAACTATTTGTGATTTACACTTCCCACTATTCCTGCTAACACACTAATTTCAACTTGGACTACCCTGGACAATCCTCACGCTCATTTCAAACAATGGGCTCGCGTTTGATTCGTGCTGGGCGAGCGATGCCTTGCCTGCACTGTTGTCATCATCTGAGATGACTTGGTACCTATAACTTCCAAATTAATTATAGAAACGTAGTAAGATTTACTTAAGCTTGCTGATCTCTATGCTTAACAGAAATTTGAAGGACATAGTGTCATTCAGAGCAAACGAAAAATGATGAAAATATCGAAGCCGATATCCTAATTTCAGTATCGAAATATCGATATATCGTTCTAAAAATATCACTAATAAATATGGATATTCCCAAAAAATAATATCGATATTTCGATATATTATCAACAGTCCTAATACAAATGTCTCGTAAGCCCGTCAAAAATGATGTGCTGAACGCTGTATTTTAGTAATTCGTTGCTTCACTAAATATAATTTTCGTCAAATAACGCTCATAATCTTGAAAATGATGTATTGTAGATTTGTTTTAGCTTACTGTAACAACAGTATCACTGTACAGAAAGTAAAAGGAAAATCTATAGCAAACGAATTTTAATAAAGAAAAAGCAACTAATAATTAATAAGTCGATTTATACGAAATACATATTTCTCTTATAGTATGCTGGAATCCTCAGCAAAATAGAACTGTTGTTAAATAACGCGTATAACCTCGGACATCTCCGGTCGTTGTTGGTTGGGCAGCGGAGGCTGGAAGCGTGACGTCAGAGTATGACAGACATCGTGAACAGGAATAGCGTTTCATGTAGATAGTTATTTACTGCTTATATAGGTTTAAAGTATTACTATGATGAAGTAGGGATCACTTGAGAACAGCGATGTCAGCTAAAAAGTTTTTTTTTAGTTTTTTTGGATCGTCTATGTTGAGGTCATTAGAGCGGAGAGAGGATGGGGATCAAGTAGCAGGAAGCAATTCGAACACGGCCCTTTGAATGATCTTCACCTCAGCATTCACCTGGAGATCATGGAAAATCTAAATTTGCTTGGCCTAACGGGGATTTGAATGCCAGACATCAGCGTTACAGCTCATCCACCATGATCAGGGATATTTAACGGAACGCCATGCAGAATATTCGGTAATACTGACGTGTACAATAGAGCTAAAACTACTTTATGGCCCCCAAAGTAATGACGTGTCAAAAATCGCTTAAACGAAAATAGACTAAATATTTTTGAGTTTTAAGTAAAACTTACTTAATTTTACTTGGAACTAAATGGACATATTTTAAAAGGAACTAAAAAAATGAAACGTTTAACTTCGGTTTTAACAATATCTATTCAATGACAATAAGCTGAAATATTGTACCTGGCACAACATCACTTGTCAGTGTCTCTTAATTAAAATGTTAAATATCTAAATCAATTTAGTCCAATTAAAAATCTGATGTATTCATTCAAAACTTCTTTTTCTTATGACTTTAGTATTGTCAACGTCAGGGTCATTAGAAGCGGGTAAAGACTGTGGGCTAAGAACTGGAAGGAATTCGGCCATTGAATTTTATATATATTTGAGTCCCCTTTTGGTTTTTCAACCTGATAGCTGATTGTAAGAAGATATTAGAATTACATACGCTTATAGCAATAAAGATTCTCTCCTACTCTGTATTTTTGAACTGAAGTTATTATTATAGTGAATGATTTATGCGACTGTTAAAATAATAACGCAACACATTCCTCATTCTGTGCCTTCCTACACTAATGATTACTTTTAAAATCTCTTCGGGTCTTCTATAATAGATCTATAAGTTTGAATTACTTGCAAGGAAACTAAAGTATTTTTTTTAACTGCTTAACGTCTCTTAACAGCGAGGTGTTTAGAGACGGGAAAGGATGGGGGTCAAGGAATTCGGAAGGAATTCGGCCATGGCCTTTTGAAGGAAACACCCCGGCACTTGCCTGGAGTGATTTGGCAAACCATGGAAAACCCAAATCTGGATGCCAGGACGGGAATTCGAACCGGCGTCCTCCCGAATGCGAGGCCAGAACGCTAACCATGTTCGGTCGAAACACAAGTAGATAGAAAGATCTACAAACTTACTTACAGTTACAGAATGATGAGGGCTTTTCCTCCAGCCCATAAACTATTGAAATTACTAGCTGCATTAGATCTTCAACGGATGAACTGAGGTTATTTTTAAAATTATTAACTTCCGTCGACATCATGAAACCAGTATACAGCATATCTCAAAAAGCGTAACCTTGTGAGTCTTTTTTTCCAATGTCGCTCCGTGGTTAGTACTGTGTGACGTTACCCTCCTCTGTCCTTTACGTAATCGTATTAAAGTTCGTGGCACTGACTTCTGAGTGGCACGAAAATTCGTTTTTATCATGACGAACGGGTTCGCAGACGTCTCTTCGTTACACGGACAGCTCTTCGCTTCCGACACACAAAACCACTCCCGGCCTACACGGAAAGGCAGCACGTACTGACACCAAAGACGGAAAGTACAAAAAAAAAGGGAGAGCCACTACTATCGTCTGCTCGGCTATAGGAAACTGTAACAGAAATAGTTACTTTACCGTCTTTCTTCAGCTATACGGAGTAGCAGAGACAAGATCAGCTCGTCATATTGCTTAGACTTAGGTGCCGCCTTTAATACCGTCTGACTGGCGAAGTAATGTATATTTCTCCTCTCATCAACATCGCAGAATTTGGTGATACTTCCAACATAACTGTCGCTCATCAAAGCTGATGGCCGCGGTGAGTGAAAAACTTACATAACGAACAAAAACATATACAATATTTCGGTTTCCACCTTACTCATGTGTTTGAAAACAGTTCATGTGGTTCGGGAGACGAGTACATGCCGAAGTTTACCACATGACTGGTTCATCTCTGGAAAGACAAAAATGGTATATATACAACGCAGGTGGTGAAAAAAATTAACATATATACAAAACGATTGTTGATAAATGAAAATAAAAAAATTAAAAAAATTGGAAGAAATTTGTTAAAATTATTACTACTTAAAAGATAAAAATTATAATGATAACAATAATTACTAGTTAATTATAATCATTTTAATTAATAATAATTAAATATGTTAACACTCCGTACCCTTATATATATATATTTCTTCTGTCCGTGTGTATGTCACTGAACTCCTCCTAAATGGCTGCACTGATTTTTATGAAATTTTGCGCGTGTGATTAAGTTAATTCGAGAATGGTTTAGATTCACAATTTGATTTTAAAAAGCCCAACCCTCTCCCAACAGAAATCATCAACGAAGATAGTGGCCTTTTACGCGGCGAGCATTGGCGACTGTTGACATAGCGAACTGTTGCTATGTCAACATAAGCAGTATCTCTGAAGCGCGGCATAACCCGGAAAGCTATTACCAATGCCACTTCTTCGTGAACGAGGAGGAAATATTGGTCGACGTACGCGGAATGCACAAATAGTTCATAACCGTCGGTTAAATAGAAGATCAATTGACGGACAATGTAAATTTAAGAAACCAGGTTGCAAACACACGTGCAAATGAAAGTCTAGAGCATCCCAATGAACGTCTTCGGGATAATGCAATAAGACAAAGAGAGGCACGTCAGCGAGTCACATGATCGTCAGCGCGTGCAAGAACGTCGCGCGTTGACACGTGCCAGCTTTAACAGACGATATGGTTAGGTTGAAATGCAGCCTGGACCAAAATGTAAACTGAAATTCTGTATAACAGCATCCAATTCATCCCATTCTGGGAATTGTTCTGGAAATAGATGGTGCAAAATTAATGAACTTGGTAAGCATGATTTACATCGAAAATATAAAAATAGAGCACGGATAAATCAATCCCGATTAGACCGGACAACACCGGGTAATCTGCTAGTATATATATATATATATACACTTAGTCTTTACCGAGAAAAATCAGTCATGTGTTAAAGCTCGGCGTGTGCACACCTCCCAAACCGCATGGCCCGTTTACTAAAACATGAGTAGTGTGTAAACCGAAATATTGTATATGTTTTTGTTCGTTATGTATGTTTTTCACTCATTGCGGCCTTCAACTTTGGTTGGTGAGTGATGAGTTATTTTCCCTATTCTTTATTATTTATATTGTCTAAAAACCGTTTCCTTTTTCCTAACACCATCAAGATGATTATCGGAGAGATTTACAGGTAAATCCTGCACTGATGAAATCTTAAGGATAGAATAACTTTATTTGCACTTGAGACTTGCTGTAGTAAAAGACACAGTATGCTTGAAAGTATATACCAAGATATTTTACATCGTGAATAAAATGGTTTTAGTGTATGCTGGGTGAGGGTGTTGCATAATGGAGTACCATGTCACACTGTACAAACAAATTTATGTTGATGGATGAGCACAAAGATGTAAAGATCATTTTATTTCGTGGCATCGGACTTAAAAATTTAGCAAACATTCTTCTGTGTTTGCTCGGTAAATCAAGAACGAAAAACGTGCACTGCAAGTTGTAAAATTGGCGAATAAGTTGCCAGATTTTCTCAGTTACCCAGTCTCGACTCGGAGAGAAGAAAATGGAATGGTAGAACTTGTCCCGTATGTGATATTCAGCTGTAAGAATTTTTTTATTACTATTTGGAGCATTGTTCTTGCTAACGGTATTTTTAAAAACAATTCAAAATTAGCGAACGCCAAATTCTGTTTGACTAATGTTTATCAGTAAGATGATTAGGATAAGCATCACTAGAACATGCTTGTATATTTACTCCCATCACATTGAAGGTCACATTCGGTCTAAAAATAAGCACTGAAAAGATTCTTTCGTTTTGTTTTGCAAGTTTTTTTTACTGAAGAGATTTTTTAAAGGATTTAAATACCTTTGGTTAATTTCAGATAAAAAAATCTCACGTGTAAAAAAGATTTCTCAAACTTTATAAATCAGAAAAGGAAGGTTTACAACATTGTGATAGCTTCTGATGGAATTAGTGGTCTAATAACAATAAGTGAAAGGCTTTTGCAGTCGGAATTAGTAGTATCTACGATGTCCAGGTTACATCGCGTCTAAACGTATCCAAAAGAAGCCCGAAATTTTGGAATTTCCCTCTAGCACATTGCGTCATTCGGACAACTATGCTCCCCTTCGTCCATCAGTATTTTCTACGTTTTTAGAAGTTGTTAGGCAGGTTGTGGCGATGATTAGGGAGCGTCCATAAACTACGTAGCATTATTCAAGTCTCCTTTGAAACCCCCTACCCCCTCCCTCTCCCGCACATAGCCTGAAGTAGCTTTACTCTCAAACGCTCCCCTTCCCCCTCACGTGGCACTTAGCTTTTTCCCTTATTGATCCCAAAAGAGACTTTGTACCGTTTTCTCTTGTCAGACTATCGTAAATTGCATACGGAGATAATAAACGACGGAAACAAATATTCATATGCTGTTGTGTGTTCTGAAGCTTATTTTAACTGTGACAAATAATATGAATGAGGACCTACGTGGCTTGGCTCCAAACACCCTCTCCCCCCCCCTTTTTACACCGACATAGTAGTTTATGGACGCTCCCTTTTCGTAGACAATTCATTTAAACTTCATACGAGTTCCTCACTTCTCTTCCAGAATGTCTTCTCTGGAGCTGCTTTTTTCTACATTCTTAATAAAAAATTGAGTCTTCTGTAGTGGTCGAAGTGGGTGCCTTACGTGCCTAATGGCGTTATCAGTGGGTTATGTTTTTGGGCTGTCCCGTAGAATGATGTGGCCAGCTCATGTATCCTATCTCGGAGTAGTGGTATGTCTGTGGCTGCGTGAAGGTCTCCAATCGTAAATTTTTTTACATGGAGAGTTCTTCGGAGGGCTCTGTTCTGCCAAGTCTGTAGTCTGGTAATATTCGTGTGTACGTTGTTAAATAAATTATCATGATCGGAAGTAAGTACCATCAGTAAAATACCGGAACGGAAACTGCAACCTTGGGAAGTGACATAAGAAGCTCTTTAGTATGACCGTAACAGACACTGTGAAGATGATTAAAGACAGAATTAAGAATGCAGAATGAAAGAGAGTAGCTTGGTATGGACACGAAAACAAAATTGATGAAAGAAGATAGCAAGTTAAAATTTAGATTTAATAACCCACTGGGAAAAGAAAAATAAGCAACGGCAAAACATGTGACGAGGACAGCAAGTAGCTATAATCATCATAAAACTGCGGGAAACAGGTGTCTGTGATACTAAAAAAATTGTCATTTGAATGTGGGAAACAGTGAAAGCTGTTCTACACCTACTAAAAGAAAAAAGAGATAGGACTTATTGTGCACGTTGAAACCCAAGCTGTGGCGATTAATGTAGTTCCGCATAGCGTGGTGTGCAGTTCCCGCGTTCATAAAGATAAAGTGGGTTGGACGGCAGTTCTTCACCCGCGTCCGCTGGGAATCTCGCCTTTGGCTGCCGAGATGCGGCAGATAAACGTCCCCGTTTCTCGGCGAGTCGGCGTCATAAAACACGCGCAGAGCCCGAGTGCATTCTTCGCTGGTTTTACAAGTGCCAGACAATAGAATATTAATCACTGCTGGGAGCGTGATTAAGTGCGGCGTCCGCGGGACTAAGGAGGAACACGCGACACGGCTTGTTAGATGCTATCGCCGGCGGTCGTGCCGCCTGATGTATTTGGGACACACACCGGTCCGTGTGGCCGGGTATTCTCTCCGCGCCTCCCACATTGGGGCTACCTGTATTACCCTGCTGTCCCTTGGGATTCAATGCTGTTAAATCGGTTACTGCTGATGTCCTACTATAGCCCGTTTAGTTAACAGAGGCGGTTCAAGGTCAGTCTGCTCTATCCCCACTCCGCTACCCTTACCCCTTCATGCGAAGGGGAAGAATTCCCGCCGGCAAATTTGCCTTCCGGTTGCCTGTACACAGCGGTATACTCGGAAGGGTAGGCAACGGGAGGGAAGGAAGATGAGGATTGGAGCCAGGGGAATATAACCTTGAGCCGTCAGTTGAGAGTGAACAGAGTATAGTTTGAGGAAAGATGACAAAATAAGCTGGATATTAACTAGAGGGTGGTGTGACGGTCCGACCGTCTCTGTGCTTAAATAGCAACGAAAATTATGAAAATTTAATATTTTAATTTTAGATCAAAATTTCTTGTATTGATATCTTTTAAGCATTTCATCTTGGCAGGGAACTGAAGAGATTCGCTCTGAACAAAGAATTAGTTATAAAAGCAAACATTTATTTTAACATACAAAACATACCTTTGATTATAAACAGAATTGACAATTATTTTCTTTTACATGATGATCAAATATAAAACAACACTGTATACCAGGGGTGGGCAACCCAAATGATCTTGCGGGCCACTTTGGAAATGCGTGATAACTCCGCGGGCCGCATATAAAATCATATATTGTATATTATATTAGATGTTCCGAGTTATGAGTTCGCAGAATATAACATAATTATTTCGCGAACTGATAACTGCTAACTCATAAATAAAACAGGCAATATCTGTCAATATTCGCAAAAATATTAGTTTAAAATCAAAGTAATTTTTTTCTCATAATTTCGACAGTTAATTTTGAAATATATGGATGCACAAATAACGTTTTTTTTTAATACATTGGTTTTCACTACATTGGCAATTATAAACTAAATTTAATTTGAAAAAGTGTGATGAATCACGCGGGGCGGAAAAATCTTCAAGGCGGCCGCGGGTTGGCCAACCATGCTTTAAACCGAGTACGATGCTTATTTCTATTACTTTTCATGATTGAAAAAAGCTGCTCATATTTATACCTGCTTCCAGATGTGCAAATTATTTTTCGTGCGAAAACTCTCAGCTGTGGATACTTTTCTTCGGAAAGGTATGTTCTGTATGTGAAATTTCTGAATCTCTCGCGGGCCGGATTGAAGCTGGTGGAGGGCCGGATCCGGCCCGGGGGCCGTGGGTTGCCCATATATGCTGTATACCATGGGCGCCACCCTACATGAGACTACTATATGCTTATGCTTACACGCTGTTAATACTCAATACAAATTGTCCGACTAGCTCAAATAATAAAAACAATTTTAATGGGCATGAGAAGTTCTTATCTGGTGAATTGCTTCATCCAGGAGCGTTTACTGGAGTATTGGTCTATAAACATTTTCAGTGGTAAAATTATAATCACCTTATCAATTTCTCACTTGGTCCTATGTGAGATTGTGCACTGCCGCGCCAAGCAACCGTAGACTTTGTCAAACCGTAGGTTCAACCACTGCGTCAAGTAACCATAGACTTTGTTAAACCATAGGTTCAACCACTGCACTACTTCCCGCTGAAAACACACTTAGACTCATAACTTTACACTTCCTAACACAGCTTCTGATCTGCACCCACTGAGAGGTGGCACAGAGGACTTGCTTGTTCGGCCACCTGTGGCTCAGTGTCCCTCTTCTTCCGGCGACCGACGCACCCTTTGTCTCTTTTGGCAGGCGAAATTCATCGGCCAATTAGGTGTCTAAGCCGCTGGTCAACCCCCACCGTTCGCCATGAAAAGAGAGAACACACCTCAATATTCTGTCAATAGGTGGCATACCCTGTCTCATCCAGCCACTCTTGCCATTCACAACAAAAACTATGGAGTGACCCTGATCACTACAGTGGTTGTGTTGAACGGTATGAAGCTCTCTGCAAAAAAGAGTGAGGTGGTAATTACGACAAGAAAGAAGACCAGGAAAGACGCTGCCATCTATCAATAGGTGGAGAGCAAACATCTGCTGCTGGATTTTTTAAGAGTAATTGGGTCTACCTGTGTTACACTGCTAACCTTAAATTAAATTAAATCGGTTACTGCCGATGTCCTATTAGTTTGGAAAGAAGTTGACAGGATCAGCTGGAAATAAGCAAGCGGGTAGTTGCGCTGAATGGTATGAAGCACTCGGGAAGAAAGAGGGTAGTGATACTTACAATAAGAAAGAAGAGCAGTACAGACACAACCATTTATCACTTGGAGGAGATCAAAGATCTTCTGATGGATTTTGAGGGTAATTGGGCCTTTCTGTGTAACGAGTACAATGCTGGCCTTGGGATTCACTGCAATTAAATCGATTTCTGCTGATGACTTACTATTTTGGGAGAAAATGAAAGAGAAATACAAGATGAGCTGGATATCTGGGAGAGGATGTTGTACGGCATGAACTTCTATGTAAGAAAGACTGAAGTGGTAATTACGACAAGAAAGAGGAGTAGGACACAGACATATCACTTGGAGGAGAGCAATGAAGAAAGTTCAATGATTCAAATATTTGGGAATCTGATTAAAGAAATGGAGGAGCAGGACGGAGATGAATGAAAAGATTTTTTAAGAGTATTAGAGGCCTGGTACATAGCGGAAATGTGACGCAAAAGAATAATGAAGTTATCTATAAGATCTACTTTGTGTCGATTTTGACGTATGGATCGGATGATGATGGAGAGAGACATACGGAGAATTCAAGCTATGGAAATGAGGTTTCAGGTGGTTACCAAGAAGGGACATAATGAAAACTGATAAAATTAGGGAGATAATCAAGAAGAAACCGTTACAAAAAAGAATAGAGAAATCAAGGTTACAGTGATATCTTCATGTGAACACAATGGGGGAGGGGAAGATACGAAATAACATGCTTGACATGAAGCTGATAGGAAAGAGGCACAAAAGTTGAAAAATATGATAATGAAAGAGGAAATTGTATGACAGTAGAAGAAAAGAGATGGTGGATAGATAGGAAGAGTTGGAGAGGATTTTGTTCCAGGCAGACCTGGTCGTTGATTGGAAGCAGCTCAAAATGATGATGATGATGACTGCTGAGAATCCATATCGTGTATCCAAGTCCTGGGTTAAATACCAATCAGTGCATATGGAGTGAGAGTATACGATGGTGTCGATGCTGGATAGTAATTTGGGTAGGAACGTGAAACTCGCTCTTCCCATTGTGTCTTTCAGAAGAGTAGACCTGAATTCGCCAGCACTGGGTTTCGGCCTCATTTCGTATCTCATCCATAACACAAACGACATTCTACACTGAATACACACACTTCCACAATCATCCAGCTATGCTAACTTTCACAGTGGGTAAGACAGTGGTAAAACAGCCGAGTTCATTTACCCTGGAAGTTACTATAAAGGAGTCGACGTGAATACCTGCGCCCGGATGACGAATATGGCACCCGCTTTAAAATTTACTCTGTGTGATTGGCCGCATAACTCAGTTGGAAGAGCGACTGGCTTCGAGTCATCAGCATGTAAGATTTCCGTTTATGATGAAAGTCCATAGCACGTACAAGTTCTGCAAAGTGAATTCCAGGGAGATAACTTCTCGGAAGTTAAAGGCTATAGCGTGATGATGAGCATTTCGCCTACTTTCTGGTTCCTAGATCTTGAAACGGAATACGAAGTCCTATCTGAATAGACTGTATGTGAACTGCCTTCAAATTTTATTACTCAGGTTTCATACACTTAGGCAACTTACAGCGATAGACGGATCAATTTAAGCATTATTTCATTTGAATTGGATACAATAAAAAATGTCTTTAGGAGCGAGTTTACTCAACACGTTGTGGTTGTGAAAAATAAATTTCATGTGGCCTTAATGTGCGGTGGCAAGATTTCAAAGTTTCTGCGGATTGTGATTCTTCGTGTGTGAGAGGTGTATGTCACTTTCAAAAATTATTTTCACACGCATATTTAAAAAATTGATGATAAGATTTATGTGAAAATAACGAGAATCAAGTACTTTCTCGAAAGCTGAAGTGATGGAAGAGCAGGTAACAGAACGATTTAGTGTTCAGGAAAATTAATAGAATAGAGCCGATATTTAACAATTAGTTATGTATTATTGCTTAATTCCAATATTTTCATTAAAGAGGTTGTATTACTATTATAGTAATAAATGATAAACAACTATTTACAGAAGAATAAAATTTTCTCGTGTAACTAGCCGAGTTAGTCCATTGCTCAAACTCTACGTTCCAGCGGTCACAATCTCTGTCGCCATTGTCAATTGACCTGACAATGGCGGCAGAGTTTTTACCGCCGAAACGTCGTGTTTAATCGCTGGACTAACTCGGCTAGTTACCCGATAAAATTTTATTCATTGTCAACGCCAAGAAAACCTCCAGTCTATTTGCAGACATTAGCTTTTAGTAAAATTTTGATTAATTTTGAATTAATCCATTCATTTTCTAAATAATGCAATTCACCCTACAGGGACAATCTGTTATAGTGATTTATTCTAGCAGATGATGTTTACTTTGTAGTTCCCTTAATGTTTGGTTTTTAAGCCCGTCTTATTTAAGACCCTTTCACCGTCGTTGAAATCGACACCTGTCCTAAGTAATATACGCGACAGTCAAGCAGACATTAACATAGTCCTAACTCTCTCCACCCTCCGCCACATACCACTTCTCTATCACTTTATCTGATGCTCTCCGTCTTCAGAGCACCCCGTCGCATCCAACAAGTTTTGCTTCTAGCGGAGGAATGTGTGGTATTCACTGCGGCATGAGCCCTACCAATTTTACTCTCTGGTTCTGAAACAGAAAGTTACAGAACACAAATTATTTAACCAACGATATGTGGAAGATTTCTGAATAGCCTACGTGAAAAGTATATTTATGTGGTAGCTATATTCATTGTTGAATATCAAAGTTTCGATACAAGACAGTATTTTTGAGAGTAAAAGTTACAGAAAGTAACTGATTTTCTTCTGTCTTCAAGAGTATCGAATAACTTTCTCACTTTTCTTCAGAGCTATTCTAAGTTAAACAGGAAACAAAAACAAAACAAAAAAATTGCCGATAGTTCTTATATCATGAATTTCTTCATTTACTGACATTAATATGCATTCATCCTCCAATATTATAAATACTTCTGTTACGGCTGGTGAGACTAGAAAGTCCAAACCTAAAAAGATTATCAGAGAAGAAACAGAAAATAAACTTCTTTAGCAATCTGAATCTTTATGTACAAAATTTAAGAGTTCAGATTTAGGCTAAATTCTTTGTAATTCAAACAAAATAAATTGTCTGTAATTAGGCGTCGTACGTTATACCAAAATGCTTCTGAACCAAGATCTGATTCTTAGTATTCAAGCGCTCTGAAGGGTGTGGACTTAAACTGTACTATTAGTAATGAAAATAAACTTTATGATTATATACTGTATTAATACAATTTGAATTTACAGCATTCACTTGACCGCCACATTATCATAAATATGTAAATAAGACACGATATACTAGATAAAATTGCAGATCGCTACCTTTTTCGGTCGTGAGTAAATTCTAATAAATTGTAATACTTTTTGGTAAACAGATTAAAATCATCAGAGTAGCTGTATTAACTACTAACTGTTATTTTACGCAGAAACAAACAATATACGTTATTCATCCTATTGCTTTCAAAACTAATGGTCTGTTTCGTATTTATCCCTTTCCAGCCAAAATTAATGGGGATATATATAAAAACAATAATTTATGCGGTTTTATGGTTTCAAGTGTTTCCAAAAACACAAAAAATGTTAGTTTGTGAAATTTATTGAATAGGGCTTTTTTTCAGTTGGTTTATATGGACCCAGTAGGAAAATGTGATGGATAAAATTTTAATTAATGAATAAACTGTAAGTAAAATGTAAGACAAAAAAATATTTAAAATGTGGAAAACACCATAGAGGAAGTACACATGAGACAATTTGTTTCAGAAACAGTGGAATACAGCTTTTAGATTCCTGCTGCTTACTTTTCGTCAAGTGAATGTTGTGTCACATGGTACAAAATGTAGGTAAATTGAAGTTATTTAATCATTACTGTTACATTATAGTACACAACAACAAAATGATAAACTACGCATGAATACAATCATTTGTTATCGTACAGTAAGAAACAATTCCCTCTTATTATATGTATTCCAAAAATTGTTCCATTTTGAAAGAAATAGTATTTACACTGTTAGTGTTTTTTGAGTAGCATATAAATTTGTTTCTTCAGCAATCTTTGGAAACATATCATCAGAAAAAAAATAAACAATTTGAAGTACTGAATAGCTGCCATTTGCTCAGAAGGCTCTGAAAAACTTGCATTGCATTGTGTGTCAAAGTCAGAGCAATCAAGGTCCCCACTTTTCCACCTTACTGCAACTGCCGCCTTTTTCTTCTGAAACCTTTTGTCTAGTGAAACATGATCTAAGTCGGCAGTGTCATTAGAAACATTTGGAGTAGCCTCATTCTGCTGTTCAGTTGGTAAATCGTTAGACAATACCTCAGCACAGCTCTCATTTTCAATTATATTGTGTGTTCTTTCCAAGATTTATAAATTTTCAAATTTCTCGTCTGAAAATTCCGAAAATATTTCATCAGACAGTTCGCCATTCAGAAGGTACTCCATGATCTCCGCCCCCGATAGGTTAGATATCTAAAAGTAAATACTTTTTTCATATGACCTCATTTACCATGCAAGCGAACAGCTATCTCCTTCTCCCAGTGGGGCCATATGGACCTAACATTTTATAAACGTCTAGCAGAACAAACTAATTCAATTTATTATTGTAATAGTGTGGTTTGATATTGCTGTTTCATACAATTCAATAATACATTTTTTTTAAACATCAATATTGGTAACTTCCCTCAAAATTAAAGTAATCTTACACGGCAAACAACTGCCGACCATTCATTACAGTACCAACTGTAAAAAAAAAGCCACAGAAAGCTTTCTACTTATTCTGTATCTTCGTTGCTGCAGAAAACACGTAAGAACATAATGGTGCCATAGGGAACCAGTAGGAATTCATGATAATATTCTAAATGTGAAATAAACTTTGTGGGTCCATTTGGACCCGCTGGGCTGGAAAGGGTTATCAGCTGTATGTATAGAGATATTTGATTGTTTTTTGGAGTTTCTGCAGTAATACTAAAGAAATGTACAAGAACTAAATAGGAGTTATCGGATCGAGAGTTTATTGTCAGTTAAGTAGGCCTACCTGATTTACGAGCAGATTTATTCCGGTTAAAGTTTTGCAACATATATAACACTTATACTCGAATCATAGTTAGTAGTTTTGCACATATCCCAGAAATAATCACGTATATCCGGTTTATAAGATTCTCTAATGACGTACTTCTTGGGGATATCAACTTTTGCATTATATATTCGCAATTGACTTTTAACAGAAATATAATTAAGGTTTGTTACCTTGTTCCATTGCCTTTTCTACCACATAGATACCACATTTTGTGACCTTTTTATCTTTCAGAAAAAACTAATGAAGGCTCACCTTATACTACATGCATTTGTCTTCCCTGTATTTTCTGGTCTTTAATTTGCACGCATTCGAACATTATTCAGATTACTTTGTAAATTGAGAAAAGCCAATGAAATTGCTCAAACATTTACAAGATTCCAAAAGGGAGTCTATCCGTTGCGAAAAGAAAAGGAAAGACAATTCGAGACACTTAATACTTTCAAGTTTTTTGCGGATGGAAAATAGCCACTGATTTTGAGCAAATATATTACATTCTTCGGGTGATTTCGGTGAAATATGATTGCTCGTCTGTGAATTCGTAATAGCAATACCAAGGATCTTTGCCACAAATCATAGGTGGCTAACGCAGGGCAAACAGTTAATATGAACCAATAATCCATTTTTTGCTTGGGGCTTTACACCTCTTTAGTCAAGCCACGATAATCCATCCGAGTAAAGAGGATGGTAGCGTTTGGCGTACCTCACATTGTGAGGTTTAGACAATGAAGGGGAGACTAAATTTTTGTTTTTGTTTATTTGGGTTTTTTTCTTTTTTTTTTGTTTTGTTTACAAGATTACTATATTTTGTAGGAAATACTTGTTTTACAAAATGTTATCGATTAACAGAAATAGTTATCGTTGTTACTGTTTAATGTAAAGAAATGTAAACCATGTATGTTGTTGCTCTGTTTCCGTTTTTCTAAGAGTTCGGATATTATTCGTCAATGTCTGAACTTAGACTCTTGCGAGAGCAACATAAGCGATTTGAGGTCACAATTTATAGTTTAATAAGTGGTTCGGCAGGCAAGCTGCGAACTTTTATGTTCGCCATAGTTTTTTTATATATATTGCGGTTATTTCTGAGCTATTTTTGCCAAAGTTTCATCACCACGTCTACTTCTTCCGTCGGGAAAAATGATTCTAATGAAGGAGAGGATTTATCGTCATCTGTCTGCAAAAATTGTAGCTTGTGCTCCCTGTGATATGTATATTTTTTTATGAAATGTGTAGTTTCGAGGGGCAGATTTGGGGACCATCCCAGCATCTGCTAGATGATTACAGACACCTCCTAAAAACCTCAATCAGAATGACCAGCACACGGGTTCCAGGATTCGAACCTTGCACTACCTGGTTACATTGAGGTGGCGCCTTAACGCCCGAAGACACTCTGGGGGGTTACGGCAATAGTAAATTACCAATGTTAAAAGATTCAACATTTTTACTGTGAGATACGGCGGAAATATATGTGTAGCGAGAATTTAATACAAAAAAGATGAATATATGCTGAATTTTGAGTGCATTAATCCGCGCTGGGTTCGATCTATTGAATTGGTGAATTTTAATAAGTGAAATAAATGCAGTAGTAAAGGAGTTTCTTTTACTGATGTCGTCAAGTGACAAAATATCTTTTTAATTTCGTTGCAGATGTGGATATATTTTAATATTAAATCAATATTTGTAAGGTGCGATGGTCTTATGTAGGCGGCTTATGACCAACTGTGAGCAAGGAAGTATTGAAGCAATTAAAGTAATATAAGGTTGGATAAATATTACGAGATATTCGACGGAAAACCTCCTTCCATAAGTCAGTGCATCATAGTTCCTTCTCTTCTTATTTTATCACGAGTATTTTAAAGCGTTACGACATCCACAAAGTTTCGCCAGAGGTTAAATACGGAATGGTAGCGTTTAAAAACCCCAGGCGAAACAGAGATTTCAACCGAGGCCCTCAAATCCAGCCACGGAGACACTAGATAAAAGTAGTATTAAGTAACAGGCTAGTAACACAATAGAAGTACCCAATTAAACGTAGTAACTCTTTATAACGCCAAAGTACCGGTACTTTTTCAACTCGCGGCGTAGTCACAGCTGTTGTGCAAAGGGCTTTGTGCCAATCACGTAATAGAAACGAACAAGCCGCCTCCAGACCTGGGAATGAAAGTCATTACGAGAACTGAGGGAATGCGAGGAGACTTCAAAGAGCCGACTGCCGGATTTACTGCTGTAGTCAGCAGCCAAGATTGCTAATAGCCGTAGACTTCGCTTCAAGACCAGACACACAACTTGCCTCTTGTACACATGCTTGAGGCAAGCGATTCAGTGAACATCCAGTAAGACGTATCGATTGATTGGTGCACCAAAGCATATCATCAAGTAAGATATGTCAAAGCGTCTATCAAAGTATATTGAATATATATTTTTTTTTTTAATTACTCATCAAGTCTGCAAGTATAAAAGTTTTTGTAACGA
The DNA here is from genome assembly GCA_031002005.1 of Vandiemenella viatica. Lineage (NCBI taxonomy): Eukaryota > Metazoa > Arthropoda > Insecta > Orthoptera > Morabidae > Vandiemenella > Vandiemenella viatica. Next base: position 251,163,668 of record JARYHS010011408.1, on the reverse strand, counting down.
TGTGAATGCAGTATTGACTAGTAAAACCGCACGCCATGAATCAAACACAGGTAATAATTAAACTTTTACATTGTGTCAATGCATCATAAATTAAGAGAGATAATAAAATAATTTATTTTAATGATTTAAAGTATAAATAATTCACAGTCTCCGAAATTATTTTTTTGAAAAGTTTTTTTTTTTTTTTTTTTTTTTTTTTAACTAAGAAACATGCCTATAATTTTAAGTCGTCGACAATTAACCATTTGTATAATTTCCAAGTTTGTGTAATTTTCTTTAAGATAAACTGAATGAGCTACAGGTATTGATGCAAATGTATTGCTGATATGCAAAAGGATAGCTTTAAAGCTTCTATTTGAAGAATCTATTAAAAGTCGCCATTCTTATGCATTGTATTCGATGTCAGGTTTTTGTATTAAATCGCCAATATCACAGCAAAATATTAAAGTATCCTCTTTCTTGAAATTCTGTACAAATTTTTATCTTCTTCGATACTAATAAAATGTCGTCTGAGCATTTAATAAAACCTTTTTTTTTAGGCAAGAATCGAGAAATTCTGTAGCATCTTTACGTAATCCAAGATCCCGTAGCAAATCATTAAGTTATTGCTTTTTAAAGATCGATGTTCATTCGTGGGGTTAAAAATTTCACCACTGCTTGGAAAATCACTGTGTTTACCGATTTAGAGCAATAACTATCTAGTTATACGCATATTAATAAAAAGTGACGTGATAGATTAAAACAAAGCATATATTAGCAATATATTGGTCATCATCTTCACAATATTTTTTCATCGCAGACTTTTGTAATAAACATAAAAGTATAATGTTAATATCTTCACAGGATACATGTCTGAATCTGATTTTGTATAATTTTAATCACAATCAAGGGAGAAGATTGAAGACGATCATAGTGTCAGAAGATCTTTAATCAAATAAAGAAGAGAATTATAATAATAGTGGTGGAATCAAATTACACGAATTTAGTGCAACACAAATGTGTTGTAACTAAATTTACAAAAAAAAAAAAAAAAAAAAAAAAAAAATATATATATATATAATGATTGTGTTACAAAAATGTACTTGTAGGCCTAATTAAATATACAAACTTAATAAAATATTTACGGAACTACTCAATGTTTGATACTAAACACACAAGATCAAGAAAATGTTTACGATACAGGTAATCGCTTTTTAATTTGCACAAAAAGTTATGAGTAAGTTTCTGCCGCTATTAACGCAAGGAGATTGCATTTAGGCCTATTCGGATATGATTTTAGCATTCCTCAATTAAGATATGTATAAATGTAAAATAACGATTTTAGTTAGCTATGAGCTACCGAATATATAGGTACAAAAACTTTTTTAAGTTTAAACACTTATGGCAGCTGTAGAAGTTATTTTACGAGGAAAGAATGTGGAAATATTAAGCCAACTACAGCGTTATTAATATCTAAACACTTGTAAATAGTTTTTTTTTTTTTTTAAAGGAAAAAGAATTTATACTACGTGATGTTTAGAGAACATGGAACATACACGACGACATTTATAGTAATAACAATAAGTGAAGCATATTGCTGAAAAATTAGAATCTAATCAAGTCGGTCTAATATAATACGAAATAATACGAATACATAGAAAACAACTTGTATTAGTAACTGCATCACATGATAAACTTACTAATAATCGTATTAACAGCCCAAACCATAGCTTTATCATTTAAAAATAAAGACCATTACTTCCTGAGTATTGTTCATTATCAGAATTCCATATATATACATATATGTGTGTGTGTGTGTGTGTGTGTGTGTCGGAGAGAAATTAGTCATGACTCAGCAAATTTCTTACATCAAAATTTGTACATTTTATTTTTTATGACCTTAAAAATCATGAAAGAAATGGATAGCACTGTTTCCAAAGCACAGAAAAATGTGTTTGCTTACATGCTATTTTTTTTTGTTTCACCAATCCGAAAAAATAGAAATAAACTGAAAACAAAATTATTCTTCTGCTCCAGTGGTAAAACTCATTTGTAGCAAAAATAATTTACGAAATAGAAACTTTTTCATATCACGCTTAAAACTATTACTATTTTCTAAGGTGCTTTTTATTGTCTACTGGAAGATGCTGCACTAGAAATCGGTATAAATAGTTATTTTTCTCGATTCCTATTTGAGGAGGTGGCGAACAAAACGTAATAATTACACAAATTCAAATTTTACAGGAAGAGCAAAAAACTAAAAGACATACATGCAGGGGGATTTTGGAGTGATTTTTTATGTACTCTTATTGCATTTTGAACTCTATTTGACATTATGTTAAATCGAAATTCCTATCTTTAATTAAACGGAAAATATTCAAATTTGAAAAATTCAGTTTATGCCGTTTTGATTGCCACCGATGCAATTATTACGTTTTGATTGCCACCAGGATAAAATTATGACATTTTGATTGCTGACACTAAGTTTTTTTGTGAGTTAGGTTAGGTTAATTAAAGCAATATTAGTTTAGAGAACCATAATTGAGTCTAGTCTAATAATATTTAAACTTATTATACATTAAAAGTTAAGACTCATCTGAAAAAAGTTACTTCTTTGTTAAATAAAAAAATCATCAGAGCTGTCATAGATTGAACTCAATGTCCATTTCGTTACAATCACAGCCTTCATCATGTCCATCTTCCTCTTCATTATCTTCCCTCTGACTCTCATTGCTTTCCTGCGGGTTTCCTAAAATGTTTTTGTACCAACTTAGTTCTTCACACTTTTGCCAGTTGCTTCCGAAATGCTTTCGTAACAATACCAGAGACTATACTAATCTTATTAAATTTTCTTCAACTAAACGTAAAGCCGAGTGTTGTCTAATTAAAAACGGTATTGAAAATACTACAAAAAAAGTGCATGTCATTTATTTCGTTTTGATTGGCATCGGACGAATTTGTATGAAAATTATTCCGTTTTGAATGAAATCAGTCTCGTGTCTTCAAAATTGTTGAAATTTTAGTGTAGTTATGCCGTTTTGATCGAAATCACAATCTTTGGGCTCACTTTTAGTTTATGCCGTTTTGTTTGAAAACGAGTTTAGATTCAGATTCAGTGGACCAAAAACTACCGGATTAAAAAAAAAATGTGTTTCGACCAAAAGTGTAGTTATTACGTTTTGTTCGCCACCTCCATATTTATTGTTTTTTATAAAGCTAAATGTCTAGGTTTATCCCACAGATACTGCGGAAAATTAAAGTTATGTGTATATAAAACAGTGAAATGTATGGCGGTACTAAAGTAGAAACTTTCTCAGATAACATGTTACCAAGCAGATTAGTCCTCCTTACCCCTTGACCTTCGAGACGAAGCATGCCGCGAGTGAAAACTACAACAAATGGATCCTATTAACGAAACGAGCCATTACCCACAAGCGCTGGTCAACATAATATTTCACGTGGACGCTGTCCTTTGGCCCCTGGTGATGACGTGTCCGTGAGTGCGCCGTAGCCGGTACGATAGCTCAGTTAGCTTAACTGCTACCACTTGTCGGATAAGCTACAAAGTCGACCATTACCTGCTCTTACCTCCCGTCAACATAACTCTCCTCTCGGTATTTTTCAGTCCTCTTCACGGTCTATAACATCACCAGGGCACCAACATGTTCTTACTCACAATCAACAGATTATGTTATAATAAATTTTCCTTTCTTTTATGTGTGTGGTTTCCAATTTTTTTTTCTTTAGACTATCCGTTCGTTTCTATAGACAATTATGAGCCATTCGTTGTAAAACTTGTACAGACCGGTAGCCTCGGTTCTCCTTCACAATGCACAATATAAACTTCCCGGCATTCAGGTTGGCCTGATTTATAACCCTAATCTTCACAAACTAACCGGCGGGGGATTGGGGGGGGGGGAGAGAGAAAAAAAGGACGTAGTAAATATGCATGGCGTATTGGATGAAAAGGGGATAAAAAAGAGGGCAGGCGATAGCTTACGACCGGAGGTAGAGGGGGAGATGGAAGATATTGAAAACATAAACGAAGTCGGGAAGGAGGGGATACTTTTCTGGGGAGCGAGTCTTGCCCAATGCGAGCCGAGAACCAGTTTTCTTGATTGAGTTTACAGGCGGTTCTTCGCCGCAACGCATAATGACGCGAGTTCCCGCTTTCGCACATCCATCAGCGCAGCTCGTTAGTGGAAAGCCTCTCCTAATGCACGGACACCTGGGGAAATTACCGGGGCCTCCTTTGTAAAATGAAGTATGTGAAATTTATGTCATCATTTTGTTCTGCTGTCAGGGGCATGTTTTATGCGCGCGCCGAGTCTCTGGTGGAATGTAAGCAGCTGTTTTTTATTTTATTTTTTTCCTCCTGTTGCGGCGAATGACTGAGGAGGTAGTTTGTTACTAAAGTAGCCTCGCTATGGCGACATTCAATGGGCGCAAGGATAAATAATTACGAGAAACAGACGTAATTATTTAGTTCTCCTTTCTGCCGACAAGAATTATGGTCGCCGCCGGATTGTGGCCGGCGTCGCTTTTCGATCTTCCCCGCCAGCGATATCTCGACGAAGTCGTTAGCTATACAGCACATCGTTAAAGATGAGACTGCTCAATGTCGTGTTTTTTATTCCAGGAATATATACTGGGATTTCAAAACAGAAGTCGTGTACATTTTCATGCTTGGCTTTGTTCAAATCCGGTATTATCTTGGTCTGTGTCAGATAAGTACCACTAAGGATGCAAAATTAATCTGCGTGTGACTAAAACATAAAATCTTCACACTTCAATTTAAATTAATAACTTAATTGATCAAAATTTCAATTAGTGTAACACTTCGCTTTCTTGAACTTAAACTCTGACACCAAATTATTGCTCGTGCTTGGCTTTCTGGACTATCTGATTTTAGGTTTTCTAAGGTTTTCCAAAATCACTCCACGCGAATACCAGGACAGTTCCTTAGTAAAAAAATAAAAACTGAGGCCGATTTAGATTCTCCTTGTTTCCCACAACCCTTTTCCGGTTCTAAAGACCTCGTCGTTAATGACTGACAAAGGCTTAAATGAAAAATTAAAATAATAAAGCGAAAGAGAATAAAAATGAAACCTAGCGTGGTTGATGAACGGTTAACGTTCTGGTCTCGCATTCGGGAGGACGCCGGTTCGAATCCCCGTCCGGGCATCCAGATTTGGGTTTACCATGGTTTCCCCAAATCACTCCAGGCGGATGCCTGGATGCTTTCTTCAAAAAGGCCATGGCCGAATTCCTTCCATTTCCTTGTCCCCAGACCCATCCCACCTCTAATGACCTCGACGTCGACGAGGCGTAAACCCATAAGTAAAAAAAAAGAAACATTTCAAATATGTTTCTTTTGAAAGACAATTAGAAATATTTACAAATAAAATACGTACTGTTAACAACTGATTTTTTTTTTTTTTGTTTGTTTTTTTTTGTTTGTTTTTTTTCCTCAAACGCGTTTCTTTCCTGTGAGAATTTGGTACAATCAGTTTCAAGCTGGTAGAGAACAGTCCTATTTGCACTTATATGGAACCCGATTTGATGCTGTGTTCCAACATAGCACCCTGTGTTGTCAAACTATTCAAAAGCAAACCGTTCCACCAAAGGGATAAAAAAAAAAACAGGCAAATAATGATTTTTGTAAATATACGAGGAACAATGTAGAACTGCAGCATCAAATCGGGTTGTATAAAAGCGCAAACAGAGCTAATCACGACTACCATGTAACTGATTGTTCCAAATTGAGGTGTATTCCCTCTGGTTAAGAATAAATTACTTTCTGTTTGCACAAATTATTAATAAAAGTATTATGAATGTTGCCTCTCAAATTAACAACATCGTTGTATCTAAGTTTGACATATATACCTTTATTACAAAATTATTCTTCATCAAATGTTATCACTATTAGTATGGCATAGTTAAACAAACATCTTGAAATCCAGCAATGGTTTCATTTTCCATCAGTTCTCAGGGTTTCCTATATGTCTATTGATTAAGCTCAGCGGGCCAATGAGATTTTCTCTATGGCGATATTGGGTTAATAAATACTATAATGATATGCGGTGATCATCATATCAGCGGGGTTACCATTTAGCAGAAGGCGTCGAGTCAGGTGTCTGCAATCGTCCGACGCGGTGATTCCATTTTCTGCTAACCGTCGGAGATCCACGTCCACTCGGATAACGACATGGAACACAAGAGTCCACATACCCCACTGGCGTTAGTCGCCGCACATCTCTGTCTGCAGGCTGGCCACGCAACCACCGCACAGCTCGCAATACACTATACCATTCCCACCTCGTTACGCCACCGGCACGCTGCTTCTTCACAGAGGGCTACTCGGACCAAGGTCACATTCCGGAACTACCGTTAGCCTAGTGTACCCTTTGTCTCTCCGTGCTGGCTACCCGTCCAGTTTCAAATAAATATATTTCAGTATAGTGTGGCAATATACTACAAAGTTCTCACTGATGGTGCCCCATTCCAAAAGGGCGAAACGCGTCTTAGATTAAATAATTTAAAAAGCCGTTTGTTCGTTCTAAACTGGCAGCTCAAGGTCATGTTCCCTTCTCCTCACCCCTCACCTCGCCAACCCCTCCCCTTCCTATCTCTCCAAGGTGATCGCTGCGTCTAATTTCCCCTTCTCATGTGCGAGTGAGGGCAAACGAGTTGGGATAGAGCAGACCGACCTTTAGCCACCTCTGTTAAATGAACGGGCTATGACAGACGGGTTTCATTTACAAACTTAACAAGCAACTGCGCAGTAGTTACCAACAATCAAGTAGACATGAGATGAGACAGATTGTAACGTCCTAACACTAAAGTTTTGGTGGTTACTGAGATTATTGTTGAAGTGTAGGGCGGTATAGCAATATGAAGCTTACAATTTGTGATGCAAATACAGGGTGTCCAGAAAAGGACTCCCTGATTTCAAAATTAAATATCTCGAAAACAAAGATCGATAGAGGAATGCAGTAAACGGTATGTTTATCGTGACAGCTGTAAGAAGTGTATACAGCAGTTTGAAATAATAGTTACAAAAGCTGCTAACAGATGGCGCTGTAATCGCCATACGTAATGCCTAAATAGTGATCCGAAGCTCAGGGTAGTGTCAATGGTGAACATTTTGAAAACATTGTGATGTGATTGTTTGCAAAGATTGTTTTCATACGATTATTTACTTATGTATGCTGATATGAGCTGTACAGCGTCATCTGTTAGCAGCTTTTGTAACTATTATTTCACACTGCTGTCAGCTGTATACACTTCTTACAGCTGTCACAATAAACATACCGTTTACTGCATTCCTCTATCGATCTTTGTTTTCGAGATATTTAATTTTGAAATCAGGGAGTCCTTTTCTGGATAACCTGTAGTTGTGAATGTAGCTTAGAAGTGAGTGTGCGGATAAATATCAACAGTGGAAGGAAAGAGATAACGGATCGTGTGAAACCTGCCTGGAGCCTGTTTAAAAAAGAGATTAAGGCAAGATGGAGTAACTGACGACATAATCTACGGAATGCGTGACCTTTTCTACATTACTCTGTATATAATCCAAACATGGATATATGGATTATGTATTCTCATCAGTCAACCGAAATAATTATAGCATACTTTCATGATTCCATAAACGCATTTCACAGCTTTGGCAGAATAATTCAAACATTGAACTTCGTATTTTTGGCTCCCCTGAAACAGTATTTGTTATTTTGTATACGTGTCTGTGAAAACGTTTTTCATCGTCCTGCTAATAAATGAACAGATTTGTTTGAAATTTCACTCAGATTTCGTCATTATGAGTTATTGCTGTCACTGGAGTGGGGTGTTTTTTGACAGTGTTAATACTGTTCAATTGAAAAATTCTCTAGAATAACTGTCCAGAAGTAAATAAATGCCACCGAAAATAAGTAGAAAAATACGAAGGCCGGAAGTGACTAACTGTGCTTTTTTGTTTTTGCAATGTGGACTTATTGTGAACCTAATAACATTTATGAAACTGTTTGATGTCATTAAGTTTTGTATTTGGATGTTTGTTCTCATGCTTTTTGTTTAAATTCTTTAGATGTTTATTGGGAATAAAGTGAGATTCATGTTCATTGGCAAAATTTAAGAACGTTGCGTGTAACAACAATGTTTGAAAGTCAAGTATTTTCGTAGGACAGTGGCCATCTGAATTTCTGTTTGTCAACCAAGGCACATCTCTAGCTTTCGTAACACGTTTTGTTTGACGATGGTGTCTGAGTACAGTGTTTATCAAAATGGAAATACTGATAAGTATACAAGAAGGTAAACAGGTAACCACTGGCCCACACTCCTTCCTTCTTGGCAGCTTAAGGTCAGTACATACGAAACCCTGATAGTGCGATATGGAAGTGCCACTGGGAGCACCACAAAACAGTACTTGAATAGGCTGTTGATGCTTGAAAGGAAGGTGCTAGGCATGATCTTTGGACCCATGACCGATGATGGAAGAGGAGAACGGAGAATCATGCGCAACACAGAATCGTTGAAAACAATAAACGACGTCGCATTATTCGGCGATGAATCGTGGTTCGACCCTAACTCAGATAACCATCTCCTGCTATATACTTGGTGAGAGGACCCATCCTTCAAATGTTTTGGAGAGAAACGGTGGTGTTACTCCTGGCGTCATGTTGTGGGGAGCCATTGGGTATGTCTTCAGGTCACGGCTGGAAATTATTGAGGGATCTCTGATGGCAAAACGATACGTTACAGACATCTACGTCCTTATGTGTTACCTCTCATGAGACGGTAGTCTGGTGTCATTTTTTTAACATGGAAATGCTTGTTCATACTTGGTCCGTGTCTCTATGAACTTTATGCGTGATATTAAGGTACTCCAGCTTCCAGCAAGATCCCCAGTTCTGTGCCCGATAGAACATTTGGCTGGCCAGCTCGGACGTCAGATAACAAGGACCAGTTACAACAGATGCGGGCAATATTGTCTTAGGAGAGGATACAACGGCTTTATCATACCCTTCAAAATCGAATCAGTGCATCCATTCAGGCTGGAGGGGGCTGTCGTCATACTAACAAGTGGGTTCATACTGCCAAGTTTTTTTTCCTCCTCCCTTTCTGGGTGCTACACTTTTTTCGTAAAGTGTTGTTTGTGAATGTCAATCAGTCAAAATATTAAGGCCAAAACGACATCCTGTGAAATTCTGTTATCGATTAACGCAAAATACGACAATCCGAGGACATATTTTTATTACTTACCTTTATACAACGCATTGTGAATTTATAGAGTATTATTATTATTATTAGTCATTAGGATCAGATTACTTTGACTAGAAGGAAAGATTTCAGTAACAAAATGTATAATACGCCTGAAGTTTACAGCCTAACCGCTTCCTCAGCAAAATGGATTTCATGCAAGGGCATCTTGATTACTGATTTCAATAAGTTTCCTGTAAATACCTGTACAAACTCTTCGGCCTCAAAAAAGTTTCAGAAATGGAATAAATCCAAACAATTAAGACATTGCTTACACATCTTTCGTGAGAACAACGCAGTCGTTTTGCTGCTTTGGTACAGATCTTCTTTAATGATATTCCTTTCGATAACTTGTTAATTTACAGAGATAATGGTTCATAGATACTTTCCAAATGCCTCTCACTCCACGGATCATTAAAAGCGCAAACAACGTCTATAAAAGGAAATATTTTTATCTGGAATTCTTGGAAATCCTTATTTCAGAAATAGATTCTATTCTCCGAATTCATTCTGAAATAAACGCAGAGCTAAGCTCCTGCCAGATAAATATCGTTACGTATTAATAGAATTTGTTTCGGAATAAGACTGTGCAGACTTTACAGGTACTGTCTATCTTTAGCTACACAAAAAGCAAGTCATTTAGCTCTATTGTAAGATACTTGGCTTCGTTTTTAGAAATCGATTTTTAATCTCTGTCCGTGTTGAAATTTTAAAGCCATAATCTCAAATTCATTTTTTTAAATACTTTATATCTTTTGTCTTCTGAAAACTTGATTTTCGTATATGAACTGTGCATTGGTCAGTCTACGGCATGCTTTTCACGTTTATTTATAGGTTAGGTTTTTGCAAACCGGTTGGCTTCCTAACTACTAACTATGTTGTAGATGTTCAAGACCACAAGAATCTATCAGTATTATGGTACACGGTTGTTACAGAAATATCCGTTCTTTTTAAAGAGTGTGGTTGAAAAGGCGTGCTCATTTAATTCTATTTTACTAGAACATTACCGCTCGTCGAAGTGGAAATCATTAGAATCGAAAGAAAAGGAAAGCAACAAACTCGAAGGAATTTGGTCACGTTTTTCTGAAGGATCCACTTCATCATTCTCATGTAATAATTCGAAAAACATGGAAAAAGGAAATCTAGATTGCCTGACCAGGGATAGAATCCTGTGTCCTCCATAAGCTGGGTGCTAGTTTAATATCTGAGCAAATGCGTTCATAATTCTGTGCAGTATATACAGGATTATTCAAAAAGACGGAACAGATTTTGAATTTTTATTTCTCACAAACTATAATATGCTACACAAGACTGGATAGATAAAGATTAAAAGTCTGTAACCGCCACCTATTAGTTCCATTCGTTGCCGCTAACGGCGCTGTTGTCTGTTTACATGAAAATCGAGACGCCGCAGGAGAAGTCGTTTTGTATGCAACAGTAAAAGTGATTCAATGGTTGATGTGCAAGCGCATTCCATCGTAAGTTCAATAAAGTGCAAGCTCGCCATAAACATTTTTACAATTGGCACAAGAAATTCGTAGAAGATGGGTGCATTTGCAACAGGAAAGCGCACAAATGTACTTCCACCTAAACAGACAACAGCGCCCGCGGTGGCAGGTAATGGAACTATTAGGCAGGGTTTACAATCTTTGAATCTTCCTCTATCCAGTCATGTGAGGTACGTATTTGTATCTTTCAAAGCATATGAGAAATAAAAATTCAAATTCAGCTCCTTATTTATGAATAACCCTGTAGGTCTAAAAGTGAAAAGAGACTAATGTCAAAATAAACGCAAAAGATAATAGCATTTAGTGTTATCACTAATTATTCGTTAGTCTCGTAGTAAATAAATTTCAAAATATTTAAAGCTCTCCCTAAGAATCTTCCATTAAGATCAAATGTATAAACTTCTACTCATCAACCTCAATACCGATCCTGTTGGGTGAGTGGTTTCGTTCAGGCCTGGTATTCGGAAAGATATGGGTTCAAATCTCCCTCCAGCCATCTAGATTTCTGTTTTGCATGGTTATTCTGAATCACTGCAGGGGAATTTCTGGAAGGTTCCTTAAAAAAGTCGTTTCTTTCTTCCATCGTCTCCCTGATTTAATGTATTTGACGTCGACGAAACGTAAAGCCAGACAAAAAAAAAAAAAACTTTCTCGCTATTTTACAAAATATTTACTGTTTGTAACACGGTTGGTTGGTTTAGAATTTGAATATAATTCGGTACAAATCAAGTCGCGATACTCAAATACTGCAATTCCGTTCTTCAATAATATGGTTTCTGTAAAGTTAAAAAATTTACTGCTGCTTTTCATATTGTAGCTAAATCGGTAGATGGAAATAATTTGTAGCAGTACAAAAAACTACGTAGTGGGCATATTTAATGACATCTCGGGAGCTTTCGACAACTTATGGTGCCCCGCCGTATTTGAACGGCTGAGGGAGATTGGTTGTTCAAGAAGATTATTCTACAACTTCAGGGACTATTGCAGATTTAGAACTGCTTCCTTAAGATGCCAGAACTCGTTCATCACGAAGACCCTTACTAAAGGATGCCCGCAAGGTTCAGTTTGCGGTCCCACATTCTGGGATATAGGGATGGAACCAGTGATTGTACTATTACAAAAATTACCTGAACTTCTAGGTCTAATAGCGTTTGCTGATGACCTTTTACTACTCGTGGAAGGAGCAACAAGAGCAGAAATTGAGTACAATAGTAATATAGTACTTAACTGCCTCAGCCAATGGTGCAGTAAAGTGAAGCTGAATTTAGCACCACATAAAACAACATTTATGTTGCTCAAGGGCAAGCTGACTCGAAAACCTACTATAAGAATCGACAGTAAATCAATTCGTAGAAACCCAGTGTGCAGGTACTTAGGCATTCAATTGGATGAACGTTTAAACTTCGAAGCTCACTTAGAGAAGACAATAGCAAGAGCAGTGGCGGTCATGAATAAAATCATTAATATTGGCCAACAAAAATTCACTGTACCAGTCCAAACAATAAGACTATACCATGACGCAATTTTATCCTCTTTAGTGGGCTACTCAGCAAGTGTGTGGGCAAAGCATCTAAGAAAAATAAAATTAAAACAGCGAGTCAGACGTGTCCAACGAGGAATACTTTTAAGATTGACAGGAGCATACAGAACCGTGGCAACAAATTCATTAACCATTACCATTGGTGTATGGCCACTGGACCTTGAAGTAAGGAAACGGGGTGCCATATACTGGCTCAGAAAAGGGAAACAAGATAAGGTAGCAGAAATTGTAGGCACCGAAGCAACATCGGAGATGCACATTCGGAAGCTTCTATTGTCGGAATGGCAACAAGAATGGAACAACAGTGAAACAGGTCGAAGAGCATATTATATGTTCCCATCCGTAGAGGAGAGGTTAAAGTTGAAGTACCTTCAACCCTCTCCCGGATTGGTACACTACATTACAGGTCACGGGCCATACAATAGCTGGCTCCGAAGTCGAAATATTGTAGATTCAAACAGGTGCGAATGTGGTGAAGAAAGTACGTCGGAGCACGTGGTATGGGAATGTGAAATAACAGCCAGTTTGAGAGAACACCAACAAGCTCGGCTACAAGGTAGGAGAATATTTGACATACTGCGCGACGAAAGTTTGTGGCATTTGCTGGACGAGGCAGCTGATCTAGCCTCAAAATTTTGGAAGGAGAAATTTATAAAAAGGAAAAATGCCGAGCGAAATCAAAGGCCACAGATAGCAGAAGAGAAGGAAACAATGATGCTGGAAGTTTGACTTTCACAACACCGGATTGACGGGAGATATCCTACGACAATGAGCATAATCAATCCTTGGAGGAACTTCAGTGTGCTCCAGAGAGGCCGTCTTCTGAGCGACAGCTGGGGTCGTCTTGGTATCCCAGGAGGTCAACCCTTGATGGTCTGGGCGGCTGACTTTGCTGCCGGTTCCAGGAGACTCTACTTTCGGAGCGCACTCAACACCAAGAAAAATGAACATTAGTGGACCGAAGTGCGGCTGTGACAATTGGTGGTGGTAATAGTAGTGTTAGTAGTGGTAGCAATGATATTAGTAGTAGTAGTAGTAGTAGTAATGTTAGTAGTAGTATTAGGGACAATAGCAGTAGTAGTAGATGTATTAGTGGTGTGGTGCCCATTCTGTTTAATAACAGTAGATGTAATAGATATTGTAAATTTAATCAAAATTTTCTTATATTTATTATTTATATGTTAATACGTTATATATATATATATATATATATATATATATATATATATATATATATATATATATATAAGATAAAATATATGTACATGTTAAATAATGGAAATAAGGGCCCAGATTAGATACTAGGTGCTGGGCTATGTTGCATATGGAAAATAAATAAATAATGGACAAATACAATGCTGTTCTATAATTTTTAATTATAAGACCGAGCGTGGTGGGTGAGCTGTTAAAGCACTGGCCTCGCATTTGGGAGGAAGTGGGTTCGAATCCCCGTCCGGGCATCCAGATTTGGGTTTTCAATGGTTTCCCAAATCACTCCAGGCGAATGCCGGGATGCTTACTTCAAAAGGCCATGACCGAATTCCTTTTCGTTTCATGCCCACATTCTTTCCCCGCCTCTGATGATCTCAACGTCGACGAGACGTAAAGCTAAAAAAATGATAAGCAGCTTAAAAGCATTTCTGAGTAAAACTTAGTTCGATCAGATTAATTTATGGCACTGCACAGAGCTCAGAAATAAACCAGTAACATTTTCACTGGAACACAGTGTATGCAAACATGGTAATGAAACATCTCGTGCGAAGAGCCAGTTTAAAGAAGATATTCATTTGCAGACAGTTACAGCGTCAGCCAGCCGTACCTGCAGTTGATTGCAGAGCTCGGTCGCAGTTCCTCTGATTTACTGTCCCGCATTCAGAGATGACGTGTAAGATTTACCTCGCTGTCATCACCGCTGAGCAGAACGCAGAGACCCTGGAAGCCAAATTTATTGCGTTCTTCATTAGTGCAATTGTAAAACGTCAGCGAGAAACAGGTTTGCTCTGAGCTCGAAGGAAGTCCTCGTTTCACCACAGCGACAAAGAACCAACCCAGGTTATAATTTATCTCCCTGGCATTTCTTTACTGAAAAGCACAAGCCGCAAAGATCTAATGAAGCAGCTGCTTATACCAAAGGGCCATGAAAGATACTGTTGAACCAACTATTAGTGCTTTACTTTTACCAACTAAATGCAGAAGTTCAGCTGATATGTTGATATATTTCATGTCTCTGCTCTTCACTCCCACAGACAAGTGCGGTACGCATTTCTAGGCCAAGCAGTTCTGTTACTACCACTCAACGATCTACAATTCTTACCCTACACAATTTCTCTATAATACTAAGGCAATCAAACGAGAATTCAACAAGATGATTCTAATCAACAAACCGAGCGTGGTGGGTGAACGGTTAGCGTTCTGGCCTCACATTAGGGAGGACTCGGGTTCGAATCCCCGTCCGGGCATCCAGATTTGGGTTTTCCGTAGTTTCCCCAAATCACTCCAGGTGAATGCCAGGATGCTTCCTTCAGAAAGGCCATGGCCTAATTCCTTCCGTTGCTTTCCCCAATCCCATCCCGCCTCTAATGACCTCGCTGTTGACGAGGCGTAAAGCCCAAGCAAAAAAATCTAACCAACAAGTACCTTCGTGTTCACCATGACATGGTGCGGTTGATAATTTCACTGAATACCTTCTCTCTCAGCCCCTATGTAGGTTTTTTATATGCAGCAATACGATCGAGGTTGGTGCGCTCTAATGTTCTGGCCTTGCATTCGGGAGGCCATGGTCGAATTCCTACCAATTTAATGGTCTCGCTCTTCCCCTTGTAAGCTGTTATACATGGATAAGGTAGCCGATTATGTCTTTCCCTTTAATTAGTGTATTTAATTAGCGGTAGACAGTCCCCAGATCAGCTCTCGAAGAAGAAGATGGTTTAATAACCTTTCCACTCTGCAGGAAAATACGACGTGTCATGGACAAGAAAATCCGTCTCAATACGAACATATTAATGTTGCTGCTCATTTCGTTTTAAATTAAAATGCTGTTAATAAAATTTGATTTGCTACACCGAAGGGAATTATTGTTAACCTTGAAATGAAAATCACTGTTCCAATAGAATGCTTTCGATATATTTAAACTGTAGCTGCTACCAAAATCAACATTCACACACTCGGAACAGTACATCTTAATATGCTCCAACACCAATTACATTATAATATTCTCCATAAAGTAGAGGAGTGACTCGAGCAAGGCGCTACAATAATGCGGTGCAAACTTAACCACTATGCTCTCAGCTGTAACCAGCGTTACCACCAAATATTCTTAATATTAACTATCTGCTACCCTGAAGACTGCACATGCTACGGCTTGTGGAAACCATGTAATATACAGGTTAATTTACGGACATTAATACAATTATTCATAAACACATATAATTAATTGAAGAAAAATATATTGATAATATAAAAATTATTGGTGAGGTGTGACATTGTTACACCCCACAAAAGAGATATGCGAGATTATATTTCAAATTCGTTTTTTTCTCTCTCCTTTGGGGCATCTATAAATTACGTGAGGTGTTTTTCAGGATTTCCGGACCCCTCCCCCCCCCCCCTTTATGTGAAACTTCGTGAGATCTGGTCCGAACCCCCCCCCCTCGCAACTCTTTGAGACCTTTTTTTTTGGTCCCCCACTTTTAGACGAAATACCCCCCTAAAATCGACTTTCGCGTCATTTGTAGACCTTCCTTTTTCTTTTTTAGGTCTACAGTCCAACAATATTTCCAATACCTGATTTGAGATTTCCGTAGACCCCCCCCCCCCCCCTTGGTGAGATTTCGCCGGACTCCCTACCTATTTCACCTCACGTAATTTATTGACCACCCCCTTTCGTTATAAAGAGTCAAACGTTACTATACAACTGTCGGAATGACTTTCTACCAGTCCGTTCCATAATACGTTGTCTTTCGAAGAGTCTATTTTTGCTCTGAAAATTGACAGTTCACCACTACTTTTCCCTAATTAAGAAAACACTGATTTTCATCCATCTATGTTTTTTAACTTTCTGTCTGTTGAAAAATAAATTAAGTACATTTACCCCTAAACACTTGGGAGAGTTCATTAAAGCAATGAAGTTTTTTTTTTTTTTTAATTTATTTTATTTGGCCTTTGGTCTGAGACCATTTAGCCAGCATTATACATTAATTTTTGTTTGTTATTTTCTTCTTACAGAGTATTGGAGGCTTCAAATCTTCAGTTCTGTGTCTTGAAGGAAGCGAACTATTGCCTTGTAGATCTGCAAATTTCCTTGATTGAAGAATGGTGGTAACGCTCGCTGGGAATTTGACTGAAAGCTGTTCGAGGCGCCTGTAAAAACGTTTTGCGTTGTGATTGGAACCGTGAACAGGAGAGTATGATGTGATTGAGGTCGGAAATCTCTTGGTCTAAGGGGCATATAGGTGTTTCTATTATATGAAGGCGGCATAAGTGGTGAGGATAACAACCGTGTCCTAGTCTCATTCTAATAATGGTTGTTGCGTGTCTTCTTGCAATATTGTGCTCTGCGAACCACGGTGTCTTCGGTATTGTAGTTGTACTGCTGAGTAGTGTTTTCCTCTTAGTAGCTGCGTCCGGGACCAGTCTTCATTCCAACTGAGGTATGCCTTCCTAGAGACTAGTGGTATGAAATCCCTCCAAGGTAGCTGAATGCCTGCAAAGTGCCCTTCGTTGATGCTCTGTTTCGCTAGCTGGTCGACGATTTCATTGTTCATTATTCCTATATGACCTTTAATCCAGAGAAAATGTACTTGTATGCCAACTGCAGAAGCTTCTGAAGCTAATCTTATTATTTCATACAGGTATTGGTGCATTTTGTTACTCCATACTGGGTTCTGTAATTTCTGGAGAGCGCTCTTAGCGTCAGTAAGTATTAAGATCCTTGGAAAGTGCTTGTCTAGCCCGTACTTGATAGCTGCGCACATGGCTATGGTTTCCGCTGTGTAAATTGACGTCTCTTGCAGGTAGTAATGTTTGTCCGTACTCGTTAGTATGTGGGCAATAATAAGCGTATCCTGTACCTTCCGTAGTTTTAGAGCCGTCGCTGTAAATATGGATGTAGTTGGGCCAAGTTTTGTTCAAGTAGTGTGAAATTGCTGCATTGATGTTGTTACTCCGGATGATATTTTCTGGTAGATAATATATTTGTAGTTTCAGAAACTGAAATTCGTATGGATACAGGAAGCCGGGAATAATGCGGCTTTTTTAATACGAGTGGTTTAATCTTTTCATATTCCTTGTATCCTTTTGATAGTAGAGGTACTCTTTTCGCTGGTGGTGGTCCGTTCCTCGTGAGTCTTCTGTTCATTACTGACAGCTTCTTTAGTAAAGGATGTTCCTTTATAGCAAAGATGCGGATGAGGTATTTGTTTGTAAGAAGTTCCCGTCGTATAGAAAGGGGCATTTCCTTTGCTTCTATCAGAAGAGCATTGGTAGGACTAGACCTCATTGCTCCTAGGCATAATCTTATGGCCCTATGTTGAGCCCTGTCCAGTTTTTCCAAGACGTATTTTGGCGCGTTTCCGAACAGGGTGCTTCCATAATCTATTACTGGACGGATTAAGGATCGGTACAAGATTAGTAGAGTAGAAGGATCTGCTCCCCACCATGTTCCTGTGATGGATCGGAGTATGTTCAGCGCTTTTCCCACCTTCTGTAATATGTAGTTTATATGGCGGCTCCATGTTAGTTTGCTGTCCCAGATATAGGCCCAGAAGTTTAGCCGACGCTTCTATTGGGAAGGTATATGGTCCCCAGCCGTATGGTGCGTTCTCCGAATGTGCAGCGCTTCCTTGTGAACACCACGACAGTTGATTTAGGTGCTGAGAGTGTAAGTCCACACTCAGATGTCCATACAGATAAAGTTATTGCCGCATCCGATAGCCATTGATAGGTTAAATACAAGGAGAGAGACATGGTATATATGCAGATGTCATCAGCGTACTGTAATACTTTTATATGCGTGCTAAATATTTTTTCCAGATTGGCGGTATATATGGCATATAATAGCGGACTGAGGATTGATCCCTGGGGTAGGCCCTTCGATAGTGTTCTAGGTCCGAAAAAGGTATTATCTTGCTTTCGTATATATATGGTACGTTGACGAAACAGATTGTAGATGTTTTGGCAGTACCGCGCTGGGATGCCAATTTCTTTTAGTTTTTGAGGCAGCACTGTTTGGCACCACATTGTCATAGGCTCCTGAAATATCTAGGAATATGGCTGTTAAGTATCCCTTTTCAGTGAATACCTTCTCTATATCTGCAGTTAGAAGACTGAGGTTGTCTATCGTACTATGTGCCTTCCTGAATCCAAACTGAGTCCTTGGTAATAGATTATTGTGTTCCAGCCACCATTCTAATCGTTGTTTCACTAGTCGTTCAAATGTTTTGGCGATGCAAGAAGACAAAGTTATCGGTCGGTAGGACTTGGCATCGTTAGGGTTTTTCCCCTGCTTTGGGATGGGTACGATGATGTGTGTAGTCCAATCTTCAGGAAAATTTCCTGTAATCCAAATTACGTTGAAAAGTTGAAGGAGGAGTTGTTTTGCGTTACTTGGCAAATTGGCGAGCATGCTGTAGTGAATTCCGTCAATCCCTGGAGCTGTATTTGATGCTTTTTTGAGGGCTCTTTCTAGCTCGTTTTGTCTGAAGGGGCCGCATGAGATACGTCTGATTCTCACCTGTAGAAGTCGATTGTAACGGCTCAGGTGGAGAAGCTACCGAAGGCGGGGCCACAATGTCGGCGAATTCTTCAGTCCAACAATGGAGAGAGCGGGTGGGTACACACTTCTTTTTGAATTTATTTATGGTTGACCATATCTTTGAGAGCGGCGTGTCGTTGGAAGTTTGCTGCAAAAGGCTTTCCAGCTTTCTTTCTTCTGGTGTTTCAGTGTCCTCTTCGTTTCTGCGTCTGCTTTTTGTAGCCTAGAAAATTTTCCCAGGTTGGAAACTGTTTATAGTATTTCAGAGCTAGTTTCTTTTGCGATGATCCTTCCAATTCGGGGCTCCACCATGGTACTGTTATTCCTCGCGGGTGAGTTATAGTCTTCTTTTGTGGATAGATTGGCTAGCTGCGTAGTTGATGTTATTTATGAAAGCGTTATACTTTTCAGCTATAGGGAGCGTATTTGGAATACCATCGGTAGTCCTTTCATGATTCGTCTATAGTTAATCCAAGTTTGCTTGATTTAATTTCCATTTGGAATAAGGTTTGTATGGAGGGAGATTGATTGGATTTATGGTCGTGATTTCTATTGGGAAATGGTTGGATCCCATTGTGGAAGGGAGGACCCGCCAACGGAACTCCGAGGAAAGCGATGCTGAGCACAGGGAAATATCTATGGCGGATTTCCGTTGTTCTGGCAGGGGAAGTATTGTTGCAGATCCGTCGTTTAAGATAAATAGTTCATATTCTTCTATTAATTCCAAGAGTGTCCTTCCGTAAACGTCTGATATTTCACACCCCCATGTCATATTGTGTGCATTAAAGTCGCCACAGATTAGTAGTGGTTGCTCCAACTGTTGCATGAAATAGCGCCATTCCTGCTCTGTGATGACGTTCCTAGGTGGGCCAGTACAGGGATACTATGGTGACTTCCTGTCGGCTTATCAGCGCTCTAACGGCGATTGCTTGAAAAAGATTTTATATGGGCGTGATCTATAGCGATCGCTGTATGTGGTATTAAGGTTTAATTACAATTGCAACTCCTCCCCAGCCATCTGGACGATCATTGCGATACACGGTGTATGTGGGAAATGAAATGTTCCTTCCTGTCTTCAGCCATGTTTCTGATAGGGTAGCAATGGATACGTTCATCGTACTTAATGCTCTCTGAAATGACTCTCGGTTGCACGAGAGAACGCGAGTTCCATTGTAAAAATTGTATGCGCCATAGCACTCGGTTAGGGTGGATAGTTGTTATGGGTTCTTTACTTGTTAACTACTAAGCTGGTGAGAGACGCGGAGCGGATCAAAGATGGAGAGTATCAGAATGAGATGATTGGAATTCATATATTATCTGCAAAAATTATTTGCATATGTGCTCTATAAGCACTGCTTTTCTGCTGATGAGACTTCTCTTATCCTGGAATTGCGGAGGGTAAGGGATTCTGTATGATGGGAGTTGTAGGTAAATGCTGTGGTATATACAGTCTCTGATGGACAGGAGGATAATGGGCGTTTTGATTTTGGAGCTGCTGGCCTTTGCTTGTTGTGGCCCGTAGCAGTGGGAGTTTGAAGCACTTGGTTTATAGTGGATGCTTTGGATTGGTGACGTATCTCTTGTTCTTGATAGGTGGGTATAATAGGGTTGTTTTGGAGTGCCTTTGGTGAGGCTGAACACGGAAGCGACGATGCAGGCGGTGGAGCGGGGGGAATTGGTTTTCATCATGATAGTGAAAGGCGCGACGCAGGCTGCTTGTGAATACGTCTGTCTGTGGGCGGATTTCCAACTCGTCATTGGTGAAGCTTGTGTTGTAGACCACGGCACTCGCGTGCTTTTAGTTGTTGTACGTATACTGGACATAGTCTATCATTGGATAGATTGTGGGCCCTGACAGTGGAACGCATCGCGGATCACCTGTGCTAGTGCATGAATCAATCGTATGCGGGCCCCCCACACTTATTACAACGGGTGGCACTGCGACATTGTGTCATGCGATGTCCAAAACGTAAGCAATTGGCACAAATTAGTATTTGTGGAATATGAGGCTCAACTGAACACCGTGTTCCAAAAATTGTTATATGGTCTGGTAAGGATTGAGATCTGAAGGTAATCATGCAGACCGGTAATCGGAATCCTTCTTTCGTTGTTTTGGTAAGTGCTCCTCTTGGTGAATCTTTTCACGGAGATAACTGGGTAAGGACTTTCTATAGCTTGTTCGATTTCTTCTTCTGATAGGCTGATATCTACGTCCCTAACAATCCCTTGTTTATTATTAAAAGTTTGGTATGTATGCTTCAAGATTCCTGTCTTTGAACACTGTGGACTGTACTAACATGTTGGCTGAAGTTGCAGACTTAGTTTCAATTTTAATCTGTTTCTACCGGCTGTTATGATATTAATGATGTCTTGTTTATAGGCAGCATTGTGTGTGTAGAGAATTTTGCCTATTGACATGGGATGTAATCTTCCGATATTTTTATCTCCACTTTCTACGAAAACATAGAATGGTCGATGTCCTGTGCGACTGTAACGGTTGTTCTTGCTTCTGTCCCCGATTGAATTTACGTTAGTGCTTGCCGCCTGCGGAATAGTGCCCTCTTTAACTGGGTTCTGATCTTGGGGTGTTATAGCTTGAAACTCCTTCACGATTTGCAGAATTACTTGCGATGTCAGTGATCATTTCTTCAACAGTTGCAGTTTGAGTAGAATCGCGGATGTCACATTCTACGGCTGGTGAAATTGGAAAACACTGGGCTTTGGCAAGGAAACTATCTCCTGAGAAACGCTGACTGGTATATTTATAGTTTTTCTAAAACCATCTCCTCGTTTACTAGCACGTTACAATTTTCCGCTATGCGAGACCGTTTAACCTGCCGCTCTTCCGGCTCTACATTGCTCAGGAATTCTACGGACGTAGTGCAGCTATGCAGACAATTCGCCATTACCTGGATAGTTCGGTGGCTGAGGATGATGAGGCTGTAGCTGCATTTCTTGTTGGCTGTACATCATCGGCGAAATTGAAGGCAGCCGTTTCTGGATGGTAGCACGACTGCAGCGCCGATTTGATTAGTTGCCCCGTATCGGGAGGGTCTGCCATATTAGGGCAAGGCCCAAGCACTTAGCAGATGATAGTTACTGAACACTTGTATTAAATGTCTTTTAACGTTCCTAACTTGATATACACTTCACTGGACGATCGAACCGTGAATGCGTTTTCTGTTTACTCGAATGCCTTAGCTTCAGAACACGGAAGTGATCACTACGAGCGCTCCGGCTAGACCTGTCCTGTTCTCTTAGAACTCAGGATAAACGCTGAGCAATGAAGTTTAACGGAGCATTTTAAGACGGTTTTACACGGTTCACTTTTCGTAATCACTCCTGATGAATCACTCACAGTAAAGTGAATTCACTGATCGTTTACACGCACCATCACATGAGGACCATTCAGATCACTTCAAGGTGGCAGCAAAAGAATTTGTTCGTGTTGGAGTTGATTAATTTTCAGCAACTTCACCTATGAAATTAAAAGTTTCATCAGCGAAAATAGTTAACAGAAAAAAAAGAGACGTGGGTGGACGAGAAATTGAATCTTGTGGCGTGGTAGAATGGAGGCCTCAGCGACCTTGCTGAAAAAGTGGAGAACATAATGGCATTTAAAAATCACCTTCACAATCTGCTATGAAAAATCTCACCATTAAATACAAAACAGGAACATTACGATGAGAAAAATATCTCCAGCCAAATTGAAACTAGAAGTTAATCTCTTGTTGCTTGAAACTGGTAACAGCTTTGAAACACTTGAAGCTGCGTTCCCTGTATCTAGATACACAATTTGCACCACTTATTTTCTGATTTTAAAATTTAATTTAATTCACTAGAAATACAAGGTTCCGATAGTTTTAATCATGCACTTGATGTCTTCTATTGTCAATAGTGGGAGATTCAATTCTATCCCTAAAATTTTTAATTTTTTTACAGCTTTCATGATTTGATTTTCCATAGACAATCGTGATTATATTACGATATTAAAAATGAATAAGAGGGTTCATCTTTTCATTTAAAACCCATTTTGTTTTAAAATAACAACAATCAGAAACAAACAAGTGCGACCGAGGTTTCCCTTCGATATTTTTATTATTTACACGCGTCACTCTTGATGATTCATAGGAATCAAACACTGGAAGTGAACGAAAAGTTAAACCCGAACCAACTTCTTTCATGTGTCATCCTGGATGATCGCTTTCGAAGATTCGCTGTTTATATAGCTCACTTTCCTTTCAATGGGAGTGAATCATCCGGAGTGATAAAGAAAACTGAAATGTGTAAATACGCCTTTAGTTCTATTCGCTTTAAACAATATGTCGAGATCCGCAAACTCTTTTAACAGAATTTGATATGATTTTGAAAAGAATTTATATATTAGTATGTCTCCAGTTCAAGTGTGCTAAGTTAAATACGTTCTATTCAGATTCATACCCTTTGTTGCAGGCATTATCATTAAATCATTACACTGACATGTGGAAACACCTACAGACATTTTCCTAAAAGCCCCTTGTTATCAACGCAGTAGTGTGTGACAGGGAGCAATTATTCCGAAGTAAATACCATCGTGTTCAAAGATCTGAAAGCAATTTATTCCACAAACGGTTGTTATTACAAACAACAGCTGCGGCTATTCTTGATAAAATATTCCCTGTCAGATTGTCCTAAGCTCGTTTGTTACGAAAGACTAAAGAGCAAAATAAATCAGGGAACCAAAGCGTGCAGTTATTAACGAAAATAGGGTAAGCACGTCGAAGGTGTAAATACTGTAAAGAAAGCGTATAATTAGCTTCACGGGCAGCGTAAATCACCAGAAAACAAAACATGCGAGCCACAAGACGATAATTATCGCTTCATGCTTTTGATAAATCTCTTTGTAATCCGGTTGTGACGGCGTTCGTGCAAGGATTGTGCTAATTCCGGATCGATTTTCACTCTCCTCTGCCCCTGCATTTACTACTCTAATGCCGCGACCATTTATAACGTCACCTCCGCATACATTCAAGGGCGTTATCTTTATGTGTTCCTTAATGGAT
Organism: Vandiemenella viatica; assembly: GCA_031002005.1. NCBI lineage: Eukaryota > Metazoa > Arthropoda > Insecta > Orthoptera > Morabidae > Vandiemenella > Vandiemenella viatica. The sequence continues at coordinate 251,139,593 of JARYHS010011408.1, read as the reverse complement.
GCCATAATTGCAGTTGAACAGGAACGGGGTCAATATTTCACACCTGTGACGTCAGAAAGCGTCCAGCACTTGCAGGTTTCAAATCCTGGGATTGTTTTTCACCCTTCATCCTCCTTACACGTATTTTCAGTAGCATCAAATAAATGTTGGAAAAATGCAACTGTTATGAAAATTAAACAACTGTTATGTTAAAAAGTTTTTTTTACATGTTTATTATATAAGACAGTCATGCAGGAAACAGTATGTTCGTCACTTAAAAAATTTGTCCTTTTTTATTTTTACACTAATTAATAACTAAGTTGAACAGTTAATTTCCTAATTAAGATTTAAAAAAAATAAGTACTAAGAGCAGCTGCTACATCCTGAAGTGTTTCCGACAATATCCAACCACTTAAACAAACCTTTCAAATCATCAGTTTTCAAAGAAATAAAATAGCGATACCCTTAAATGGGTAGTGTTTCCTATCTCTTCTTGTCTCAGAGAAGGAATTTCATTCCCATTATAAAAGCTCGAAAATCCAGTAAAAATAATGGAAATGCGTAAATCAAAGCACTCTTCACTTTGAACTTCATTTGCAGCTAATTTATGTGATTCCCTTTGTGTTGAATGTAACATAGTTCTCAAATTTTTCCAGAACATATAAAAGTAATTAATTCAGGTAATGAGTAAAAGGATAATGCTTGCATAGAAAAATTGCACATTATTTCATACAAAATAAACGGCGTGGAAAGTTTCTTTCGGCATTTTGAATAATGTATTTTGTTCTTACACTGTTTAATACGTCTGCTTACAACCATGCAATATCTTATTAAGTAGGTACATCATTCTTTGAAATATTTGTTCAAAGTAGGTACACATCCAAATAGATGCAGTGGGAGAAAAGTAAGGATTTTTTAATTAAAAATTGTGGTTCTGACCAATTCATTCCGGTGGCCAAGGATAATATTTTAATATAACCGGAGCAGATCAATTAGGGCTAATTAATCGAAACAATCTACTTGCAGACGGTTAACAAAAGTAATCATTTAAATAAAATTGAGGAAAGAGTAATAGTTCAAAATGACTGGAATTAATTTCATCAAATCTTGCTAAAGTATACATGACAAATAATAAAATATGTTGACTTTTCTGCTAGAATAAAAATTGTGGTTACAATGATATCAAGACTGGTGTGATCGTCCTGAAAACTAGTGTGATTTCTACATCTACATCTACATCTACATATATACTCTGCAATTCACAAAATTGTGGGTGGCAGAGGGTGCTCAGCACCAAAGCTAATCTCTGAAGGAACCAACGTGTTTCAAATAACTCACTTCGTACGTTCTCGCAACCAGTCAGTTATCTCAGACACAAGTCGGATATTCTTGAGAGAATTCTCCGATTCTTTTTTACACGTATGTGTCTTCCGAAGTTTAACCGAATAAAATACTCACGGTTATAAAACTAAGTTCCTCTGAAATTTTGCGTTTTAGTTTAATACTGTTCGTTTAGTTAATTCTACTACCAGCACCGTGTAACATATTTATGGATTCAATTAAGACTGACATTATCCCTTCGCTCTTCTTTCTGGAGAGTCCATTTAAAATTAATTACCTGTTAATTATGTATTTATACTTAATACGTGGCTATTATGCAGATAGCAACTTTATCCTCAGTAAAAGCCTGATACTAATAATTTAATTCAGGTTCTCAAGTACTCTCCACCTGTGCTATTAGCTACAAAAGAGTCCTTCGTTGCCGTAATTTTATATTCGGGTGGAAGTAGTCTCCTAGTTGTTGTCACGTATGTTGTATTCTGATCGGACGAATGAAAGTGGGGCTTCTAGTTGCAGCTGCCATAATTTTTTTTTTTACATTGAAAGACATCCAAAGTTATTGATATTGCTGCAAGGAAACTCTCTTTCCATATACGATTAGATGACAACTTCGTTAAAGACCTGTTTGCTGAAAAGAGAAACGAGTTTTGAATAGAATGAAGCGATACGTTAAAGTTACTGAATACATTAAATTGTGCATCATATGTAACAGTTAATTTTTAATTATTCACATAGTGACTCTTGTGATAGTGCTAATATTGTCTCATGGAGTAACGTACGTTATATGCAACGGTATTTCCGAATCGTAGTTTAATATTATTCCATTTTTGAGATACCATCAGCTACTTGTCATTGCAGGCACTACATACTCCTTAACATTAGCCGTAAAAGACTTCTAGTTAAGAGCTAATATATGTGTTGCAACATCATATGCTTTTAAGGCCACGTCACTAGTTGTCGCGGTATACCACCGACTTCCCTGCCCATTGCCAGCAAGCGCGCAGATAAAACCGAACGGCAGACCCGGTCGGTCGTAACGTTAGCCGATAATCACGCCAATTAACGTGGCTGTCAGCTGTCTTTGGACAGGAGTCTACTCCGTGTGTGGCTGGTCGTCGCCTTATAAGGGGTATGCGCGCCGTGCGTTATTACAAGCACTTACCTTAAGGATACCATTTAGGCCCCGCTTCCTTATATCGCCAGCAATTACTGCTCATTACGCACACGCCGCAACTCACGTCTTTTAGTATACAATTTTCGACAAGCGCAGTAGCTGCATCACGTGGACTTTACTGACGAGAAATGACGAAGGGGTGTTATCAGCCACTGGGTAGTACTGCGTCCTTCGTACGGCAGACGTGTAATCAAAAGCCATTCTGCTTTCAACTGCAGGTAAATATTAAAATTGTTGAAGTAGTAGGAGAAAAACTGTGTTTAAGAAATTGAAATAGTTTGGTTTCATCGGTTGAGCAGCGTCGATTTATTGAATCATAATGATTCGTTCATCATATTTGGATTCTCATCACAGGATGGTTGTTTATTTAGCCGCAGACGAATGACACAGTTCGGAGTCAGAAACTTGAGGTTTTAATGAATTCATGAAGCTCTACTAACAGAACCGTCTGGCAATGTCTGTGGAAGCTTGTTGCATAACCGTATGGTTTGTTCGACTTAGAACTATTAAAGAATTCAGTCCTTTTGTTTAAAACAGTTTTAAGAGTTTATTAATGTACTTCCTCTACTCCTGTAGGAACTACATTGAAATTATGTAATATCCGAAGGTGCAAGGTTCTTTCGGCAATGACTATTCAAAGCAACCGATCTATGCTTCTAGGCCGTTAGCCTCACCCTCTTTATCTATCTCCATAGCAACCTACACTGTTCTATTCTTTTCCTCTAAGAGTAAATATTATTGATTTTTGTCCACGCTCAAGGAAAAAATATCATTTTCTTATAAAAAATATTTCTGTTGTGTCACAAGCTAACACAGTTATTTAAAGTATCTAATAATTTCCAAATTATTTTTAGTTTCAAATACGTCTTACTATATCATGTAGTATGAAAAATTGCAACTTGTTCAATTATCCTCCGACCTGGTAATGTTCTCGGTTTCAGTGCGATCAATCCTACTGGTCCGTACTTGCAGGTTTAGAAAGTATGAAAATTCTATTACACTTCTAGATGAAAGTTTAAATCTAAAATTCTCTTTGATTAATAATTAATTTGATAGTAGTGGTAAGTTTTTAGATCGTTCAAGCTTCCACCATTGGTTGAAATTTACAATATAAATAACATAGTAAATGTTTGCAGAGATCTTTGTGAGGAGCTTGTAGCTGTAATAACGACAGTGAAAATAAAATAGTTTTGAGTTAGGATGTTGGGCATGTTTCTAGTCGACTGTATCACGCAAAAGAAATGCGCTAGATTGCTGGCGACCAGGTAAATTTTCTTGAAACGTTAACGAGACACTCTTCTATTTAAACTTGTTGAGGCTATAAAACCTGCACCCATGTGCCTGTAACCATGGGTGGAAGCTGATCGTTACATTACAAATATCTTACAGTAATCAAAGTACTACTGAGAACAGACATGGTGGGATGAGAATTAAAAAAAATCTAATCTTACGTAAAAAAAGAAAAAAAAACACTAACAAGTAAGAACTGGGAGAAAGAGATCTGAAAGCTGAAAATAGTATACTTAACACAGGTGACAAAAATAAATGTGCCACTAGTAGTGAAATTTATACTACGGGTTACATGAAAGTATGTTTCTAGATACCTGGACAGAATAGCATCTCTGGAAACTGACAAAAATATAACTTTTGTTTGTACCAACCTCATCAGCCAAAATTAATTCAGTTTCTGTTCGGTTTTATATATATATTCATTTGCACTCACATCCCTTTACAGTTCTTGCCTTGACACAATCGCAAAGAAAACTGACACCAGACAGAACTTATTGTAGTGATGAACGATCTTTCCATCGCACTGATCTCATTAGAGAATGGCGTCAGATTTAGTTCCGCTCATTCGTATAAGTGGCAAAAACTATTTAATAGAATTAATTCCGTGTTGAGTAGCCTTTACTTAATCGGTAAGAACTACTTTCACGACTGCGCTCGTCAGAATACAGCTGAGCCGAAGTTTTGTGTGTTTATAACATAAATGATTGAAGTACTCTCAAACTTTATTTTTTGTTGAGTGGTCTGTAGCAGGATAGGTTTTTTTAACAGTGATTAATGAATTGTGGGATACAAGCAATGTTGGAGAAAAAATAATTTTTCACCCTTAATATTATCCATTGGCTGATTTTATAGTCAGAAAATTCAACAAACTTCAAAACCAATTATCCCTTTCTGTTTTGGAGACATTAATTAACTCCATTAAGTCTTCAAAATATTCTGTTATACCTTATGGCACTTAGAAAACTCCTGACAAAACATAATTTCGTAAAATAAAGAAACGTTATTTTACTAAATTTTAATGTGTGGAAGTTGAGCATTTTTCTTCAGATTCGATCATACTGTAATTCAACAATTTTTTTATTCTATACCACTGGTACTAATTCTAGAACTCGGTAAACTTGAGTATAGTAAGAAACTGAATAAAGGAACTGAATAAAGAAACTGATTCCGTTTGAATCTATTTGCAACCTGCGACTAATTTCCTTGTATTCTATTTATATGCTCCAGTACAGTATTATAAAGTCATACTAAACAATTTTTTTTTTTACCCTGTTTAGAACATTTCAACGTTAGCACAATCTTTGATACTGATGTGATGAGAAAATTTCACTTCAAATTACGGTGTAGAAAAGAACAGTTTCTACCGTCACAAATTTCATCAGCAGTTTAGCATGGTGTCTATTCCTGCATTTCAGAGCATAATATGCAGGTTTTTAAAAATGTAAACACTAAAGTTTCATAGATCATTCCGATAATACAACGGAGATGATTTTATATGTGATGTTGATCTATTTCTTCTTTACTGCTATGATATGAATCCGGGTCAGGTTATTAGTACTAGATTTTCATTCCTTTATATAATTGACTATCGCAACATCTACCAGAAAGCAAAATAAAACCGGTTACATGGATTTGTCAGTGCAAAATTCGGTAGTGCTGTGAATGAACTTTTAAATGTGACGAAGGGGCCCTGCAGTAGGAGAGCTTAAAAAAAAAAAAGTCGCCCATCTGGTTTGCCGTGGAGGTTTCCGGAATCCTAGAAGGAACCTATAGAAGGCGTGGGGCCCCCTAGAAGACGCGGGCCTCCCCAAAAGGCATGGGGCCCGTAGCATTTGCTAACTCCTGCTACGTGGCTAATCCGGTACTGACTTCATCAATGTAGACCAAAGTAAAGATAAGAAGTAAGAAGAACATACCAGATTATTAAAACCACTCACAAATGAGGACAGATCAAATAGATACTGATCCTAGCAAACCTGTGACATCGTGCTAACCTTTATGCAAAGCGAGGTTAGCTGAAATAACTATATCAAGAAATATGAGCCAATCATATGGAATTTGGTTTAGCACCTGACTTTCGATTCTGGCAGGCTTCATTGAATTACCCGGCAACGAAGTCTTGATGTGTATTTGGCCAGTTTTCATCTTTTTGCGGACGCCCAGACGACAAGACGGCTGAGCAATGAGGATTCTTCTATAGGTTTAGCTGTAAGATGCGTTAACCGTACCGGTTTGCTGAGGAGAGGCTCCACTGGTTTTTACGGCAGGAATTACTGTCTTATGCGTTGCTGATTGTACTTACGTGCCAGTGGCGAATATTTTCGCTTACTAGACGCACGATTAAAAGTTTTCTTCTTCAGCTGAAAGTGTTTCGATGACCGCGCCTTCGACGACGGCTACAGATAAAAAACACATTCAGCAGTTAATTGTACACTAGCTGCTATCTCCCGTGTTATATTACGGGTAAGCGCCGTCTGTTCCCAGACTGCGGTTTTCCAAGATTTCCTGAAATCACCGCAGGTGAATGCCGGGCTGATTACTTCAAAAGATCATGGCAAAAATCATTCCAGTTCCTTACACCAGGTCCTTTCCCACCTCTAATGATCTCGAAGTTTGATAGGTGTTAAGCCGTGATAATAAAAGCGGGCTTACTGTTCGCCGACTTGATCGACTTAGTGACTAAATCTTGCTATTCAGTCCTTTCGTGAATTAACAGGAGATTTTACCTTTCCCCAAAGGTTACTGATTGCTACTGTTCTTGACTGGATTAAATGAATTATTTTTTTGAATTAATGTTTTTCCCTTGATCCCTGAGTTAATGTAACCACAAGACTTTTCCAAACACACTACTGCGCACACAAATAAATAATTCAAACAATCTGACAACGAGTGACAACTAACTTGCAACTCACTACTCGTCTCTGCTGCTCGTTTATATAGACGTTACAGTAAAAATCTAAACACAAAGAAAGCCGCTCGGTGTTTCTAGAACAGCGGTTATGCAGTTAACAATCAAAACACATTAAACCATCAGAATTAACACAAAATCATTCAAAATCTTCTTGAAACACACGGAAATGAAAATTAATGATATTTACAGGTATTTATACACAAAATTATTAATATAAACAATTCAAACAGTTGAAAATAGTCCTCCAAACATCGTGGTTCACCTCATCACTTGCAATTATAAACTTTTATTTAACGTTTCATGCATAAGACTGAGCATTTATATAATTTCTCTCCATAAAACCATGTTAATTTACACAAATTCACAATTATTTACACGAAAAATATACAAAATACATAGCCTACTATACATAATTCTTAAAATAACATTTTATTAAAGGGCTGGGCCTGAGCGCTGTTAAAACCTCTATCAGAACTGTAACACTATATCTCAAGTCATGCACAAATCTGCACATAGCCCCTCACATTAGTACTGAAACGTTACCTTGATTTCATTCTTGCTGCACTGAAAATGTTTTATTTTTTTTATTCAAACCTTCATATCTTCCTATCTTTTGCTAACCTCTTCATCTCCACATAACCCTTACAACTTACATCTTCAATTATCTGCTTCATGTGTCCTATAATTTATCATCGTTTGGCTAAATTTAGAAGGACCTCCAGTCCATGTATCATATCTCCGTATTAAATGGTTGTAATTTTTTGTATTTTTACTGTTGCAATTTATATTGTTTCAAATTTTTAAATAATACATCGCAATATTATTCATGTAATTCGTAAGAGCAGAATTTCTTCTACGGCACACAGCCAGTTGAAACGAGCAACTAAAGCAAACATACCTAATTTTAAATTATAATTTTAATAACATACTACTGTGGTTGCGCTTGTTCAGGCTCCAGTACTCTTGATCGGGGAAGTATGATGAGAGCAGATTCTAGCCCTGGTCCCCGCTCACAGGCCGTTCTGACTGCAGGTTTGTAGGCAGTTTCCAATAATCATTTAGAAAATACTTTTTCGGTTCCCAATTCTCAGGCTCATAAACAACACCTTTCACAACCAAAAAATATTCTTCTCATACAGTACACACGTTACACTCTTAGCATACAAACGGCGACACAAACTATCCACCAATCCTCCCCTAAAACACGGGTAGACCACATGCCATCCAGCCAGTAACCTAGATTTTCGGTATTTCTACCAATACGGGGTCTGGCCTTTCGAAACACCGAGATGCAACGAATGTTCCATAATTTTTGAGAATACAAGAAAATTTTCCAGATTTTTTTTTCCTTGATCGATTATGTGATAAATATCGAAATATGTGACTTTGTTCAGATTATTCCATGCCATTTCTACAAATTAAGGCTTTTTTACCCCATTTTTTAATAATTTACTCAAGGATGTTTGAGCATCTAAAAATGTTCATTTTTGTTGAAAAGTTAACAAAAACTTTAAAAAATCTTTTTTTAAAAAATAATTATCATCGTTTTTTACTACATTTTTAAACTGCACAATGGTCTCTTTAGCAGATTGAACTACTATAAAGCAATCATTTTAAAAGAAGAATTAAATTATTATACGATTTAAGATTTTTTATTAGTTTTTTTAAAATGTTTTAAGAAACAAAAAAACGTTATTTTAGATGACTCAAATATCTTTGTGTAATTTAAAACAAACAAAAAAAAAACAAAAAAAAAAACATGGTTCAAAAAGTCTGAATTTGTAGAACTGGCATGGAATGATCTGAACAAAGTCACATTTTTCGAAAAATATTATAAAAAATGAATATCTCCAAAATGGTGAGACTTTTTTTATATCTCTAAAACGAAAACCGGATATATTGGTCTTGTAAGAACTCGGAAACTGCGAAGCAGATTTCGATGGGTTTTCCACCGTTTTAAAGCTTAGAACCTTAATCCATTTGTTTGGTATTTCTTATGGTTTAACGTTAAATAACGCAGGCCCATTAAATGAAACTCTGAACGTATGATGACAAATCCCAAAGATGGAAGGATTAGATGTTCCATACTTCGCAATAAACACACAAATAAATGTCTGACCATAGCCTTTAATGAAAGCAATATGATAACTTTACAATAATCACTATTTTGCACACTAAACAAAACTTGAAGTATTCTCTCCTTTTAAAGGATATATTACCGAGCGGGGCGGTATAACGGTTAGCGTTCTCGCCTCGCATTCGGGAGGACGGCGGTTCGAATCCCCGTCCGGGCATCCAGATTTGGGTTTTCCATGGTTTCCCCAAATCACTCCAGGCAAATGCCGGGATGCTTCCTTCAAAAGGCCATGGCCGAATTCCTTCCCATTCATTGCCCCCATCCTTGCCCCCCATCCTTGCCCCCCATCCTTTCCCGTCTCTAAAGACCTCGATGTTAAAAGAGACGTAAAGCAGTTACAAAAAAATACAAATAATGGATACATTCAATTTTTAAACGCCATAGATGGCCGTAAAAACCACAGAGATTTTCTTTAAGCATGATCTGTGGACATTATCTCTGGCCTTCAACATTAGTCTTCTGTTTACGATAATATTATTCCGGATTCACTTTTGGTATTTGTATAAATGGCTGAATCTGAGGTGTTAAAGTATCTGGTTTTTGAGCAAAAAGTATATCCATTCACGCCGCAACTAAATCAAATGTGAGTTTCTAACATAATCTAGCGTTGTTCAGTAATGCAATAGTGCAATTTCTTAAACCAAATTTACGAAGCTGGACATACATGAATCTTTTCGTACGAATAAAAATAGTGTTCGTGCAAATAAATTTCAACCCACCCGTTTCTTGGTAGGGGGCCGGTGAATCCAGGTTTGCTTTAATTCCGAAAAAAGTTTCCGCGAATTTTATGAAACTTTGTACAACTATGTTTTTTATTGCGGGAATAAAAATAGGGTAAATCTACGCCAACTCTAGCGGGCAACGCCGGGAATTCCGCTAGTATATATATATATATAAAGATGAATGTATGTATGTTTGTTTGATAGTTTGTTTGTTCTTCATACAAATCCACAGTTTTCATCCTATCTCGATGAAACTTTGCACGCTTATCCTTTGAAACAAGGAGAAAAATACTGTCTACATTTGGTTGAAAAATTTTCTGTAAAAATAAAATATATTGTCTCATAATTTCGAAATACTATTGAATGGCGATAGAAAGACGCGTTGTATTTGAACGTCTGTATACTGCTTTTTTTCCGTGTATCGGTCAGACAGCTCAGTGGTTAAAGCTCTTGCTTACAAATGTTTCGGTCGTGGTCTCCGGTTCAAATCTCCGTGGAGACTAAGATTTTTAAAAATTGTTTTTGATGGTAAGAGTCACGCCTGGGCCGTAGGTTATTCGGATTGAATGTTAAACTGTAGATATCACAAAGTTAGGGGTGCAATGCGAGGCAAATCGTAGGTAGTCATGCAATACTGTAGGTGTACACTTTTTTACGTTATAATGATCCCTCAGGGGTTGTTCGCAGTCAGTGTGTGTGTGTGTGTGTGTGTGTGAACCGCAGTAATAATGCTATAAATACGGAAGTAAGTCTCTGTCTTTTTGTTACGTTTTGACGACCAAATGGCTATATCGATATTGATGGAATTTGACAAGAAAACCTGTATGAAGGGCACAGGATATTTTTTCTCGTATGATTAACAGTTGTAGTCACGAAATTTTGAGACCTTATCGAATGGTGACAGAAATATGTTGGAAATTGATTCTCATAACTTCGAAATACGGCGATAGACAGACACGTTAGATATGGACATCTCCGTACCGCGTGTCCGTGTAGTGGACTGGCAGCTCAGTGGTTAAAGCACTTGCTTAAGAAGGTCGTTGTCTCCGGTTCAAATCTCCGTGGAGGCTAAGATTTTTAAAAATTGTTTTTCATCGTAAGAGTCAGGCCTGGGCCGTAGGTTATTCGGATTGAATATTAAACTGCATATATTAGAAAGTTAGGAGTGCAATGCGAGGTAGTCTTGCAATGTTGTAGGTGTATACTTTTTTACCTTACAATGATCCCTCAGGTGTTGTCGCAGTCAGTGTGTGAGTGTCAACCACAGTAATATTATTATAAATACGGAAGTAAGTCTCTGTCGTTTTATTACGTTTTGACGATCAAATGGCTATATCGATGTTGGAAATTTTGAGTCCTAATCGAATGGTGACAGAAATATGTTGGAAATTGATTCTCTTCAAGAGACAGGTTCGACGGTACAGTGATATAGTGATAGCTTTCCTGTCATATTATTCCGACTCGATATTGTTTGGGACCAATCCTTCGTTACCAACAACTTTCTATATTTAATTCTGGCAAAAAAAAATATCTTAATCCACGCGTACGAAGTCGCGGGTACGAGCTAGTACTAAAATAAAATTTTGTCATGTAGTAGGAAATGATGTGAGCTATTGCAGTTGCAGGATTACTATTTCATTCCAGGACATGCTGTATGTGTATTTCGAGTATTTTACTTATATCGTCTCCCCTTCGTCTGCCGTCTCTTTCAGCACTTGCAACCGCGTGAAGACGCGTCGTCCAAGGCAGCCGGCCTCAACCTATGTGGCTCTGGGCCATTGCGCGCATCTGTGTCCCTCGTGCTGGGGACATTAATATCTGCTTGACGGGCCGCGTCAGCTGCCCGCCTCTGTCTAGCCACAGCTGCGGCCGTCACGACCAAATAACGCCCCACAGCCGGCACAGTACACCACAACTCGCGCCGTTAAGATCCTTCTCTGCAACTCTGATAAACATATGGCAGCAGTAAATCTAGCATATCTGTGAATCCGGCAGGAAACCTGTCAACGACAGGACTCAGATCTCATTTTTTATTAATGAACATTGAAGTGTTCCCTATGTTAGGAAAGCGACTTCTCGACCTTACTGTGGCCGTTCACTACCAGTTATTAATTTCCAACTAATATTAAGCATAAAAACAAATCAGGTGGGCGCAGAGATTGGAGTGTACCCTATTCTGAGGGAAGCGACATCCAGATCTCAAAGTATTGTTACTTAAACATAAATTATTGAACAACTAGAATTATTAATAAAGTCAAATGACACATTACATGACTGGATGGGATCTACTGAAAACAAGGTTCACAATCTGACTTTACGATTTACTTATATATTTGAATTGGTTGCTTGAGAAGATTTTACAAAGATGAATCTTCTTTTTAAAACACAAGGGTACATAACTTTTTCTGTGGAGCAAGAGAGTCTGTCTCAGAGTGATAACCAGGGTAAAAAAAAAAAAACGATTGTGGTGCAAAAGTCCCTTTTTCTGAATGGTGGTTACCATGCGGCCGAATGCAGTCGGTGGGTTGACCCGCTCTCCATCACGGCCAGCTGCCTCACTCAGCTGTGTCTCCTCTGCTTCGCTGTGCGGTCGATCTGACCCACTCGGTAGGTAACCAACGAGTCCTCCTGTCTTCTCGCGCTGCCTCGAAGAAGCGTCGTTTTCCGCCCCCTCTTGATGACCTCTCCCAATCACTGTCTTTGGAGGGAAGCTTTTTCCGCTGGTTGGCTCGGGACATGCAAAAAAACCACCCTTTTTTTTGTAACAAAAGTACAAATTGTTCCTATTGGCTTATACTTCCTGGCCTCCCCTCACCATTCGTTCTGGGATACAGATTTACTTCTTATTTTATTTGTTTACTAAAACAGCCCAGGCTCCCACTTCATCTTGCGTCGCGGACCCTGTCACGAGGCTGTTATGCCACAAGTCAGATTTAATGGAACCACTCAGGGACTGGCGTTACCGAAACCCTAGCAGATCCTCCCCTGGGACCGGGGACCGACACACACCAGACGAGAAAACAAGCACGCGCACCTCTGGCTCTCGCGGATCATTACAACATCAACACAAGTTTGAAGAAATAACTGTATGAATAAAGTTTTCAATACAGTAAAAAGTTAAGTTCTGTCTATAAAGCAGATTGTTTATATCTTTATAGAAATAATATACTTTGTTAAGTCAGATACTGACACATCTGTTTAGTAAACTTCCTAAAAGTATAAAACAAACCACTTTAATAAATGCAGTTCTGCCTGGATACTGGACGTGAACTCAATAGTTCGGCAATCTTCGGCGAGTCAGATTATGCCCGAAGTGTTAGTCACACTGGCTGCCACCACAGCGCTGCTTGGCTAACCAGGAAATTTCAAATAAATAACTGCAGTTACTTTTGTTTGCAATTATATTGTCGAAATGAGGTGTAACTGCGATACAAAGTTGAGGAAGTAATTGCATGTTGAGGACAAAAATGCATAAAAATACAAAAGACATCAGAGTTTTAATGTAAGGCAGAGATAAACGTGACGTCGTTAAATTTACGTGTTGCTATTTGTTTATTTACGATGATTAAATCCATAAATTCATTGAAGATGAAGACCATCTCTTGTTTACGATATACTCTCTGCATCAATTTCCTGAACCAGGTAACAACATAACATAAGAATTTTTGTACAGAAGATAAGAAACAGGAAAAGGTCATTAAAAAAACGCCAAGTCGATTCAACGGCGGCACTGCCTCTTCTTTTCTTGAAATCATTCGAGTCATTTTTGTACCTCAGTTTCTTCAGTCGTATTGATGCTACATGTCTCAAATTTCTGTTGTGCAAAGATATCAGCAATATTAGAAAACATACTAAAATCTATTTCGTTATACTGTTCTTTGTTAAAAAGTTATTCATTTTAAAATTTCATCGGTTTCCTCACTTACTCACTCACTCACTCATGATCATCAAAACTCTAAGGCACAATACATGCGATAGCAGATTGGAGCACTATATATAAACGTCGATAGAAAGACTTGGAAAATCAGCATTTTTCTTACTAAATCCTATATCTATGACTCCACCGTGGGAGTCTGAGAGGATTTTAATATAACAGTAATAAATTAATAATATTTTCATGTGATCTAAGTCAATGCTTCTTTGTATTAGCCACTAAAAATAACCTGGTAGTACCACCCGTTAACGGAGCCTTACGATATCATGGAACTTGCAAGTGTTCCATTTTAATTCCGGATAATATGATGCTCTTCATAAAAAAAATTGACTCCGATAAGACTTCCTTTAAATAGATAGTAATTTGCAGACACTCAAATTCAAATTATGAGATTCTGGGCGTCCCATCAAAATGAAACATGCTTTGATATTTACTGGTACCATAAGCGGTGCTCTGATGAAAACCTTATCAAAATACGATCAGTGGTTTCGGCATGAATTGCGTTCAACGGAAAATGGAATTTTATTTGAGAACTATTTGTTCTTATTTTTTCAGCTTACCACAGACATACCCGATTTTATTCCTGAGACCATAGGACGTACATAGTTCGAAATCGTTTCAAAACTTGACAAGAATTAGTTTCTACGAAACAAATAGGTAGATGGTCAGGCACTTTTCTTTTTTTGTTAACATCCTGGCGTCGCATGAAGCAAACGCCCCTTTGTTTATGGGATACTGTGCTAATAAAAATTCATAGTTTTGCCTGAATCGGTTTAAGCCAAGCGGAATTTTTCTCTCGCAGGCGAAGATATTACTGTGTGTTATATAAATCTATGTTGCAAACGGAAAAACCATCTGTACAAAAAAATCAATCTTGCCAACATTCACATATGGATGTCAATTATGGGGAACAACGTGCAAAACAAACCTATCGCATTTACAAATATTACAAAACAGGTGCCTCCGCCTAATGCTAAATGTTGACAGAAGAACTAAAATTACTGAAATGCACGAAGTGTCTCAAATGGAAACAATAGACCGAATGGTAAAAAGACTAAACGAATCCTTCCATCAAAGACTCGATACACTACGCCAAACAGAAGACAGACTGCAAAACATTGGAATAACACTCCCTAAACGGTGGCACAGGTACAAAGTGCCACTATCAATTATTCACCCACCAATTTGAATTACCAACACATCAAAGGAGGCCGAAATTTTCCAATTTAAGTGAAATAACAAAGAACTATTAAAGCCCTAGCCAGGACGCCAAAGGTGTCGGTGCCAAGAAAACAAGAACATAAAAAAAACCGGTGCTACCTATCATAATAAATTAAATATTTGGACGGGATTGGATGCAATACTTGGGAAGCAAATTACAACTGTTGGTCGAAGTAAGAATGATGTGAAAAGCAGAATAACACTAGCAAAAAGAATCTTTACGAAAAAAAAAAATATTTTAGTTTCAAACATTGATATTAGAATTAGAAAGAACTTTTTAAAATATTATGTGTGGAGCACAATACTTTATGGTAGGGAAACATGGACTTTATGAATAACAGAAACAAAGAAAATTGATGCATTTGAATTGTGGTGCTACGGAACAATGCTGAAAATTAAGTGGACAAAGTACGAAATGAACGAGTTTTGGAAGTGATGTGCGAGGAAAGAAATTTGTGTGGTAGAAGCTTACAGAAAGAAGAGGGAGGCTGGTAGGTCATATTTTGAGACATGCTGGACTGGTTAACTTGCTAGTGGAGGGGACAGTTGAATGTAAGAAATGTAGAGGAAGACAGAGATTGGAATAATTGAAGCAGATAATAGAGGACGTGGGTTGTAAGAGGTATGTAGAGGTGAAGAGGTGAAGAGGTTAACACAAGATAGGAAGGGATGGAGGATTGTATCAAATCAGCCAAAAGACTGGTGACAGCAAAAAAAAAAAAAAAAAAAAAAAAAAAATGGTCGGGAGATTCACCGAAAACTGGTAGGAAACTATATACCACTTATGTCTAAGGCTCTGTGAAGATAAAACACAATTTCTGTTGGGGCACTTCATATCACTAAATTTATAATTCACAAAATATTCGCTAATTAGGAAAAGTAAATCATAAATAAGTCAAATCGTATGCAACAACAAAATCAAAACAAAAAACCATTATGTGTATATTCACTTTAGATTTTCACAGTTCCACCGTGAAAGCAAACTGTTTACTTCCTCTCCTGTGGATCTACTGTAGAGCCGTAACGGAAAGACAGGAAGACTCATCTGCTATTCCTGGACGTCGCAACATAAAGAGCTGACTGGTTAAGGACCGACGGGCGACGTCTAGAAATACGAGGCGACCGCGCGGCGCCCAGTTGTATGTGCGTTCCTGTAAACAAGCAGGCTTGCGTCAAGTGTTTGCGGCCAGAGGAAAAAAATCGCATTGCGACTCCTAGAACCATTACCGACATCCTGGCGCCGTTCTTACCTAAATCATTCTTCTACATTCTCTCACCAAAAGAAACGAAACCTATTCCAGCTTCAGTCATCGGTTTATATAGCTATTATTAATAATTTAGATTAGAACACCCTTGAAGCTATTAACAGAGACTTTATGATCATCATCATCATCATCATCTTGAGCAGCTAGTGACAATCTTACACATCATTACTTTTATTATTATTATATATATTCGTTAAGGCCAACTATGCCCTTATTAAGCCTTTATGCAATTGGCAACGAGTTTCATCTTCTTTTGGGCCTAGAAGTCCTTCATTTGTTTAGAATGTGCCAGTTTACGCTCTTCGGTCCAAGGTGTACTGCGTCTTACTTTGGAGTGTTCGCCTCGGCTGGTCCCATTTGTCATTAGACTAACTTCTCCAATAAAGCTCTCTATTGAAAGCATTTTCTGGTTCTAATCGCATCAAATGAAGGTCTTCTTTAATATTTACGAACCAAGCATTACAATTTTGGGTTTCTAAATCAAATAATCCTTTACTCGTTTGTGGTGGCCATAGACTCGTGCCCGTCTTTTGCAGATTGTTTCGGTGATTTTCTCTATTTTGCTTTAGACTTCTTTGTTGGATCTCTTTTGATGGACGCCATTCTTGAAGTTGGAATCCAGAGTTCCTCTAATAACTTTTCGCTCATTTTTCTCCAATTCTCCCATGACTCCTTTATTGGCGTTCAGGAATAAGGTTTCGGCTACATACAAAACTACTGGTTTCAGAACTCGTAATGACGCATCATAGTATTTTGTGAAAGACATTTTTGTTTTAGGTCTCTCGCGAAATTTGGTAGGCTATTTCCAATTTTTGAATCCATTCCCGAATAGCTTCTTTGTCAATTCTACCTTTCACCACCCAGATACTAAAATTTTTCTACTCGACTGATGTCTCCGTACTTGGTTTGAAGTTATAGTGGAGCATCTTTGATGTTATTCATTAAATTTTTTTTGGATGTCTACACATTCGTGTTACAATTAGGATTGTTAGCCCTAGTGGTTCCTTAAAGGTGTTTTCTGGCTTCTTTTACTTTCATCCGCGAGAGCTATTTTATTTTATTAAACCAGTGAAAACCCGCCTATAATTTTTTACTATTAATAATTTATTTTTTGTGATTAATACATTTGTTAGTGTAAATCTGTAAATTGATTTGTGTATGAAGTTTTGTATAATCTTTGGATTGGCAGATGCCTAGTTCCTTTAGGTAACATTAAGAATCTTTGGGCTGCCTTGTCAGAAACAGTTATGAGAGTGCACGAGCCGGCGCGTCGTTTGATTTTTATGATGTGAGAACTCGATTATATGGAGGCAGTTAACATAAATTTGTTTTTTGTTTGGTGATTATTAAAAAAATGGATTACAAGAGTTTCTTATAAGTAACAGTGATAAATAAATCTAGCGAATATTTCTTGGAACAGTAGATTTCATTTCGGAAGCAGTAACAACTCCTTTCTTTTTTCGCTAATCCTAATTCGTTAGCTGCATTTAAATTAAAACTATACAAGTTGCAGCTTGCATGTGTTTGCGTCTAACTGGGCCTTTCTTGTCCTTACCACGTTGTCTTCTCAATTAGTGTGGAAATGTTATTAAACTACGTGATTCGTCAAGAGCTGATTTTTGTCAGATAATTATCCACACTAATTAGTGGAAAGTTCATAAGCTTCCAACTCTTTACCAGTTCTGCTTAGAAGAAAAGCCTTTCTAACGCTTCTTAACCACTAACCCTCTTCTTCATTCGTTTTAATTCATTTTTTATTATTACTTATGGCCTTAAGCCTCGTCAACGTAGAGGTCATTATAGGCGGGATGGGACTGGGGACAACGAACGGGAAGGAATTTGACCATGGCCTTTTTGAAGGAAGCATCCAGGCATTTAAGGGAAACCACGTAAAACCCAAATCTATGATGCCCGGACATGGATTCGAACCGGCTTCGTCCTGAATGCAAGGTTTTAATTCTCTTTCTTCAACACGCTTTTTAACACCTTTCACCCACCTGTCCCTCCGTCTTTCTATAGACCGTTTCCCTTACAGCTCCGTGTTAAGCATCTTCTTTGATATCGTCTCCTCTCCCATTCCATTCACATGACCATACCACAAATTTATCTATTCTTTGTTGTAACGGATCCTCCTTGATCATCTCCCAGATTTTCCCATTCATCTTTCTGCTCCTCCTCGTTACTCCCTCTCTACTCCTCTGAAACTACATTTCCATAGATCGTACTCTCCTTTCATCCCTCTCCAAACTGCAACTGGCACAAAGTAGGTATTACCAGTACCAGTACTACTGCCTTACTATTCTGTAGCGCATCTCTGCTCCGTACCCAATATATTTGAAATACTCAACTTTCTTCAATTGCTCTGCTCGAAGTGATATGGCTGTGTCTGTCCTTGTGTTCTTACATGCTGTTTGTACCATTTCACTCTTTCTGGCAGAGATCTTCATGCCGTACAACGCGACTACACTCCCCCAGACATCCAGCTTACCCTGCGCTTCTTGTTCATTTTCCCTTACGGTATGGATCTATAATATCTAATATAGAGAAAATATACGTGGCGAGAAATGATTTATCCATTTAAAAGTCCAATCCCTTGGGAGTAATATGGAAATAAGCCAATGCTAGAATTTGTTTATTTATGTCTCTGTATTTTATGTTCAGAAGGTAACAAATAGACTACCAAGGAAACTGATTCTTGAACTTCAGCTTTCGAACGAAAAGTTGTTAGAATTAAAATTTTCAGCAGTCCTTTGCATTCACCTGTTTGGCAGCTCGTCTGATTTACAAAATTGACTAACATAGTCTGAAACCAAAAGTTAGTTCGATCTACCACAGGAAGATTAATGATCTGCTGTTCCACAGAATGTCCCTTTCCTTTGCCACTAATCTTTCTTTCGAACTATGTAACTTCTGATACTCAAAGTGAAATTGGTTACATGTGGACATTTATTGGCATTCAGAAGGGAGACATTTTTTGTTCACGCCCAAAATATACCCTACTAATCACTCTTTGTAAACCAAAGACAATCTAACTCTTTATTAGTTACAATTAATATTAGCTGTAATTGAGTGAAACTGACCTAATTTCTATGAATAAAACCAAGGAGATATCCATTTGGAATAATTTCAGGGAAAAATGAAAAAACCTAAATCTTGATTGACTTACCTGGTACCCATCACGTGTCCAAAAGATTGCAATAGCCAAATTTTTTGCTCAACCTTTAGGATCCGTATCGAAGTTTTGAACAAGCACTGTGATTGCTCTGGAATATTTTTACCAAGAAATTTACATGAGCTGCAATTACCGCATTATAGAACGTGAATTTAAAATATATATATAATGTATGGAATAGAATACAAATATATCAAAATTTTCAGTTAAAAGTATATATATACATTAAAAGTGCATAAATTTGCTCTGCTGTTATTTTAAAGCGTTCGTGAATCAACAAATGTAATTGATTACGTGATTTTATATTTCTAATGGAACCAAAGATTAATGCAGAATAATTCGAGAAATATTGTTTTAAAACTGTACGTAGTATCTATCCGGAGGCAGGAGAAATCTATTCTCCCTATCTAAGTTAACACTCTAGTAGTGTTTCCTTGCTAACGAAGTACAGAGCGACAGTAACAACGTTATAACACTGCGTCACACTGACAAATGACTGTCGTGAATGAAGCTGAGGTGAGGTGAGGTGACAGACAGTCAGCGGAGCTCAGAATAATGAGGCACAAGTCTGTAAGACCTCATTACCACCCTGCCCGCGGCGTCTTGTGGTTAGCAGCGCCACAAAGAGTCTGTCGTGTCAGCAACGGATATAGCGTCAAAGAGACCTTGCAGTTGACGCCTGAAAACCTCAGATCCATTAACGTCTGAAAAATGTATAACTTAAAGAACAGCCACAAACATATTTCAGACTTGAATTACCAACGTATTAACAGTAGTAAATAAAAAATAATCATATTATTCTCTAAGAGTATCTGTCTTACATACTGTATTTAACTATTTTTACTATGGTTTCTTCGCCTTACAACTAAATTAAGCGATTTTATAGCACATAGATCATTGTTTCTTTTTTAATTAAATTTAAGAATAGCGTCTAAACACGTAAATAATTACTGGTTGAATGCAATGAATTTCTTCCAGTGATATAGAATATAGTGGGAACATCTCCATCGAATAGACTTGCGCATTATATTTCGCGAAGGGGAGCGCTCAGTTTAGTTCGCAGCTCCCTCGCGAACTAGTTCGCTCTTTTAGTTCGTTAGTTCGCGTCTCGAATTCAGAGAAACAGATCGTTCGCTCGCCTTGCTACCGCTACTGCACGCGCTATTTTGATTGTTATGTCAGTTTTATTAGGACATAATGATTTTTTTTGTCATTTCTAAATGAAATTTAATATGACCTTCTTAACAAAACTTATTGCTTAATAATAGCCCTTTCAAATGACATTAGCATGATCAGTTGCCGCCGATAAATCAAAGTGCTCATTGTCCTTTGCACAAATGAGTAAACTGAATAACTGTGCTGTTTTTACTATTTACTTTACATGCATTCGTAAATATTAATCTTTTAAATGGATTTATGTATTAGTTCATGGAAGAAACATTACTTATAAAAGGCGCTAATGACTCCGCCGTCGACGCGCCCTTAAACCCCAACAACAATACAACATTACATATAAAATATTATAAATGCGTTTATTTTGATGAATTAAAATACCCGTTTATAAGTAATCGGCTTTTTTATATAATATAGTTTTGGAAATCATGAACAAAATATAATTCTACTATTGGCTACAAGTTAAGTACTATATGACAGAAACAATATTACCTATATTAATAAGAAAAGTAACAGTAATACTTCCAATGTGATACCTAACAATTAGACATATAAAAATGACAGTGACCCTTGAATGAGAAAGTGGTAACAATAACGAAAGTGCGTAAATTTCCAGTAAATTGGAAGTCATTGAGTTATTTTTTTATTAGTGTAGGGGAGGATAATCCTACACACATTAACAATATTTTGGCGACGAATGAAACTGATGAAGACACAAAAGTTAAAATCTTTTTGAATTTCGCAAGTAATTTCTTTACATAACTTTCACAAATCTTTAACCAACAGACTGAGATAAGTATTATATTATGTCAGCTTTAAAATCAGCGCTAGAAAAATGTAAAAGATACTATTTCTTTAGTTAAGAAAACAAGAAAATGCCTTTAAAAGCCAAATTCTCCACAGAAAGTGATAATATTAAAAATAATGCTCTAGTATTCGTTGATAAAAGTCTGGAGTATCTTAGTAAATAGTTAGATTTTAATTAAAGCAATTGGCTATAGAAAATCCAAAAATTAAATTTAAAACACGAGGTTTCATTTGATGGCTGTGAGACAATATTAGAGGTTCTAAATTTATGAGAAAAAATGAGTATCAAAGTGAACGAACTTTACTCTGAAATAACAATATTACACGAAATATAGGTAAAAGTAAGAGCAGTATTTCATTAGTAAAAATGAGCTTTTGATCGACATTAATTTAAAAAACTGAAAGCGATAAAGCATATTAAAAATTTTACTGTAGACAAAAAAATTGTTAAAGATGCAAGAAGTGCAAAAAAATATAGCTTAAAAAATAAAATAGTAAAAAAACATATCCTTTGTCCTTTTCTACTATTTCATAAAATATTATATTTTTGAAGTGTACTATATTTTTATAGATTATTCTAAAAAAAACATTCAACCATTAACCGAAAAAAATGTTGGTAATCCTAGCGACGAATGGTGATAGTTTGCGACTGGAAATGCTAAGTTTAGTTCGCGAACGGTACCGCCTCAGTTTAGTTCGCGAACGGTAGCGCTCAATTTAGTTTCGCGAACGGTACCGCTCAGTTTAGTTCGTGAGCGGTAGCACTGTGTTTAGTACGCGAGCGGTAGCGCTGTGTTTAGTTCGCGAACTAGGTCGCTCCGCTCTGGAATTCCAGAAAGACAGCTCGTTTCGCTCGGTTTTGCTATCGCTACTTCACGCGCTCTCTTCTTTGTTATAATAATTGTGGTTACTGATAGTTGTCTTTTACGTGTTAATGGGATCAAAGTGTGTTTTGTTTTCACATTCCATTACAAATTTCTGTTTTTGACTTCTACAATAATTATTAATGTTTAAACAGTTCCATTTTTTTCATTTATTTTTTATATCTGTCTCTTCAGTGAAATGTGTCCACAGCGAACCTTTTAGATAATAAACTTAAACCAAAAGTTTGGTCTTCGGGAAAGGATCGAACGAACTAACGAACTAAGGAGTGAGAGATCAGGGATCTAGTTCATGTAGTTCGCTCGTGGGAGCGCTCTTCCGAACTAGTTCGTTCGCGAACTACACAAGACTACCATCGAATACAAACACCTTGTAAGCATGTGATAAATAATGGGTGTTTTGGCAGTTTATTTCCTTGCAGATGCTTAGCCAAATGCATCTGTTATTAAATAACCTTTAAAAATGATGTAATGTGGTAAGTAGGAAGATAAGGGGGAAGCTGGGAACAGCCAATCAGCGTCCAGGGATTGCGTGACGTCACAAGATGGCCGACCCCAGTTTGGGCGACCAAGATGGCCGCCGTTAGTTCCTCTACCAGCCGCACAGATGGCACCATCTCCTGGGGGCGCTGGACCGTTAGTTCATTTATCGGCGGCTAGATGGCAGCTCCCGTTAGTTCTTTGGCTCACTGGTAGGTGGCGTTCGGGTCGCCGGTTCGAGTCCGGCCGCGGTGTTTTTATTGAAAAAGCCGTTCCAACTCGTCAATTTCAAAACGAAAATCAAAATTTTAGTTTCCATACCTAGAGTGTATGGCACCAGCCTGCCTTGAATAAAAAAAGCATAAATGTTTCCTTTTAACGGGAAAAAAACGTCATAAACTCCAGATATAAATTCTATGTGTACCTGTTTTCATGAAATTATTTTAGCGTTCTTGCCTCGCATTCGGGAGGACGGAGGTTCCGGGGCATCCATGGTTTCCCAAAATCACTCCAAGTGAATGCCGGGGATGCTACCTTCAAAAGGCCATGACCGAATTCCTTTCCCGTCTCTAAAGACCACGTTGTTAGAGAGACGTTAAAAAAAATGGACCCATTGGTTTAAGTAGACAATGGACGATTAGTTCATCCATTAATCGAGTATGATGGTCACGCATCCACTTCCTCTCAGATGTATACTGTTTGATACAGATGTCAAGCTAGCTAAAGAAGTGGGTGATAAATTTTTCCTTTTAACGTTCGATATGAAAAAAAAAGTCATAAACTCCAGATATAAATTCTATGTGTACCTGATTTCATGAACATTATTTAGCGTTCTTGCCTCGCATTCGGGGAATCCCCCTTCCGGGCATCCAGATTTGGGTTTTCCATGGTTTCCCCCAGGTGAATGCCGGGATTCTACCTTCAAAAGGCCATGACCGAATTCATTCCCATTCCCGTCTCTAAAGACCACATTGTTAGAGATACATTAAAAAAAAAAAAAAAAAAAAAAAAAAAAATTCGACTGCCGAGGTGCAAAGTATCCTGGTTTCCGAAAGATGGCGTGGCACACAATCATTTCACCAAGCTTTTACGAGAAATATTTCAGGTATTCCTGCCTGCTGTCTGTCTGCTATTATCGGTATATCAATGTGACAAGTATTTCGAAACTATGGAGTTATTCTCGGCGTTCCGTTTGCCCAGGTTGCGAAACTCTGTACACAGCAAGGTGCAAATATTTTCTTCGGTTTTGTGTCGTGAAATATACTTGCGTTTGATTAAGCGTGAACCATTACTATTTTTTACTAGAAACAAAAGAAGTCCACGTTAGCGTATATTACCTACAAAACATTTCTGTTCCCATGTCTCCTTGTTATTACAGAGCAAAGCACATACTATTAATCAGTCACATTGCTATACAGTACAGCAATATTTCATATATGTTATTCCCCCCAAACTTAGTGGCCAAGAATTAAAGAATATTTCACACATCTCCAATGACACCTGATAAAGTGAAGTTACAGTGAGTTTATTCCTTGACAGCCTTTTCAGTCCCTGGCTTTACCTATAATGTCTGATCATAGTCCTCTATCCCCCCTCCCCTTTTCTATATAGTGTTCCTAATTAAAAATTCATTCATATACCGAAAACATACTTTGCACATCATATCGGATTCGTTATGAACCAATTTAATAGCTAACAGCATTAATGATAGCTCACGAATTTTGGCTAGATACATTTTCATAGAAGATCCCCACACATCGACAAGTATCCAAAACGTCACCATAGGTTCTATTACGCCTAAGATAGTGCTCACACCTGAACTGTCGTAAATTGTTAGGTCAAAGTGGGTGTTTAGATATTTTATCCACTCAGGCCTCATCACCTAAAGTCTAGTGCGAGATTGTGGTCATGGTCAACTTAGACTCCATACACCACTCAGAATTATTCCACCAATATCCATTCTAACAGCATTATACGCCACCTACAGCCCCTCAACACTCTTCCTATCTTCCAATGACATCCATACTACACCACACAAGCAATGGTCTGACTGTGGATTTGTACCCAAGTCCTTCGCTTCTCTGGTACATCACCCCTCTCTGTTAAATGATTTTTATGTAGTGAGAATCAAAATTCACCAGTACAGCACATTATTTCTCTAATCTCTGCTGTCACTGGTATAAAAAAAAATATTTCATCACACTCGTAATTTTTGCCAACAAGCTCAAACCTATATTGTCTGTCTATCCAGACCAATCTATGTATCAATTCTGTAATGTTTTCGTAAGCAATCACAAATTGAGTGCCCTTAGCAATCCCTTGTGACACATCAGTGATTGACTAGAAACAGAGAGATATACGCTGTGCCATGTACTTACCCACCTTTAACTGTATTTTACAACACAGCAAGTATGTTCCAGGAACGAAACATCGTTTGTTAATCTTACTAATTTCACCCCTGCCCTTTGTGATAAAAATCGAGTCAGTGTAAGGCAGTGCTAAGCACAGAACATGCCTTAGACCATCACCTGTGCCAAAGGTAGAGATATAGAAAAATTTAACCACTCCCTTATACAAGAAATCCAGTGCACTATTCCTAATTCTTTCACCAAGATCTACCCTAGCCTCATCGCCAACATACGCCCAGCACTTCGTCAAACCACCTTCTGTTTTCCAATGATTCCCAATCCAACCTCTGAACAGTTACAGACAGGGTTACCTTTTGTTCGTGTTTTAAAGTAAACCAAAAATTCGCAAAGTCTTCTCCTAATCAGTAGCCAGGTACCAAAATGTTCACTTAAGGTGGTTCTACTGCAGTTTTTCCAAGAAAATTCTCCAAGAAATTATTTTTCAATAAATCAGGACCCAGGAGAGTTCTCCATTCGGCTTAAAATGTTCCCATCTAACGCCAACCTTCGGATTCAGGACCAAGTCTGACATTTGTTTGTAATTGCATGCTTTGTTCAAGTAACCACGATAAAGTTACCATAATGCTCTTAGCTCACTGATAGTTTCTTGGTCATCAAACAGACATCATAACCCACATTTTTATAGAAGATCCCCACACATCGACAAGTATCCAAAACGTCACCATAGGTTCTATTACGCCTAAGATAGTGCTCACATTTGAACTGTCGTAAATTGTTAGGTCAAAGTGGGTGTTTAGATATTTTATCCACTCAGGCCTCATCACCTAAAGTCTAGTGCGAGATTGTGGTCATGGTCAACTTAGGCTTCATACAACACTCAGAATTATTCCACCAATATCCATTCTAACAGCATTATACTGCCACCTACAGCCACTCAACACTCTTCCTATCTTCCAATGACATCCCAGCCCCAGCTCCTTTATTATGTCACTTACTGAATATTTTACACAGATAAATCTAACTGCCCTCCTTTGCACCTTGCATTTGATGTACAAAAAATGTGGACTCCATACTACACCACACAAGCAATGGTCTGACTGTGGGTTTGTACCCAAGTCCTTCGCTTCTCTGGTAGATCACCCTCTCTGTTAAATGATTTTTATGTAGTGAGAATCAAAATTCACATGCCAACACAAACGGCAGTAAACTGTAAAGAGCACATCGAAATGGGAGATTGTCTAAGCCCTGAAACAATGGTTAGAAGCACACGTTGAAAATTCTATAACCATATATTTTAGACTCAAATCCACAGAGGAATGACACACGCACACACTTGTACATGCATACAGCGAGATCGACAGAACTGACAGCAAGCATCACGGAAACGATGAAGTGGGGGCAGAATTGTCGTTACAACTGATTAACTGGACAGAACTATCGTTACAAAAATCATCAGACAGACGAGTTACTTACGCTTACATGCACAAAGAGAGACGCAGATACACATGTCCAAGTCTACACAACTACCGGCACCAATCATGGAAACAAAAAAGTGGTGTAGTACTCTCTTGCCTCATGACTGGCTGAAAAACAGAAGTCTCCTTACATATCATCAGCCTGGCGAGATAGAAGGTGTGCAAAAGATGGCATGTTTTCACCATAAACCTAAGTGTTTATACCATAAATAGTGTTCATCACGCCCCAGTTGATTACATTTACCATCAACACGTCTCTCCCACACCACAACCCTTTCTACCATTCAGTAAAAAAGTGACGCAGGTACCATGAGTTGCAATAGACACTTGACTATCAGATCTCACCCACAAATCCATACATCTCAATACACTAGCACAAACAAACATAAGTGGAGGGGACAGCAAAATCATTCGTCCAGACAGACGTGTTTATAGAAGGTATTACCATATTTACACATACAGACACAGAGAGAGACGCACAAACACTCACATTTCCATGCCTTCAGCGAGCTAGACACAACAACCAGCCCCAATCATGGCGACGAAAAAGTGGGGTAGAACCCCCATGGCTCATAACTGACCAAAAAATCATCAGTAACATATGTTCCAAGCACCATACTCTTCACATCATCATCATCTCATTTATTTCACACTACAGACCTCACTACCATCCAGTATCATGTGTGCTAGGTACAAAACTGTTCGCACCAACACGTCTATCCCACACCTAAGCTTATTCTGCCATTCAGTAACATGTGCCCCCCATGTACCACGAGTAGCAGTAGATACTTGGTCATCAGACAGATATCATAACTCCCATATTAATACTAGGTCTCACCCACAAATCCATATGTCACCTCACACAAGCATCAGTGCAGGAACAGCACATCATACATCCAGACAAACGAGATAAAGGAAGGTATCACCACATTTACGCAAAAAAACACACAGAGATAGAGACGCATACACACGTACATTTCCATGCCTACAGCGATCTCGACTCAACAACTAGCCCAATCGTGGCAACGAAAAAGTGGTACAGAACACCCATGACTGGCCAAAAATCATAGAAAGACACACACACACACTCACATGTCAATGCATTCACACAGTTCCATTCATCACCACACATAACTGGAGGAAAGAGACTGAACATGCTAGACCCAAACTGAAGAGTTACAGGATGTGTGAAGTTTGAAATCACAGCCAAATCTCGCCCACGCCGCAACCCTTTCTGTCATTTAGTAATATGTGCCCCTATGTACCACGAGTAGCAGTAGACACTTGGTCATCAGACAGATATCATAACTCCCATATTCATACTAGGTCTCACCCACAAATCCATATGTCACCTCACACAAGCATAAGTGCAGGAACAGCACATCATACATCCAGACAAACGAGATAAAGGAAGGTATCACCACATTTACGCAAAAAACACACAGAGATAGAGATGCATACACACGTACATTTCCATGCCTACAGCGATCTCGACTCAACAACTAGCCCAATCATGGCAACGAAAAAGTGGAACAGAACACCCATGACTGGCCAAAAATCATAGAAAGACACACACACACACTCACATGTCAATGCATTCACACAGTTCCATTCATCACCACACATAACTGGAGGAAAGAGACTGAACATGCTAGACCCAAACTGAAGAGTTACAGGATGTGTGAAGTTTGAAATCACAGCCAAATCTCGCCCACACCGCAACCCTTTCTGTCATTTAGTAATATGTGCCCCCATGTACCACGAGTAGCAGTAGACACTTGTCTATCAGACGGGTATCATAACCTCCATATTCATACTAGGTCTCACCCACAAATCCATATGTCACCTCACACAAGCATAAGTGCAGGAACAGCACATCATACATCCAGATAAATGAGTTTAAGGAAGGTATCAGCATACTTACGCATACAGACACAGAGAAAGACGCACACAGACACATATATCCATGCCTACAGCGAGCTCAACACGACAACCAGCCCAATCATGGCAAAGAAAAAGTGGGACAGAACCCCCATGGCTCAAGACTGACAAAAAAAAATCATCATTAACATGTGTTCCAAGTAACAAACTCCTCACATCAAAATCATATCATTTAACTCACACTACAGACCTCTCTGCCATTCAGTATCGTTGGTAATATGTACAAAGCTAATTTCATAAGTTACCACATACATACAAGTAATTGCAGGAAAGGGTCCCGACACACGACATCCACACTGAGGTGTTACATGATAGGCAGATGATAGCATGTCTTTACAATACATCTCAGTGCTCACCACACATACTTCATTTTTAATGCGCCATCAGTATAGCTGGTGGCTGGAACTAAGCTCTTGGCAATGTTTGGCCAAAAGTCATTTATTAATAGCAGCTCATCAAAGACAAATTTTGGCTGAACCTGCCCAGGCGGGCACGGCGGGAGGTGGCCACCCTTCCCCACTGCGGACAGAAATACCGTAATACGCCGGTCTAAAAGCGCGGACCGCGATGGTTTACCGGAGTTTTCCGACCGGGACCTACTACCGGTAACCGCATTTTTAGGACCGCACTGAAGACCGGAATTTCATTGCGCTCGAGGCGGTAATATGCGCCGGTATACCGACCTACTAAAACACGATGTACGCGTCCGCTGTGAGGAAGGGTGGCCACCTCACTGTAACTTCACTTTATCAGGTGTCATTGGAGATGTGTGAAATATTCTTTAATTCTTGGCCACTAAGTTTGGGGGGAATAACATATATGAAATATTGCTGTACTGTATAGCAATGTGACTGATTAATAGTATGTGCTTTGCTCTGTAATAACAAGGAGACATGGGAACAGAAATGTTTTGTAGGTAATATACGCTAACGTGGACTTCTTTTGTTTCTAGTAAAAAATAGTAATGGTTCACGCTTAATCAAACGCAAGTATATTTCACGACACAAAACCGAAGAAAATATTTGCACCTTGCTGTGTACAGAGTTTCGCAACCTGGGCAAACGGAACGCCGAGAATAACTCCATAGTTTCGAAATACTTGTCACATTGATATACCGATAATAGCAGACAGACAGCAGGCAGGAATACCTGAAATATTTCTCGTTAAAGCTTGGTGAAATGATGTGTGCCACGCCATCTTTCGGAAACCAGGATACTTTGCACCTCGGCAGTCGATTTTTTTTTTTTTTTTTTTTTTTTTTAATGTATCTCTAACAATGTGGTCTTTAGAGACGGGAATGGGAATGAATTCGGTCATGGCCTTTTGAAGGTAGAATCCCGGCATTCACCTGGGGGAAACCATGGAAAACCCAAATCTGGATGCCCGGAAGGGGGATTCCCCGAATGCGAGGCAAGAACGCTAAATAATTTCATGAAATCAGGTACACATAGAATTTATATCTGGAGTTTATGACTTTTTTTTTTTCATATCGAACGTTAAAAGGAAAAATTTATCACCCACTTCTTTAGCTAGCTTGACATCTGTATCAAACAGTATACATCTGAGAGGAAGTGGATTCGTGACCATCATACTCGATTAATGGATGAACTAATCGTCCATTGTCTACTTAAACCAATGGGTCCATTTTTTTTTTAACGTCTCTCTAACAACGTGGTCTTTAGAGACGGGAAAGGAATTCGGTCATGGCCTTTTGAAGGTAGCATCCCCGGCATTCACTTGGAGTGATTTTGGGAAACCATGGATGCCCCGGAACCTCCGTCCTCCCGAATGCGAGGCAAGAACGCTAAATAATTTCATGAAAACAGGTACACATAGAATTTATATCTGGAGTTTATGACGTTTTTTTTCCCGTTAAAAGGAAACATTTATGCTTTTTTTATTCAAGGCAGGCTGGTGCCATACACTCTAGGTATGGAAACTAAAATTTTGATTTTCGTTTTGAAATTGACGAGTTGGAACGGCTTTTTCAATAAAAACACCGCGGCCGGACTCGAACCGGCGACCGAACGCCACCTACCAGTGAGCCAAAGAACTAACGGTAGCTGCCATCTAGCCGCCGATAAATGAACTAACGGTCCAGCGCCCCCAGGAGATGGTGCCATCTGTGCGGCTGGTAGAGGAACTAACGGCGGCCATCTTGGTCGCCCAAACTGGGGTCGGCCATCTTGGTCGCCCAAACTGGGGTCGGCCATCTTGGTCGCCCAAACTGGGGTCGGCCATCTTGTGACGTCACGCAATCCCTGGACGCTGATTGGCTGTTCCCAGCTTCACCCTTATCTTCCTACTGTGGTACATATTTCATAGTTTACTGTAACAGCGATATCTCTGGACAGATAGTATTAGAAAACATCAACATTGACTGAATATAAATAAACAAAAAGAAACTAATAGTTAAAATGTTAATTTAAACTCAATACATACTTTTTCTGTGTTCTGGAAATTGATTTCTGAGCGTTTAATTAACTAAACAGATTCGTTATTAAATAACGTCCATAATATCAATTTTGCAGTAGGACCTCTGGCCGCAATTATTCTAGTAACGCAGGCGTTACGGATACGATGACGCAGTTACCAAAGAAGCCTCTTATGTAGATATCTCCAGTGTCTTACGTAACGTCGTACATTAATCTCCTTTTATTTATGTTTATCGCTAAAAATACTATGTTGATTGACAGTACTGTATACAAATAGTTTGTAAGTCTTTCAAATTATATGTTGAAACATGCGGTGTAGCTTGAGTGTTTCCATTTGTACTTGTTACATAGACCTTGTAAAAATTCTCTTTCCTTAATATTTTTACTTCTGATATTTATATACTTTTTTATTTACCATTCAATTAATAAATCTTCAGTTTAACATTTTTATTTCTTGTCACTACAACTTTACAGAATATTCTCTCTTCTTTTTTTTCCCCGCCAAAGATGTTCTTGTAACACACACATCTTTGCTCTTGCATAGTAACTATTAACGTATCTTTTCCTTTTACAAAATTAAATAAATTAAACACACACACACAAAAATAAATCTTACCTTTAAATATACAAACATAAAACAATAAAACTGAAATAATCCAAACAAAAATGTAAGGTACTAAGTTTCCTTACAACCTGCTGGTAAAGTTCCAAAGAGCTGGTCTACTAGCAAACCTTTTTCCTTCGCAGTTACGAGATGTATGTTATACTTTATCCGTCTTATAACCAAATAAGATACTTTTTATGTTAAACACGTTTCTTCTGATTTTACATAACAACCACAATTGGAAAAATTTAAAGCTACACGAGGCAATCCGAGATATCCAGTTTAAATTATAATTAAATGTAAATAGATTATAAAACGAATCAACAAATTTTACTGATAAATACAAACCAATGACGACTATTGTCTACAGACATATTTGTGTTATATATGTGTAGTGTTCACGTCCTAAACTAAGAAGCACCTTGGACAGTTCTTTAACCAGAAAGCCTTATCCTAGATTCCACCACTGACCTGAATCCAGTAGTATAGATTTGGTTCGTTGACCGGACTGGTTATCCCAACCGGTTAAGAGCGACCTGAGGGTAATAGTTTCTAGTTTTACGCGTTTATTACTCTACTTTCATAGAAAGCAGTTGACTGTTTATATAGAGTTCTAGTACAGAGAGTTCAGTTTTATTAGACCCAATTAAACTGAGAGCAACCAACCGTTGACTAACATGCGGGCTAGGATCTTTATATACAACTAGTTTATCGGGTTGGACTCAGTAGGTACTCATTTGTTCACATTTTCTTAACTATATAAAATTGTTATTAAATAAGGGTCATAACCTTGATATTGCAGTGATGCAATGTTGTATGTATTTCGGCTCCGTTTCTTTCACTGCAAATCCTCTTCATATCTATATACATACCTTACGTCATGATTGGTATCAATTTTTTTTTAAATTACTGAACCATCATAAAAAATATAAATTGGTAATCCAAATTCTAAGTTTGCTATAATAGACAGGAATAAGGATACATAATGTAACGAAAACATCAAACAAATGATTAATATGTGTATTTAAACGAAATAAATACTTTTATTTATGATTGTTTTGCTAATTAGAATATATTGAACCAATATAGAACAGTAACATCAGTTCGTGAACTACTGTAAAAGCGTTTTCTATGGATAGAGAAACATCTCTGGCCGTTGTTGGCGCCTGACGTCATAGAGTTTCAAACACAAAGAAACGATATCGAAAGTGGTCTTTAATTACTATTGATAATTACTGCAGAGTTGTTCAAACTCTTGTGAGTACACGGGTTGCCCAAACTAATTTGGAGTTACACAAAAAAATTTATTGCTATCTAGAGCACTGAACACATTGTTCCAGAAGAACTATACTTACTTTCAAGACGGAGAATCTGCAGCAAAAACAGCCAAAATAAAGGAGTATAAATTCAGTAGTTTTAATAAGCCTGTGACAGTGTTCCAATTTTTCAGGTATTCCATTTCTGGTGAATTTTAAAGGTATCTTCTAATATTAGCGGAAAAAGTGATCTACAACTTCGAACGAGATACGTTATTAGTGCATTCTATATACAAAGAATACCGATATTTTGCAGATGAAGTATTCAAACCAAAGACCTTCAGTAAATGACGGCAGATTAGGTATATGTACCCTTTGCTGGCTCTGCCGAAAATAGTGAACTAGTAGAAGTAACATTTGTGATGTTTTGATTCCACAGGATACTGCTGAAGCTACAAACAATGATACACTCCTTTTCACTTAAGGCATTTATTCATATTGAGCATCAAAGATACAGGGCTTGTCTCATACCGATATAGAAGTACAAGAGGAATGTCAAATACCAAATGTAAATTGTTAGAGCTTGAAATAGGGGTTGCCTGAAAATAGTTAATTGCTTATAACATCTTTTTTCCAGTTCATTAAAGTTGAATACATTAGCGGCATGAGAAGAATGTTGGCCAAGTATTTAATCAGCCCGGCATTTACCTGATGTAATTTCGGGAAATAATGGATAGCCGAAATCTAAATTGCCTAGCGAGGAATCGAAGCAGCATCCTGATAAAAGCTAGGCCATAACGAACGTCAGGACGAAGATTTCATCCCATGGGAGCACAGAAAGAAGCGCCGTGGTTCCTCCCGAGGCAGGTAACTGCTTCACATACGCTCTTTCTCTGACTTCTTGTGCAGGGTCTTTATTCTGATTTTGATAGTGAGAAATCAGGTGCCCGCTTTCCAGGCCTAACCTTCAGAAACAGAACAAAAGGCCGCCAGGATTAACGTTCCCATCCGACGGACGAATCACCATCAACGGTATCGAATGCCCTCACTCCAAACGCACAGCGATGGGGTTTGGGATTTAACACAGGACTTTGGAGCACAATACAGTGATTGGAAACACCACCTCTCCTACACTGTTGGCCACTCCCAACCACGAAAAATTCTTCCACCACCAAGACTGGAACCGGATATCGTACCAACACGTTGCCACAACCAACTCAACCAACGTATTGGTCATATTTTTTTCAGCAAAATTTCTTCTATCACCGCGACTGGAATCGGATAACCCCAAGTCAGCGCTGGAACCAATACGGTGCCACAACCAACTCAGCCAACAAATCAGTCATATTTTTTTCACCAAAATTTCTTCCACCACCAGGACTGGAACCGGATAACTCCATGTCAGAGCTGGAACCAACACGGTGCCACAACCAGCTGAGCCAACAGTTCGGTAATTTTTTCAACAAAATTTCTTCCACCACCAGAACTGGAACCGGATAACCCCATGTCAGCGCTGGAACTAACACGGTGCCACAACCAACTGAGCCACAGATCAGTATTTCTTCATCAAAATTCCCGTAACGGATTGTTTCAGGCCACGTCAACATTAATCGTGTACTCTCAAATAGAAGACAACGGGTGACCAGTTTTCTATTAACACAGAGAACTCAAGAAGAATTAAAAGGAGGTGCTTATGCGGTCATGGTGTGGTCTTATCCGATGACGTGCCTAGCCGTACTAACTCATTAAGTTAGCCGAGTGGACTGGCATTAACGTTGTTATACACACTTCGTTAAGTTTCATAACTGTTTCAACGTAGTAATTTGCTTTAGTTAGTTATTATATCTTCAGGATAAGAGATCGCAGAAAAGAGAAGGATGAATAAAAAAGTACAGATAAATTATACTACTGGAGTAAAATTTTTAACGAAATAGCTTCTCTGGGGCCGTTAGGCCATTAATATTAAAAATTCTATACTATAGCTGGGATATGACGATCGACATTTGTAATACGTAAAACACTTAAAATACCGAAGGAAAAAAGTCGGATGAGTATGAAAAATGCTATGAATTGCGTACTTTAAAAAGAAATGTGATAAAGATATTAGCAATTCTTGGATTCATACATTTTTGTCAAAAATCAAAATTCGATCTCTAATATACGATATAGTAAATTTGTTGAAAAGATATTTGTACACGAAATTTACTTCAAGAAGAGTAATTGTAATTCACTGATGGTAGAGAAGACAAAATCGTAAAATTTGGATTTTTGTCTATCAAAAAATAAAATAAAGAAGAACAACGGACAGCGATTCTATCTATTTGATAGTCCTTTCGCAGTCGACCGGGTGTGACGGGAAAGCAATAACTCTCTGCTCCCGCGTATGGCAGGACGCGGGTTTGAATCCTGATCCGGCCATCCAGATATAGGTTTGCCAAGGTTTCCCGAAATCACTCCAGGCCATTACCGAATTCCTTACCGTTCCTATACCCCCAATACCTTCCTGCCTCTAGTTGACAAAGCGTATAGCCATAAGCAACAAGAAAGTAGGACAATCTTAGTCGAAATGTTTACGATCATTAAACATAAGTTTAATGTTACGGTGTTTTTAAATCCAACAGACTATAACAAATCAACTTTGTGAATTAATTACGTCTTTTATATCATAGTAAATATACACTCCATTAAAGCAGCCAGACAGCACCGTATCAAATAGTGTTTACATAGAAGATTTTTGAACAGTACGAAATTATGCCTGTGGGTTATCCATGATCAAAAAATCTTCCGAATTTGTGGCAGTATCAAGGAGTCATCATCATCAAGGGTTCTCTGCTATACAGCAGGTCCACGCACAGTGACAGCCCTCCACGCCTCCCTCTGTTTCGCCATTCTCTTAGTTTCTATATAGCTCCCGTTTATCATTATATCATCCATTATTTTCATCCTTCGCTGACCTCTTCTCTTCTCTCCGTTTACAGTCCCCTCCAAAGCAGTCTTAAGCAAACATTCGTTCCTCAGCACATGCCCAATCCAGTTCTTTTTTCTGTTTCTTATTGTTTTTATGAGTGACATTTTCTCTCCTATTCGTTTCAGCACTTCCTCATTCCTTACTTTGTCCTCCCAACTTATTTTCTCCATCCTTCTCCATACCCACATTTCAAAAGCTTCCAAAAACAAATTATACTCACACAAATGCTTGAAATATTTGCTTACTAATCATTCACTCACCAACATACAAACAGATATGTAAATACTCAAGATTAATAATCACAACAAAAAACATGTTGACTATTCAGGAAAACCTTCACATACAAAAAGCCCTCAATAATGGTAAAATAGTTATGAATGTATACATACACATAACAATCCAAACCTTGTTCAAGACACTAAAACAGGAATAAATAGGACACATCCTATAGTCAAACAGACATACGTAATGACCACAGATTTAAAATAAGCAAAATTCGACAGCACATAATCTTTGGCTTACGGTGGATGTCAACAATAACAAAAGTTTATATACAGTTCATTACCAGAAAAATCACTAGAATGCATCCTACAAAAACTTTGGACTGTAGTGGTAGTGAAAGAAAAGTAGCTGGTGCGGAAATACGAACTTGCTTGTGTTAATGCATGATATAAACTGTAAGTACCTAGTTAGTAACATAAGATAACTGAACAGAAAACAAGTAACATTATTGTATATGTATATATATGTGTATATATGTTTACCTTGGGCACTTAAGGAGTTTTATATAAAGACAAAACGCGTTTGCCATCAAAAGCATTTGTTTTAGTTGCAAGAAGGGAAAATTAACCAAAAAAACAGATAAAAATCATTGTTAATCTAAGTACTGCATTTTGCAGTTTGTCATAGGCGTTCGTATGAGACAAGAGTGTTGTAAAAAGTAATAGCAGCACCAACAACAGCAAAGTTTCTCATAGGTGGATGCAATGTGAGCGAGTAGACTTTACGTTCTTGAATGGTGTCAGTATTTTCACGATAAGCATTCACGTAACCGACAACTGTACATAGGCCTATTTATAGTTTCTTATATCATCTTTAATTAAGAAACATTTCTACTGTGTTACTGTATGTGGTAAAACTGTTATTCCATTAAAACCGTAAATATTTTTAATTAAAATTTCTATCCTACAACAAATACAGGGTGTTTCAAAAAGAACTTTACAACTTAGAAAATTCATATAAATTTTATGAAACAAGGTACAGAGCTGGTTTTGGTGTTGTTTTAAAGGAAAACACTTCAAGTTTTTTTACCTTAAGCTAAAGATGTTCTATGTGGCTTCCGTTGGTTATTCTGCAGACATCCCATCGGTAGTCGATTTCATGCCAGACTCTTATCAGTGTCTTTAATTGCTTGTAAAAGCGAATATCGGTATGGTTTCAAATGCAAACATTTTCTCAACACACGCAAATCCGTCGTATGTGGACTTGCAGCTCACGAGATGCATGGCAGGTCGATTTCGTAGGGCTGTTGACAAAACTTTTTCTCACCTGCTCAACGACCTCGTCAGATGTGCTTGGACGACCTGAGGATTTTTTAAGTTTTACTGAGCACCCTGTTTCTGCAAAACATCTATGCCACTCATAAATTGTAGGCCTACTAGGAGGATCTTTAGCGTACTTGGTACGAAAATAACGCTGAATTGTTGTCGCAGACTTTGATTCTTCAAACCAAAACACACAACTAGCACGCTCGGGTCCAGTGAAGGCAGCCATCTTTAAAGTAACTGCCGCTAGCGCTTGTGCGGCGCGATTAGGCACTAGCGGACTACGCGAGTCAAAACCTGAAGTGTTTTGCTTTAAAACAACACTAAAACTAGCACTGTACCTTGTTTCATAAAATTTATATGAATTTTCAAAGTTGTAAAGTCCTTTTTGAAACACCCTGTATCTGATCGTTTCTTTTTGGTCGTAGACAGTGCCTGGCATTATTTTTCCTTTGCAGTGGAATATAGATCGCTTTCTGACAACACAAGAACGTATTACCACAAATGCGTGTGGTATAATGTTAGCCTGCCAAACGTTTTTAATTATTACACAACTGATTAGAGTATTTTTCAACAATTTCGTATTCGATTAAATTACGGAATTAAATTCTCTGATACGCTATCGAAACGCGTATTTATACTATTTCAGTGTTTCTCAAAGTGGGGTACGCGAACCCCTAGTGGTTCGCCAATTGAACGTAGGGGGTTCGCGACAATATTTACGTTATGGCGGCTGACTGGGTATCTCGAGAGTGCAACATGCAACACGCTGAAATAAGATTGAAAATAAGCAACATTGCTTCTAAAACTGATTAAAATTGCGACAAGAAACGAGCCTATCCATCAAATTAATTAGCAATATATTGCTCTTTACTTTTTTTAGACAAAAAACATTTGTTTGTAAGAAAAAGGAAAATCCAATTTTTAAGGGGGTAGTGGGGCTATGAGTATGAGAAAACCTGCACTATAGTATTTGTAGATGGTCCTCTGTTAGTCCTTCCTACTTGCTATTTTATATAAATTAATTGCATGTATTAACCTTTCACTAATTGTTTTCGTCTCGTTGTTAGAGTTTTTTGAGATACGATGTCTGGCGCAAAACACGGAGTTAGATGCTTTGTGGCCAGGCGACGAAAATTATTTTCATTATTCAGACTTTGACAACAGAATAGCGGAAGTGGTGCATAATCCATAGTCAAACGCCTGGGTTAAATTACAAAAAAATTTTGCACAGGGTTCTGAAGGACGGCCCACGACACAGTTGATAGGGATTCGTCTGTCTGCCCGAAAGGAAAGGAACAGGACTCGGTTTTACGTTATCAATGATTTCATATATACGTGAATTGAAGTAGCGCAAAAAAAAAAAATCGACACAATCATCTACACTCTTACAATAATACTTGAAAATAACTGGATGGAAGTAACTTATCGTCCTATTTCTGTACGCCTTCTACAGGAGATGTTAACCAATCTTCATCATACGACCACACCCTCGCATTCGGGAGGACGTGGGTTCGAATCCCCGTCCGGGGATCGAGATTTGGCTTTTCCATGGTTTTTCCAAATCACTCCAGGCGAATGCCGGGATGTTTCCTTCAAAAAGGCCAAGGTCGAATTCCTTCCCATTCCTTGCCCCAACCCCAACCTGCCTCTAATTACCTCGCCGTAGGCGAGGCGTGAATAAAAAAAAAAAAAAAAAAAAAAAAAAAAAAAAAAAAAAAAAAAAAAAACCACCACACACTTGTATTAATTCTTCCATAAGCAGAAAGCAATAATTAATTTTATTGCTATAGAGATCAGGCCCCTGTGGTCATTTCCTTAGTTACATATCAATCACATTGTTATTATTATTATTTTGCTATCTAAAATCCTTTGAGCGTAAATACCTTCCCCCTTTCCATAAACTGTTGCTCTTTACATATTCTAACTTTAAATTCTTCCAGTGTGTTCGGTAAATTAATTAGTACTAGACGACCCATGCGAAAATTTCGCGAATAAAATGCGTTGAATAGTGAGGTTGAATATGATGTCACAAAAGCTTAGGCATTACTCTTCATACTCGTACTTCATTTATCGATTTTGGTTAGAAATCCAGTGAGATAAATGACTCGAAACACAAAAAACGTATTTTAGAAATATTGACACATTTTTGCCCTTTAAGGGTGGAATTACGAATAATTCGTTTCTTAAAATGTAATGTTACCACGGCGGAGACCTCAGTCTTTAATAATATACCTCATTTATCTATATCGGTTAGATATCAAGGGAGAAAAATAGCTCGTAACACAAAAATGCGTTGTAGAACCATTTATTCTTTTTCCTTTTAAGCGTTGAAATCCAAAAACATCTTTCTTAAAATATGATTCATAATCATACTTGATTTATCGATTTTGGTTAGATATCCAGGGAGATAAATGGCTCGAGATACAAAAAACGCATTTTAGAAAAATTGACATTTTTGCCCTTTAAGGGCCGAATTACAAAAATTTCTTTCTTAAAATATTATGTTACCACAGCGGAGACCTTAGTCTTTAATATGATTCCACATTTATATATGTCGGTTAGATATTAAGGCAGATAAATCGCTCGTGACACAAAAACGAATTGCAAAAGTATTGATACTTTTGCCCTTTAAGGATCGAATTCCGAAACATTTCTCTCTTAATATATGACGTCACTAAAGCGGAGATCTTAATCTTTAAAATGATACTTCATTAAACGATTTCAGATATGTATCCAGGGAGACAAATGACTCGTAACACAGAAATTTTAGAAATATTAAAATTTTCACCCTTATATGGTCGAATTCCGAAAACTTCAGTTCTTAAAATATGATGTGACCAAAGCTTTAACATGACACCTCATTCATTGATTTCGGTTACGTATGAAGGAAGATACAGGCTTGTGACAAAAAAATACCTTATAGAAATAATATATATGATTTCCCATATTAATTTTTTCCGATCCCTATTAACTCCAAGTGCGGGTGCTGACAATCAATCTGAAAACAGTACAGAACGTTTTACTGAGAAGACAAACGTTGAGCGGATATAAGACTGCTCATTTTACTTTTCGTACTCACAGACGAGGCCGTTGGCCTTTGCCGGCTATTTCCAGAACGGAAGCTACTTAAAACCGATGTGCATCTTCTTCCCAAAACTCGTCAAGTTCTATTGATAGACTCGCAATGCAGGAAGCACAGTTTACTGGTCCACCGTCTGGACATCGAGCACCGGCCCACGGCGCCGGGACGCCGACGCCCACTCGTATCGCTTGTGTCAAGTATCGACTATCACTTGAACCCAAGAACCTATGGATCAGAAACTTCATCTAGAAAGGTTGCTCCCTCCTAATGATGGAGTAAGCCTAAGAATCACGATACAATGATATGGTTCAGCTAGCTGCATTATGACACTATTGAAATATTTCGGTATTCCACGCATTTCGTTAGTAAATAATGCCTGCAATTAGTAATATAGAAGAGTGCCAGCACCTGCTGATACGTTATGGAGTGAAATGCATAAAAAAAAATCAATTACATTGGTATATCGTTAATCTTGATAAAAAAAAAACACATGTGGTTTAAAAAATATTAAGTATGCTTCAGGTAAAGTGACTTTGTCCGGAAACATCAAACAGAAATTCCACTCGAACTCACATGTAATTCGCCCGATTCGTGACAGGTATATATAGTTGGAGGGAAAGCGTAAGTGCGATGTTGAAGAAGTTAGGTTGGGAAGACCTGGAACACCGAAGGCGTTGCTCTCGACGGAAGCTAATTGAAAAATTCACGACTGACGTATTTCGGAATGACAGCCAGCAAATATTGCGACCAGCAACATTCATGTCTCGGAATGACCGCGAAGGTAAGATAAGAGAAATCAGGGCCAGAACCAATTCATTTCTGTACTCATTTTCCCCACGAGCGATTAGGGAATGGAAAAGAAAGGATTTACCGGGCGAGTAAACTTAAAATCCGACGGGAGTAGCTTTCGATAAAGCACAATGACCATCTTGATCTGGGTTTTCCGTGGTTTTCCCGGAACACTCCAGGCGAATGCTGGGATGGTTCCTCACAATAGCCCATGGGCGCTTCCTGCCATATCCCGCATATCCCCTTAAACCATCACCCTTTTCGATAGGTGCAATGCACCCTCCGCCACACACTTTTAGTGGATCGCGGAGTAACAATAATAGTAATAATATGTTGGGAAAATGTGAGAAAATTATTATTACGCTCCGTTAGACTTGAAGGTCTGAAAGCTGCGTGGTCGTAAAGGGTTTCTATTGGCTGCGCGTTCCGCCTCTGTTATAGCCTCCTTAACATAACCCGGCAATCCTACCGAGTACATGGGATCTACAGCTTGTAGTGGGTGCCTTGGTGGGCAAACTACGTTACAATTATCTTTCATACCTTTATGATTAATAATTGCAGATTT
This sequence comes from Vandiemenella viatica, assembly GCA_031002005.1. NCBI lineage: Eukaryota > Metazoa > Arthropoda > Insecta > Orthoptera > Morabidae > Vandiemenella > Vandiemenella viatica. The sequence goes on along the minus strand of JARYHS010011408.1, from coordinate 251,098,075 downwards.
TTTATTTTAATTTTTATGAAGAAGTGAAAGTTTATTAATTTTGCAAGAATCTCGACGTTAGTTGGAATTTAGGAAAAATTATCACAATATGACTTTTATTTTCTTATCACTGGCGATTACAAGTCTGAGCGAATTTACCGTTAACATTAACACAAGTTGGAAAAATCACAAAAACAACGCTCAGATGTACAATTAGCCGTCATGAGCAAGCAAACAATTGTATATTTACTTTTAAATATATCTAAGAATCAAAATGCAAGAAATAATAACAATTGGAAACTATTTCAAATACAAGTTATGACGACCTCAGACAAAGGTATCATAATACTGTGACTTTACAGTCAAAAAGAAAATCATGGGCGCCACGAATGAACAATATATCATTCGGAAATAACTAGTTCTGGCAAATTACGCCGCTAGCTCAGGGGTTTTTACAATTACAAAGTGAGAACATGGATCTATCCTCTCAAAGTCGTTTAAGGGTTCTGTTTCACGGAATACACAATACAGATGGCTTGGTCGTAATAAGTTACCATTGTAGTTCTGCGTCTGATGTCTGCGGTGACCGGAGATGACCCACGGTATGTGAGATTATCTCACACGGCGGCTACAGACACGTCCTGTCTGTTAATGAGCATCTTTGCATTACTGGCGGTGTCGCCGTGATAAGCCTGCTCCAGCAAGGCAAGCTGGCAGCCAGAAATCGTACAACGGCAGTTGGCGAGAGAAGCCAACTTTCCAAGTCCACCTCAGACTATACTCGACTAGAATCGCAGGTAGAATGTCCAGCTCCTCGCTCTTCGGTCCAGTAGGAAAACTTCTCGCTCCACCCCTTGTAGTCTCGAAGCTCACATATAACAGAAATTCCCAGGATTTTAAGTTATACGCTCATTTGGATTGGATATTCATGTCGGCGCCTAATGTCACGTGATATCCCTGATATCTGATTTGCCCTGCTCATATCACAGAGGTCGGACATATTCGGCTAAGTTCGCCGGGGTGAGAGCACATTCGGGTGTCGGGCGGCAGGCATTTCCCGCCAGGTGAGTGACCCTGTTGACCACCCATCCCCAGGGAGCAGAATGTGTGGTCCGGCAAAACCCCAGATCCGCGACTTCCTGTCGCCATGGTTCGGGAAGACCACGATTAGCTTCAAGCCTACACAGCTCAATAACTCTTTAATATTCGCTTTACCAAGATACGCTGTATGTTAACCATTTCATTACAGTCCTCACTTGGAATCTTGCGTACTTTATAAAATTACAACAAAAATCTTTTTAGGTGGTCGCCCAAGATTTATGTAAATTACTCTAACATTATGACATATATAATAAAAAATGCACCTTGTAACGTGGCGACAGCGCGTCATGTTAAGCCGCGTATACACTTGAGCATTTGCCCCGAATGAGCATACGGGTTGAGAGGAGGGGGTGCGCACGGCCACCCCCTGCATTGCAGTGGGCCATCGTGTTCCGACCCCATGCGGCCCGAACAGGGAACCCAGTCTGCTTTGCGCAAGTGCTGAGTACACTGCAATGGTTAACCGGAATTTGTTACCAGTTAATTGTTACATGTATTTGTTGCAGTGTTCGAACAAGAAATTGAGAAAGCGGCGGTGGAGAAGAAAACTGTTTCAAGAGAGGTTCAACGCTTTACCATTAAAAACAATAGGACACGGAACAAATGAAAACTATAAAAATTTTACAAGAATGTCACCTGAGGATTTTCAGTTTATATTGAATAGTGTCAGGACTACAATTGAGAGGCAAGACACATTTGGAAAATCCATAACTGCCGAAGAACGCCTAGCTGTGACACTGCGATTTCTGGCTTCAGGAGATTCGTACTCGAGTTTCCAGTACCTCTTTAAAATTTCAAAACAAGCAATTGGCAGAATCATACCTGAAACCTGTCAAATTAGGCACGAGACACGTGTGTCTACAGCAGAGGATTCACTGAAACTGGAGGGGGCAGTCGGCTCATATTGTTCGGTTCGACCGCATACACAAATCGCGTACCCACTGAGCACGAACAGAGCACGTGCTCACTTTGAAGTACCGACAACCCTCGGATCGGGCTGAGGCATGCGGACCTATTCTGCTCGCCCCGTATACATCTGAGCAAAACGGGCCGAACGCATGCTCATTCGGGGCAAATGCTCAAGTGTATACGCGGCTTTACAAGCTTAACGTGGAATCCGAACGGTGCAAGCGTTCTGGTGAACTTCGCATAACATAGCAAGCTGTGCAGGAGAAGGTCAGATTAAAGGCCGATGAAAATCTCCACTGAGACAGCGACCATCCGATCCCCGGAACCACAGAGTCATGAGATCACTAAAGCCAGGCCGGTCAAGCAGTCAACAGCGGGCCGTGGGAAGTGTCCCGCCTGTACTGGTAGAGATGGCGCGCGTCTATCCGTCCCCCAGTCGGTAGAGATGAAAAGCCGTGTTAGCTGAAATGACACTAGGCAGGTGGTGGAGAGGTGGCTAGGGCTAGCCTGTGGCGCGTGCTGATCCGAACACTTCGGCTGGATGGCGCGTCCTAGAAAACCACGCGCCGTGGGAAGCTAGCTTAAAGGTGGGTTTCCATGACGCGTGGTTTCGAAGGCCGCGCCGCATCAGCCGAAGTGTACGGATCAGCACGCGCCGGCGCCGCACACCTTGCCTAGTGTCGTTTCAGCTACACGGCTTTTCATCTCTACCAACTGGAGGATGGATAGAGGCGAGCCATTCGTGCAAGCACACGTGGGACTCTTTCCACGGCCCGCTCTTTGGTAGCTGGATCGTCCCGTCCCGGCCCGGAAATGCGCGGGTCGTGGGAACCTTCCTTAAAACTACACTAAAGAAACAGGCTTGACTTCCCAGTTTGTCGGCGTCGTAGCTAAGAAGATCCGAGGCAGCGAGTGGTAGAGCACAGCCAACGTCGGCCAAATTACGTTTGGAAAATAAGCAGCGGTTTCGCAATAGCGTGACAGCTCGCCGCTGACAGCTCGAAAAATACTGAGACAGCGCGAAGGAGCGGCCAGGCGGTGGAGGCCTGATCCGAAACGCGATAACGTGGAGGGAAATAAAGTGGCCGTGTCAGTCAGGGAATTTTATTGCTCCTTTAATAATTTTCAGTCACGTCTTTCGATTAAAGTGTCTGTTGTGGTATTAATAAGTCAACAGTGTTATTCTTTCCTGTAAATCGCTAGCGCTTTCAAAGCTGGAGTTGCCGTGGATGATTCACCGTTTAGGATCTCAACGAGGGAATTACCATTTTCCATTAAGTCGTCGATTTGACGTATGTTGCCTTTTAATGACAAAAAAGTAAAAAAACATCGTGGATTTTTGGTCTACGTTAAACGCGACTGAAAAATAATCTACCAAAGCTTCGGCTGTATGTTATGTCTGGAACATATGTGATATTTTGCTTTAAAAAGTACTGAGCAAGTAAAACCAAGTCTAAAAAAGTAAAATAGTTCCTTCATCCATTTCTGGAAATGTAATATTTTAGGTCTTGATATAGAGGTAGGATGACCAGTTCCTTCTTTCCATTTGTCAGTGATTCATCGCACCGAATGTGTTGTTCATACGATGATGAAAGAAGGGTGAAGGTGGCTTCCGTAAAGGACTCTCAGTTTTAATTCCCGATCTCATGTGAGAATCACTATCAAGTTTGTGTATGTCACACTAAATACGTACACCAGAACGGTTTAGGATTTAACCAAAACATTGGTTCACAAACGTTATGAACCGTGCACCACCACTTGTGATACACCTCCGGCAATTTCGCAAACCTCTTACACCGCCAAGGCTAGGAATAGCTAAGCCCGAGTGCAGTTTCAACATCCGTGATAAGTCCTATACCAGACCTTCACGTTGTGAGGTCGTATGTGCAGGAAAGTAGACTTGACACACGTGTGTGTACGGTGTATTGTAATATTCTTACTATTTGAATTGGCTGCATTCGAGTGAGAGCTTTACGGATAACTGATAAATGTACTCTGTACAGTTACACTTCCGATGGAGTTGACTGTGACATATTAACTTCGTATCTAAGGCAGAACAGAAAGCGGCTAGCAACACCTCGAGTAAATTACAAATAAACCAAACACAGGTCAATTATTACTAATTTTAGTTATGATTTGGTATTGCAAATAAATTAGTGATTCAGTGTTTTTTATATTTATAAAGAATCTAAGTAAACTTATTTATTTTAAAGATTCTGGAGGATGCGGGTTTGAATTCCCGTCCGGGCTTCCATATTTTGATTTTCCATGGTTTCCCCTAATCACGCGAAGAGGATACCGGGATACATCTTTCAAAAGACCATTGCCGAACTCTTTCCCGTTCCTTGTCCCTAGTTCTTTCCCGCCTGTAATAACCTTGAATTTCACGAGTTGTATAACCATCAGGGAAAAAAAAGAGAGAAATACATTAAGTAAAACATTTGGAGTTTGCATAAACTAAACCGTACTGTTTTTTTACTGTGGGATTGACTTAGGGAGCATGAAAACCACCCCACTCGATAAATATTACATGGTAACGTTTTGGAAATGTTAATTTATTAAGCGAAATACTTTACCAGAAAAAGCATCGTGATGTTACTTGGAGTTCGCTGGCGTAGACTGATGACGACGTCTTGATCGATGATCGCTGCTGCTGCAGTTTTCTCAATGTTAAGTTTGCAGATTTATTGTTTATGGAAGCAAACTCATCACATCAACAATAACTCACGGTCGTTTGCGGAATGACTGAGGGATAAAAAACTCAAGTCAGTCACAACAACTGAGTAGAAGTCACTGCAATTGAGCCCCAGTGTCACAGCTGGAATCACTTTTATAGTGAGTCCAACCTAATTCCAGCCATTTGAGATCGTCTGCAAAATTCCGGAAATAATTTTCCAATTTTCGCATCTTTCCACCGTCGACCCAGAGAGGATCCTGGACAGTCACCTGGTGTGGAATGTCTTCATTTGTATCACTGCAGGCAGGTATTCCACAAATAAGAAATTCCCTCTAGACAGGAGTGGACACTACTTCTCCTATTCCATCCTCAAGTACACAGACCAAAAGTCTAGTTTGTACCTTAAGCGGGACATTTCAACAGTTAAACTGTGTTAGATGGCACGTAGAGAGTTTTTAAATTTTGGTTGACCTGATACTTATAATATAATAATAATTCCGTGTGGTCGTAATGACCCGGACAAGGTTTCTATTTGCTGCGCAATCCGCCCCTGTGGTAGCCGCCTTATCCTAACCCAGCAATCCTACCTGGTACAGGGGACCTACAGTTTAACTTGGAATCAGAACCACGGAAGCGTTATAGCGTATTCCACAATACACAGCAAGCTATTCCCGAGTTGAAGGTCGGATCAGGAGCCTATGGAAATCCCCACCGATACAGGGATTCGAACCGATGACCTAGACACATTAACCACTGAGCCACCAGATCGTTCACTTCGAAGATGAATCGTTATATTTCGCATTAAGTAAAGCAAAAGTCAGAACAGAACCAAACTGAATAGAGACTTATACGCAATGACTGAACTTAGAAATGGATACGCAGCAAATTGATCAGTAGAGGTGAACGAACAAATTGAAGACTAAGGAATGTGTTTTCTAAGTTGATCGTGATATATTATAGTACAACGTGGCAGTTGAAATCTTGAAGTAAATGAGCAGAGACAGCCAACTAATTGTTGTTGCAAGGTTTCTTTCTGAAAATGAGTGTAGTAAACAAATAAACCTTTAATTACGTGTAATCAAGTAACAAGTATTTTTATATGGTGTAGACTGCTCTCTTTCAGACAGAGATTTTATTCAGCTGGGAGCCAGCTAAGTACAGCGATTCTCGCCAGTATTATCAGAAGCCGAGATCAGCTGTAACTCGCCGCGAAATGGGCTATAAAATCTGCTCATTAACCTCATAACTTTCACGGCTGAGTGGTAAGTTTCAAGGCACTATCGGAGACGGCGCACGAATGTTGCTTATACTATTCCAACCGTGTTTATAGTTTTCCATGTTGGTCCAAAAAGGCTTAGTAAATTTCCAAGCAGCAGTTTTTCAATCATAACAATAGAGAATAAAATGGTGTTCTCAGAATTTTTAGTCCAGTTATAGAGAAAAATGAATGGTAAAAAAAAAGTAAATGGATATAAGAGAGTTACGTCAGCTTTCTATTATAGTAGCAACACTAATAGGACGAAGGATATGGTTGTATGGTACATAATGAGAATGATCGGGGACTTATCAAAGAAGTGATAGAATGGAAGAGACCACGTGGAAGACCAAGATTCAGGTGGTATGATAAGATCAAGGAAGAAGTCAGAAAGACAGACATTCCGGAGAAGGAGGAGTGAGGGTCAAAGTTCATTGGAGGAGGCTAGTTGGTGAGGCAATGGATTGGCTACGGTCAGTGTTGCCACTGCAGCAAGTAAATAATTAGTATGTTGCAGTTATACGTGAAATTAACAGTACTATTGATAAGTTATGAACGTTTACTAATCATTTCGTTAATTGTCCAAGCCTCTTTAAACAATCCCTCGAATATCATCCAAATGTTGACTGTACTAATTCAAACCGCTGCAGGAGGATCATCTTCCAGTGAAGTCGTTCCTTTCCTGATAATGTTTTTCTGTAATTCATCATTAGTCAATAATGGTGGACTACGATACGAAATATCGAGCTCCAAGAATTTAACATCAAGTCTTTTCATCGTTTTCTTGCCAAAAAGTCGTGTTTGGGCTGTTTGTTCTCTGCAATGGGTATCTAGTGCTGGTAATTTAAATCTGTGCGTCCTACACTTTCAAGTGGTAAGACTTCCATGAACAGGCCTTTTATGGTTGCAAAGATACAGGAAAAACGGCTTTCCTTTTGAAAAAATCTGTGTATAGTAATATCCACAGATATTTTTTTTTTTTTTTTTTTTTTTTTTTTTTTTTTGTGGCAGTAATAATAACAATGCTTATGGCATATTAGGACAGGAGACCCAGAAGTACTGTTTGGCCGCCGTGTGACAGAGTTTCGACTTATGTGTTTTTGTGACTATGTCGAGGTAAAGGGAACTTAGAGTTTTACGTGGTACCTCAACCAATGAGCATCCTAGCACACTTCACAAAAATGAAGCAAAACTTTGTCCGAGAGGAAATTCAGCTTTAACATCAGTAAAAATTTAAGCTGAGACCAAAATCTTCACATGTACCTCACAGTCACGTGCTATAACCAACTTAGCTACCAGAAGACTTAAATGTAAAGTTTAATACTGAAGATTTATCCATTGAAACTCTATAAATTCTAATCTTATATATAAATAGTAAATAAACGATGAATACCAATTTAATTAACCTTTTTGTTCGTTAATTTATCTAACACGTTTCTCTTCATTCTCAGAAAAACTTTTAAGAGCTTTATTTTTTAATGTGTTTATGTTATCCCTGTGGTGCAAGAATTTTGAGAGTTGGGTTTGATCATATGAGATACGCCAGGTTGTTCCATGGTTCGGATTCCACGTTAAACTGTAGATCCCGGAGGAAAGAAACTGGCCATCCTACCTCTGACGCAATGGCCTAGTATGCCTCCTTCGGGAGGACCCAACTAACATTCGGATTGAGGATTAAGTTTAACATGTTATTATTTGTATTCTTAGTACATTTTGTACATTGAATTTACATCATAAATTTACTTCTTCTCCGTTTATTAGTTTCTATACACCATTACCGTTGTCATTTTAACATAAACACCTAACTTTATCCGCTTTGACGTTAAGGTCTCACAAATCGAAAGTGGTAGGTGAGCGGTAACACTCTAGCCTCGCATTTGAGAGGACGCGGGTTCGAATCACCGTTCTGTCATCCAGATTTCGGTTTTCTGTAGTTTCCCTAAATCACTCCAGGTGAATGCCAGGATGGTTCATTCAAAAGGTCATTGCCAAATTCCTTCCCGTTCCTTGCCCCCTGACGCTTCCTGCCTATAATGACCTCGACGTCAACGAGGCGTAAAGCCATAAGCAACAAGTTTTTACAAAACGAAGGTGGTTTAAAATACATCAGAAAAATGCGTTGTTCCCTACTTAATGTTATGACTTGGATACAGAATTCTTTCAGCGATCATGACTTTACTCTGCTGGTATCTTTAAGTCAAGTTTGAATCAATACAGATTAACTGAACTAAATGTTAAGTCACAAGCAACGGTTGACAAAAACAACATGTCTGAGTGTTCTACGGCGAAGGCCAGCTTATCTGCTTACAACGGACTGGGAAAGTTTTACGACACTCTGTCACCGTTCTTCAAACACGCTATCTACTTCGTCCTGCGCTTCCTTGATATAGGTCGTGTTGTTTATTTGTGCCGTGAACGCTATTGTAACCTTAGACGCTGTTGTTCTTGACACGTTTGATAAATATACGACCTCAACCAATGGGTTTCAAACATAAAACCCGGTTTTGACCGAACTGTTGTTTCTCGTAAATGTCTAAGCAATCAATGATGTAAACAAAAAGAAAGCAATTCATTTGCAAACTGTGAGCTACGTACGATATATTTGAGATGACATGGACAAGGCTAATTTGATAGTAGGCTATAGCACTGGACCACTGAAAGTCATTCAACAGAATAAGCACTAATGGGGTGGCAAATAGGATAAACACCAATGGGATAAGACAAAAAACGATCCCACAAAAACAATATTGTAAAAATAGGCCAAGTCTCGTACATCAATATACGTTAGCAACAATGACCCACTCTCTGAAAACAAAGGGTGTGCGCTGCAGCCGAGCAATTGGCGTTAGTTTCACTACCACCATAAACAAAATTACTAGTAACTTCCAAACTAAGCATAGGAACAAACTAAAATTTAAGAATTTGGTTCAACTTGCTCACCTCTACGTAGTATAGAAATATCAGGTTTATAGCTTCATCCGTAGCAAAGCAATTAAGCCGCAAATGTGTGCCAGAATTTTTCATGTTTGGGATTGTAATTAAATAAATACGGGGTAAAACTCCAATATTATATATTTCTTACGATTTAGGGATGAAACCATGTATGTGTACCAAATTATTTCTAGGATTACTGGAAGTACAGTGGAATTTTGATGTCGGGGTGTCGTGCAGAATCAAAATTTTGAATTTCAATAATTTCTAAAGTAATAAAAGGAAAGAAGTAAAATTGAACACATTAGTTAAACATAGTAAGCTCACTCCACAATGAAAAACTTAGGTATATAAAGTTAATAATGTAGAAAGTGATTTCACGTTAGGGGTGGGTAAAAGTAAATTTACTAGTTTCAGACTTTTCTTATAACATGTGGATAAAATTTTATCGTGTACAAAATTTTAGCTTTCTACGGCTACGGGAAGTGCTTTATAGTTTTGCTGATCTTCAGTCAGTCAGTGAGTGACAAATTCGCTGAAGTTTTCATCAAAATAATATCCGAACTAAGAACAGTAACAAAATAAAATTTAGTGCGTTTGCTAAGATTGCTGATATCTATGCATAACAAAAATTTTAGACATATAGCATGAATAGGACCGAAGAAATTGAGGTTCAAAAAATGGCCCGAAGCGCTTCGAGAAAAGGGTAGGCAACGCCACCGTTGACTCGACTTGGCAGGTGCACTGCCGTGCACCCAAATTTACTGAGATGAGGAAATACTAAGAAGATGAAAAAGAAGTGTTTGGGCATTACATGTAGTATTAAAACAGGTAGAAGTAGCGATTCCACAGGATAGTCTATCTGCACTATTGTTTTTTTATGTTAGTTATTTATCCTCTGTCTTGACACCATTCCTGCAGAACTATTCACTCTTACCCATGGACATTGCTCTATGCTGATGAAATCATGGTCACATGTGAGTCTCATCAAGAAGTGGAACAACAAATCAAACGATCGAAAACTGCCCTGGACAACACGGCATGCGACTTAATGTATGGAAGACCGAGTACTCGGAGTGTGGAGTTCCAAGTGATGTGTCTGTTAATATTGACGGCGTTGATCTCCGTAAATTATCTGAGTTCACTTACCTGGGAACAGTAATCTGTTCGGATACGCAGGTGTCCTTTTCAGCCGGAAGGTGCCACTGTAACTTAAATCAAAGATTTACAGAATCATCATTCGACCAGTGGCAATATATGGGGCCGAATATCGGCCAATCATGAAAAGACATTAACAATAGCTGCATGTCATGGAAATGAAGATGATTCGCTGGTCTTAAGCAATCGCTAGATTGGACCGCATCAGGAATCAGAACGTTCGAGCGGCATTTGATGTGGCTCCAACCTCTGAGAACATGCGAGAGTGTCGTCTTACAATGGTAGGAGCATGTAATACGCATCAACAACACTCTAGTAGCAAGAACAGCACTTGATATAAGTCCGGGGGCCCCAAGATCACGAGGGAACCCAGGAAGAGTGGATGGGTACCTTGCGAGAGGACATACAACTAGCCAATGCCTCACCTGAAGATGCACCAGATGGTATAAATACTAGCAGATGATAAGAAGGACATGAGTTTGTTTGATGATGACATAGTGCTGTAGTATAGATTTCAAAATACAGAGGATTTTAAACAGTTACATAATGGGTATGTTTATTTTGACACGTAAATCAAGATCAATGCCAAAAAGAGTCAAATCATTAGGTACACAGACAAATCAATGACTATTCTGTATGATCATAAGATGGAAGTGGAATTGCTTGCTGAATAAGTCTAAATATCTTGGAATATAATGAGACTATAAACTTAGGGTAGGGCAATTTGGGCAAGTGGAAGCGAGAAATTTCAAAATCCCACATCTACTAGGAATGCATATGAGGAGGTATTCGACGTAAATGAAGGAATTGTGATGTAAAGTATATGGTCGGCCTTTCACTGTGGTGCGGTCGCATGGGAAAACAGTAATTGAATTATAAATGGTTCCAAGAAGTGCTACTAGATTTGTATGGGAAAAGTACGATACAACAATATCAATTACTTACACGATAAAGAAGCTGGGCTGTAATTGTTTGGAAGACACCTAACTGTCTTCCCACTCGTTTTCGTCGAATCCTGTCACGCTAATTTCTGTTAACTTATTTTGTCCTTTTTTTCTCTAGTCTTCCCCCTTTTCTTCTATACATTGGTTGCCACTGTAATTTTTTCTGAGTCATCTGTCTGTCTGGTATGTCAATATCATATAAGCCTGTGGCACCTATTTCCCAGGTACAGTTCGATATACATTTATTCCACATTTCGTTTAATATTTTGCATGTTAGAACCTGGAAACCCTTGCATTTCTTCGTAAGAAATTCATTTCCTCTCTGTTCAGTCTTTTTTCGATTCCTTTCTCTTATTTCTCAAATTTTAGATCCGTAAAGCAGATTACTCCCAAATATTAGTACAATCTTTTCTTTGTTCTTATTTTTATGACTAAAGACATGGTTAAATTTTGAGGGAAAATCTGGGAGTTTTTATTAGTACTGGGAATTCACAAGATATAGATGAGAATAAATTAAGATAATTATTCACAGAACTCTACTTCTACTATACAGGTGGCGGAGAAAAACAAAGCAAATTATAACTGTGATCAGAATTCACCAGTCAAGAATTAAAGTTATACATTATTGTCACTCTATAAACGTAATATTCCGCCCGTCATTTAATCTCTACAATACAGCAGAAGCATTCCTGTGTCTATCCTCGTCAATCAATATCTCAATGAAATATCCTCAGTCATCGTTAAATCTGCAGTGCATCAGTGAGTAGACCAACCGCCATGCCGAAAGTAAAATTTGCTGAAAGTGCGAAGTTACATAAGGAAATTTAGAGAGGAGAGTTTTAATACAGATGAGAGAGTTCTATTCTGTAAATTATCTGAAATTAAAGTGACTCAACAAGACAATTTAAAACTTATTTTCTCAATGGCGTAGCGAGTGCACGGAAGCTAATTATGCTATCTACATTAAACCAACACTACTAGATAAAATAAATGACGTATAATTGAGCGTGTTTTAATGTATAGAAAATTTAAATGTTAGGTCATATTTTGTCATTTTTAGCTCATATTTACCTCTTATTAAGGCCATATTTGCCTGCATATTCCTCTATTTTCTGGTCATAAAGATCCGAACTCTGGTCATCACGGTTTAAATGTGAAATTGTTAGGCGTAACTTGTCTTTCAATACTGTATTTCATAGGAGTACAATACAACACGGACACAATATATTTTAATTGCTGGTCCCGGTAGCGCAGATTTAGCGAGCTGGCTTCGCGTTGTAGGGGTCGCTGGTTCGAGACCAGTCTAGGGCATGGGTGGTTTTAATTAAGTGTTGTATCCGGCCTGTGTTGTCTTTTCACTCAGTAAAATAATAGTAGTCTTATACAGTTGAGGAACACTAATAGAAACATAATTGTTTACTGAATGGGTTTAGGCCTAATTACACTGAAAAAAATTGAAACGTCAGCCAAGTTGGAGCGAGTGGTGTTTTCAACGAAGGCTCCAGAGATCTGCACTCAGTATGTGTAGCTATTCTGTTGGCTTGGTCCCCACTACCACTTAATATAGTGTCTGGCGGTGGCACATAAATTGCTAGTGCATATCTTGACTAGCTGTCACGGGATATTATCACACAATAAACACCGTCCGCTCCCCCATGTGTGTGTGTGAGTGTGTGTGTGTGTGTGTGTGTGTACACGAGCCTAGGACTCGCGCTCTCCAGGCTCTCAAAACACCGCCGAATATAGTCCCGATTTATGTCCCTGTTTTGGCCCACGCCACAACGGACCGCACCGCGCTTTAGGAGTGACAAAATATCTACAAGTGTTTCCGCTTTTAGGCATCGTAAAGCAGCGGTGATTGCTGTAACGTGAGATCCCCCCGAACTGTGTTCTAGCCGCAGCGCAATTTATTGGACGCGCATGTGCCCCCGACTCGTCCCTATCTCAAACGGATTCCCACTTCACAGCACTGTCAACAAATTTCCCACCCACAGGAATTATATTCAGTGTTTACTGTGACATATGACTTCCATTACAGAACGCAGAACTGTAAAACAGAAACGGGATGGCGGCAATATGAAACCGAAGTGCTTCCAGATGGAAGCACGTTTGGTGGTATACTAAAGCGTTATGTGGCGTCGTGTAATGAGTTCTATATATTATCACCTCCTGGTTTTGATGACCCAATTTCAGTTATTTATTGCGAAAATAGACTGAGACTTTTATATTTCTGCTTGAGAATACTGAGGGACAACAAACAGGTTCTGTACCCTATTTCCCTGCTATATTACTCCACTGATGCCTGAAAGGGGTTTAAACTTTCGTACAAAAACAATTGCTTAAATCTTTCCCCTCATTTTTCTTTAGTGACTACACGGTGGACGCTGCAAATCTTGGAATAGGTATTTTTTTACTAAATTATCCTTTCAGTCTGCTTTCCATATGAGTCTTTTCTATACTGTTATTATAGCAGTGTGCTTTGTCTGTCTGCCCCTTTGTCCAAGCATAACTCAAAAACTACAGAAACAATTTTCATCTCGTTTTCACAATCTGAAATATTATGGTCTATATCTGTGATGTATCTTATGACTAGGGATTGGATCATTATGATCAAAAAATAACAAAATATGCTTGTAAATATCACCTTAAAATGTATAAATATGACCTAAACATTACAAAATGTGACGAAACATTTAAATATGCTATACAGCAAAACATGCTCAATTATGTATTATTTTATCCAGTAATGTCGCTTTCATAGCTTTGATAGCGCTCGAGGAAAGACTGTCGGCGCTTTTAGGTTTTCTGGAATTCTCTTTACTGTCTATACTAGTATTAACACTTAATAATCGATAATGGGCAAGCTCGTTCGGGATAGTGCTATGATAAAGTCTACGTTATGTGTTTAAAGTAATGCGCTTTATCTTTGGAAACGAAGTGTGATGTAAAGTCGACTGCGTTGTTATTAGAGAAGATACGTGTAAAATTTGAGGAATTAATAAACATTTGTCGATGATATAGGCTTGGGCAAAATATATCGATGTATCGATATTTTTCATAAATTAATCGGAATTTACCGTCGATATTTTTGTTATCGATATATCAGAATTCGATATTTGATTTGGAGTCTCAATTTTAGGTACCAATTAGATACTTTTATACGAACGTAAACCAGTATCCAGTTTCATGCGTTGCATATGTATTGGATAAATACACGTGCATATCCGATCTTCTGAACGCGTCTTTAAAAAATTGAATATGCCGTAATATAACAGTTCTTTTATCAACGATAAACATATTAAATAAAATGTTAAATTTTAACAGGTCTACGTTAACGTCAACATGTTTGAATGTTAGCGGTTAGCTTATTTTTAATAAAGCTGAGAAAATTGATTAAACATCCTTGTTGCGAAGTTGAGAATTGTCGTAAATTAACAGCTTCTGTTTTCAGTAGGTTTTTTTTCATTGATGAATAGAAATTAATGCGTTGACGAAATACCTCATATGCCAAGCCTCTTCTGTTTCGCCCGAAAGAGTGGTTTCTGCAGTTAACTTGACGGCAACGGCCAAGAGGAATAGATTGACGGGAAAACATATAAAATACAGAGAGTTATTTTGATGTCTACATCAGAATAATACTGGTTTGATTGATTGTAAAAATAGATAAATTAATAAAAGATTCTATAATTTCCATAAGTGTCTTTAATTTACCGAATTTTCTTAAATATTTTGGGAATATTTACAGAAAATTACTGACTATAGACAAAAATATCGATTTATCGACATATCGATATATATATATCAAGATATATCGATATTTTGCACGATAAATATCGATACTGTTTGTAAATATCGATACTATATTTGTCGATATGTACAGAGATAGTATAAATTACTTGGCTACCGGGAAAATCTATAAATCTTCATAAAACAGTATGAAGAATGTATTCTGTGTTCTTTCTCAAGTTGCTACGTTGATGGGCAACAACTTTGACAGTAACCACCAGTGCCTGGGAGACCGGGCATGGCCGCACTTTGCCAGACACCTGACAACCAGCCCCTCTAGCACTGTGCACTACCTCCCACTGAGCAGCTATACCACCGCCGTCATCGGAGCCGTCTATTTATACGTCGGTAGCGCCGCGTGACATCTGCGGGAGGGGCGTCAAAACACTTGTCAGCGCCAGGCGCGCATCTGCATAGAAATAGCCGCAGCCACCGAAAACGTCGTCAATATTAATGACGCGTTTATTAGGATTTTACATGGTGCTTGAGCACTTTGAGCGGAGTGCTTATAAATAATAGATCTGAGTCGAAGCGGGAGAAAGTAATTTGGAGGCGTGCGGGGGGAGGGAGTTAAAAAGGAGAGCGATAAATTACGGAATCCCAGACGTGGGCGGCGGCTCTGGTGGGAAGAGGAAGAAGTAATTCCGCGCCGGTAGCTATATGTTGTACCTGTTGAAATATTTACGACCCGCGGCGAAATAAAATGTAATAAATATCTCAGCGTTACGAATTCCCCTTGATGTGTATAGTGAACAGGATACACACGAGTGTTATGTACGGCCGGCCTTGTGTGACTTGGCTTCCGTTGCTCTTTCCTCGGTGCTTTTCCTCGGCAGTTTGGGTGCGCCGTCAGTGAGTCAGGCGTGACGGCTTTGTAACAGATTGTAAACACTCCAAAAACATGTCTGCCTGATAACCGCACGACCGAGCCTTTAACTAGCCAGAATTTATTCCTATTCGTCACCCGCAATTTAGAGAGGATACTGGTGACGTTAATTCTAACAGTGTTTTTCGGTATCATTTCACAAGTGGTGAAGGTATTTCTTCTTCTCTTAATGCTGTGAATTCATTTCGATGCTTTTATTCTTGACTTCATCCTTTCACTTTGATGTTCCCTTGGGTCCCGATGTTACAACCTTCCCTCTTGCCCTTCTCCTAGAAACCGTTGAAATTTTATATCAATATCTACTGTTTTTCCGATCATTATCATGCCGTTAAAATATCAAAATTACTCGTATAATCTAAACCTGTTAAGAGATGATAAGGCAATAGCTGTTTAGGGGGGAAAAAAATACCTTTGTATTATACCTCATTATACATTTCTAATAACGAAAGCAATCTATTTTCTGATTTTAATTCATTGATTTACTGTGTTATGCAGTTTGATAAATGATAATGAAATCAATATTTTTGTTTTACTTTTAACAGTCGAAGACAGTGGAATGCATTGTTACAAAATATCGAAATCGTTGACGTAAAATTGCTACAACCACTATTATGGTGTTTGAACACGAATGTCCAGGAAGGGAAATAGAGGCTCGTGTTAGACATAAACTAACCAAATCAAAACTCAATAGGTTGAATGTCTCACTGGGGATCGAGTGTTCAAGGGTTCAGTTTCGACCGAATTTTTATGGGACTCTAAAGTAACCTACCCCATTAGCAAAACGTTATTTCATGCGTTTATGATTCCATGAAAGACTTTAAGCCTCCTTTACGAGATGGGATTACGAGGTTCGATTAGCTGATCGAATATCGTTTGTGCTCTCTCTGTTAGTAATTAAATTCGCACTTACTTAACTTTTTTGTGGTGGCTTGCTTCAGACTACTACAGGACCCAAGACTTACCAACAAGATTCACAGAGTGTCAACTAATAAGTAAAATTAGGTGAGAAACATAAATTATGAAACGGCGGTAGTCCCAAAAGTTCTAATCCTCAATCATAAATGGTAAATAAAGCTGCATTAACTTGCTAAATACTTATATCCATGCACAGAGATGGGTACGAAATTTTTTTCATCCAATTTCAGCTGTATTATCATTTTGTCACTTTTGCCAGCTATAGAAGAAACCGAGAAGTTAGCCAGTGTCCTTTGGTGACAAATTAATAACAACTACGGCTTCATGGAAAAATCATTACTTCAACGCTTATTATTTTTTAAATATAAATTGATTAAAACGGCACACACTGGTTTTTCGACAACTGCAATGAAATCAATTGAAACTGCAAACTTCCTACGCCTTTCACTAATACACTGCGACAAGTGAACAATAAACACCGAAAAACTTCTGAGTTCATTATAAACCGAAAAGAGTTTCGAACTCAAGGATGATTCTGCATTTCCGAGAACTTTTAACATCGGTCTCTATTAGTCACGGCTCTTTTTCTACACTTCTTTCGCAAGTCATGTAACTTAAAAGCTCCATAGAAAAATACTCCATTATATTCGGAGTCCGTGAAGAGTGTTAAGCACTTCGTTACTTCTGATAACTCCACTCACTTACAATAGAAACTACAACATTACCAACAGAAATGTCTCTTGGATTCAATTGATCCTCCTTCACCACTTTCATCGATCAGTTGTTTCCTGGCACTCCTGCCATTATTATTATTATTATTTGCTTTGCTCTTAATTGAATTATTTTCTTTTTATGTGTTTGGAAACGAAAAACTTGACGAAGAAGAAAATTCAGCAGTAGTTCTCACAGAAGAAAAATCACTATCAAAGGGAAGAATGTGGGGAGGGGTTATAGAGGGTAGTAATAGGACAAACAAATATTGGTCAATATGTTGAGACGTTAGCTGTATCTATAACGAAAAGAAAGATCAATATGTTTTTGCTTTTACATAAAATTCGGAGGCTTTTATGATATAGTAAACGATGCAGTACGATATTCGATTGCAAGGTTATAATTTTTCTCCGGTTTCGTATAATTTTAGGAAGCAGCTCCAGCTTTTCATAAATGGGAAAACTTTAGCTGTGTCGACACTAGCGTGGCGTAATTTCGGGATATCATTAAATGCTAGACATACTCTCGGGAAAACATTGAGAGCTATCCAGGGAACCAGTAAAATTTACAGAACCGGTAGTAATGAAAGCAGTATGATAATTATGTCAGTTTAAATCCCACTGCATTCTCTCGTTGGTGACAAACCAGTTGGATGAGTAATAACAACAGGGACCGCCGTCCCTAGAAAACTTATTGCTGTCTCAGTTCTCTTTTTATTCTGGTTTAGGTAATTGTCATTTGATTTAACAGTGTTGTTAAATTACAGCTGTTAGAAGTAAAATGCTTGCCTTTGCATGATACAAAGCTAAAACGTCATTTGAATTTCTTTAAGCTCTTAATTTAAAACTTTGAGTTGTTACGGTGGAGACAAAATAAAATGAAAAACCCTAGGTCGGACTAGAACACGGCAGGTCCTCTACTAATATGGTAACTGATTACCTGGGACTTCTTTGAGCGCAGTAGACAAATTCCGAGCCAGAATGTTGGTGGCACTATAGGATAGTATAGCAGAGGAAAGACTAGCGATTAGTCTTGATTCTAGGTTTTGCAAAGATGGATGAACATGACACTCAGTCAAATAGGTGCGTAGACTTCCGCGGTCGTTGTCGAAGATATCTTGGCTGTCCGGGTTCAGAGTACTCTGAAAAAGGTCGCAAAATAATGGCCGAAACGTCAGGTTGTCATAAATTGACGCGGTTCAACGCGGACAACCAAGATAACATAACACTCAGTCGTTGAAAAACATATCGTTGGGTAAGATCTTAAAGAAGAGAAGCTCTTCTCCAAGCACATTATTTTGCTAAGAGCGTTCATAGTTTATTGATGTTGCACTGTATCGTGTTTCTCGAGTTGCCTAGGGAGCATCCATAAACTACGTAGCTCTATTTTGGCCGCCTTTGAACTTTCCCCCCCCCCCCCCGTAGCTCAACGTGTCTTTAAATATTCACTTGCTGTTTTGTGTTCTTAACCTTATTTTAACTGTGACAATTAACATGAATGGAAAGCTACATGGTTGGGCTGTGAATCCCCCCCTCCCACGTACCTTTCCAGCCAACCCCACCCCTCCCCTCCTCCCTTAAGGAGCCACGTAGTATATGGACGCTCCCTTACGTACAGAAAGAACCGACTTTTTTTCCAACGTCATCTGCAGATATCCTAACATCCTATATAAGTTCTGATTGCAAACGTTTGTGGCATTGTTCAGTATTCTTAAATCGCAGCATGCAGTGACGACGGATCTGTTAAGAGAAGACTGGGTAGCAGCAAATATAAAGTCTAGAACTTGACCAGTGAGCGGGTTCTTTGCACAAAAACACAGCTTTACCGAGTGCAAAGACGGGTTAAGGGTGTTTGAAAGTATACCAGTCGATATTTGGAATGAAACCAGAGACCATCTGATCCTTTCAAACGAGCGTCAAGGTAGTTCGATGAATATGTTAACGCAGTCCACCCACAAGCGTGTGTGATTTGTTTTGATGAGTTAATGACGTAATATGGTGTGTAAACAAAAGACGGCTTAAGGATCTGCAAAAGGATAGGAAGCCGATGTTGTGAATCGAACCGGCGAACTTTCAGGGCAGTTCTATCATTACCGTGGCGCCACAATGTGATGATGAATTCATATAGAACTCGACAAAACAAATCGAAAATAATGAACAATTTTTTTTATATCGCGCTTGGTTTTCGAGATATAATATGTTAAAAATCAGTCATAGGTATAGATCCTTGCGCTTTTGGTGACTTTTCTTCTGGCCCAGGCCAAGGCCTAACAACAACCACTAGGAAAAAATAAAACTTCTATAGTGCATTTCCACCATGTAGATACAGCGGTTATGGTGATTTTTTTTTCTGGTCCAGGCCGGATCTTACCCTAACCTCCTCACGTATGAGATGCAATATCTCGAGAACTAAGCGAGATATCAAAAACATTTATTCTTTACTTTCGATTTGTCTCGTCGAGTTATATACGAATTCATTATTAAATTTGGTTATGTAGAAATTTTTATCCTTGTCCAGGCCCCATTTCAACCTAACAATGTTAATTTTGAGATACAATATCTCGAGAACTGGGCGAGATATCAAAAAAAAAAAAATATTTATTGTTTTCAATTTGTCTCTTCCATTTACATGAGAATCCATAATCAAATTGTGACCCCACGGTTATCGTAGAATCCCCCCTTTGGGGGCGTCCATAAATTACGTGAGGAGAAATAGGGGTTGGGGGGATGGTTCCGACGAAAACTCACCAAATCTCACCAAAAGGGAGGGGGGAGGAGTCTACGAAACTCTCACGTGAGGTTTTTCATCTAAAAGTGAGGGTGTTACCGGCTTTTGTAAGGGTGAGACCTAAAAAAAAAGGTCTCAAAAACTTACGAGGGCGATTTCTAGTGGGGGGGGGTCTCAACTGACCAGATCTCACCAGAGGGGGGGGGAGTGGGTCCGGAATTCCGGAAAAACACCTCACGTAATTTATGGATGCCCCCTTTCAGTCCTCGCAAATGACCGACGAAGCAGTTCTGTGAGAAAGTTAACGTAGTCCAGCCTCAAGCGCGTGTGGGTCGTGTCTTTTTCTGGGACCGATGGACAGCCGGGCCTGGTCGGTGGTTGAAGGAGATTAATTAATGACGTAATACGGTGGGTAAACAGCTGCCGGGCCGGGCCTCCGGCGTGTGTACCTGCGTCACCCGACTCCTGCAGACAGGTCCGCCTCTGCGATGATGAATGGGCCGCGACAGGCCGCGCCATCCATCATCACAAGGAGATTGCCTCCCTCACTCTGCAGAGAGGAGCTCTCATTCATCATTGCAGCCTTCACTCGGCGCGTCACTTTCTTACAGCGCCATTAGCGCCCTGTCCGTCCGTCTGTCTGTCGCCGGCTGCGCGTGTGTGGAGCGAGACGGGGGCACCTGCACTGCCAACTCCACACCAGCACACACGACGAGGTGCAGCTGCCAACGTCTCAACACGGGACAATCTCTTAATTACCATACACCCGCATTCCGCTGCAACTACAAATTTTAGCTAGTGATGTTCCGATACAAGTAAATACGAGTAAGTACTCGATACTTTGTTTTGATACCGAGTATTTTTCGTATTCGAATTAATTCATTCGATACTTACTCGGTATCGGAAGAAAAGTACTTGTATCGAATCGAAAGTATCGAAACGCACCCAGTGATAAATTCTAAACGCATCATCCCTGCTGCGCCACTCAGTCGCGGCTGCGAAATTAATTTCTCGCTAGCGTCAAATTGGTAGCATTGAAAATGAAACAAAATCAGTCTTAGAATAGACAATCGAATATCAAAGAGTTTGTTTTAGGTCCCTATTTCACTGTAATAAATTTGTACTTGGCGCGGATTGCGCTACACCTGGCCAATGGTCGCTCCCGCGCAGCCCCACAAAAAAACTAAAAGATATGTTTGATACGCAACTAAGTAGCCCATGTGAATTGGAAGACGATGCTTAAGCTAGCGTTTCACACGAATATCACTTCTGGAAACATCACAAACAAAAAGAAAACGCACCGTAGTGAGAAAGTCTCTCTCTACCTGTCAAACACTGTAATGTCTCTAAAAAGCAATCGATTTACAGAATGGGAAGAAATGAAACTTATATTTCCTTGTCTGTATAAATACGCACAGCAGTATCTTATTATTGTAGCAATGTCAGTATTGAGTGAATATTTGTTTTGTAATGCGGGTGAAACATTGACAAAAAAAATAAATAATAATAAACAAGCTGTCCCCAAAATATTTGGAACAATTACTTTTTTGGGAAACCTTCAAAAAGCGGACTTTCATTGTTTAAAAATGTTAAAACTATAATAAATAAATATTTAAAGATAAAACAAAACCTTCAAAGTTTGCTTAAAATGTGAACTTTATTATAATTTTAATAAATAAACAAAAATGTTTATTAAGTGTTATTTTATTTTATTACACTAGGCAAATAAAATAAATAATTTAGCAACATGTCAAATATATTTTTATATTTCGACATTAATTTTTAAAAAAACTATCGATATGAGTAAGTATCGATACTTTTGCAGTACTCATATGAGTAAGTATCGTAAGACAATGTGAGTACTACTCATTTGAGTAGGTATCGATACTTTGACGGTATCGGAACATCACTACCGGTAGCTAGGGGGCATTGACCTCACGTACCATAGGACAACTAGTCCCTACCAACCCATACGCAAGTGGTTTTTGATGTATTACACCAGAAAGACACAGCAATGATATTATAGGCCATTCAGTTAACAGAGGCGGCTCAAGGTCAGCCTGCTGTATCCCCACTCTACTGCCCTTAACCTTACATGTGAATGGAAATGTGCCACTACTCACCTTGTTGGACACGTTCATCTCGCGGAGGCAGGAACGGTTGGGGGTGGTGAGGTGAGTGGTGGCGCCAGGGGAATATGACCTTCAGCCGCCAGTTTGTAGTGAACAGGGTATAGTCGTACAATACAGGGTGGTCAGAACTTCATTGATCGGCGAGTAAGGGCAGTGTTCGGGACGTTGCACTAAAGAAATAAATACAAAAATAATCTAGTAAAAGTCGTGCCGTTTCTGAGTTATCCGCAGTTAAAGTTGGCCAATAAGAGCGCAGCGCGCGCGAATTCAAATAGCCTTCCATAGGCGGTGTTGCCAAGCGTACTAAAGCTATGGGACTATCAAAGAAAGCGAAAAGAAAAACACTCTTTGGAAGCGGGGATCGAAACCGCAACCTTCAGTTTGAGAGTTTGGCGTCATACCAACTACGCTGCCAAGGCACTACAATTTCTTTGTTTATAGAAGCCACTAGGGCGGACTGTTCGTTAGTTATCGGAATTAATCGGTAATCCGCGACATTTTGGTAGGCATTATATAAGAAATAATTAGTCCAGATACCTTTCAGATTTTAACTGTTTTTATTTCTAGTAAAACATGAGACACCAAAGATACTGGTTGCACATGAAAACACAATCTCCAGCGATTACACTCAATTCTACTTTCAAAGACACTCTCACTGTACTGGATTACAAGACTCTTCAAACATAAATCTTGTACCACTGTTCGCATAAAACTGTTCAACTGTGTACAAACTCGCCTCTACTGTTCGCTTATATAAGTTTCATAGGGAGTTCCAGAATATTACAAAGGCTTCCGACAGATGTTTTTCGAACTCTAACAATACTTAAACAATTAAAAACATATTAAAAACAATCCAAATTAATTACAATCATTACGAAATACACAGAACGAAAATTAGAGATATTTACACACAGAATTGTCCATATAGATCAGTTTAAATTATCGTAAATCGTCTTCTAATCATCATAGCTCAAATTCATACTTAGAATACAAACATTTAATCAATTTTTCTTGCATAATACTGTCCTTAAACATATTAAATAGTGTTTACATAATTTCTTTTTGTAATACAAAGTCCATTGACACCAATTCACAATAAACTGCAAGACAAACATACAAAATCATATTTAATCAACCCCTAGCTTGCTACAAATAATTCATAAAATACAATTTTCATTTAAAATCTGGGTTTGAGGGCTGTTACACAGTCAAAAAAGGAACTCACATCTCTACGTCTGTATCCGGTTACAGAATGACTATGTTTAGATGCATCGTTATGGACTAATTTTTAATGCTAATCCTAGTCAACTTTACTGAAAGGTTTGTAGGTACTATAATATCAATTTGGGTACTTTGTATCAGAATTGCGTATAGTATAGCATAGACATTCTGCGTCCACCCTGTGTCTCAGTTGGTTGCGGGTGCTTGACACGGGGTTAGGCAATACGAGCCCTGATGATTGAAGAAATTTTCATCATTAGGGCTTGGTCGGCAGGGCAGGAAAGGTGTGCACCTAATTCCTGGATTAAGCCCCATAGTTCTCAGCAGTGCGTACGATGTGAGGGCAGATGACACTGTTCACAGGGATTCTTCCACCAGATGGGGACGCTAAGCCCGGCGGCCCTTGACTGTTCATCGGAAGAGTAGGCCTGAAGGGGCCGCCATCCGGATTCAATCTGTTATTTTTTTTTTTACTTGTTGCTTTACGCCTCGTCGATGACTAAGGTCATTACAGGCGGGTGGGACTGGGGACAAGGAACGGGAAGGAATTCGGCCATGGACTTTTTGAAGGAAGCATCCTGGCATTCACCTGGAGTGATTTGGGGAAACCATGGAAAACCTAAATCTGGATGCCCGGACGGGGATTCGAACCCGCGTCCTCCCGAATGCGAGGCCAGAACGTTAACGGTTTACCCATCACGCTCGGTTTCCATCTTTCATTTACTAGCAACACACTACATTGAACATACACACATCACAGCAATATAAAAAAAACAGTTAACACGCAATACATTTCCGTCATTGGGAATGGGAAGTGGAAACAGACCACTTTTAATTTCTCCAAATAGTTTTCACCAACCTGTCGGTTGAGGAGAAAAGGTAACATACATTCAATACTTTTTCGGTATGTTTCAAGATAATAACTGAGAGGCTTGTTGCTATCATTAAAGTTAGTTTTAGGAACATTTCAACTTTAATTAGATTATTTTGCAGTATAGGTCTCTGATACATTTTGCTATGATCAATAGTTATTAACCAAGATTCGCCCAGAAAGCTATACTTACTAACCTTTCTCTTTCTAGATGCCAGACTTGCTCATTTTTTTTATCCAAGCCGATACAGTAGGTTAAGAACTACGGAAATGTGTAATAGTGTGAAAGTGGGGCTCAGAGTATTCTTACTGGAAAGAGAGAAGAATTATAATCTGAAAAATCAAATTTAAGAAGGTATACTAACATAAATTTTCAAGCGGAATTTGTAAAATTTTATTTTCAGTTTCCTCACGCCACTTTTACTATTTGTAAAAATTCAATTAATTGTTAAGGGCTGAACACCATAGTATGGTGTTTCTCGTTCTGTTCGCCGAGTTCAGTTCATCAAGTGTACAGTTACGATGGGCTATGGTGTGTTAAAATTGTAATTTCTAACTTCTGTGAACCCGCATCCAATATTTAGATGTTTACTACAATCTTGTTCCTTTTTTTCCAAGGCTTTACACCTCGACGACATCGAGGACATTAGAGGCGGGATGGGATTGGGGACGAGGAACGGCGAGGAATCTGATCATGACACTTTGACGGAAGCATTCCGGCATTCGCCTGGAGTGATTTGGGTAAACCATTGAAAACCCAAATCTGGATCCTCGGAGGGCGATTCGGACCTGCGTCCTCCCGAATGCGAAGCCAGCGCGTTAACAATCTTGTACCTCTTCTAGAGTACACGCTTGACCGGATATATCTTATATCACTTCCGTATCATAGATTATCTTTCGACTACTCCTGTTATAGACAGGAAATTAAACCGTAATTACAAGGAGGGGGGGGGGGACTGTAAAATGCTGAAACATTTCATTTGTTCCCCGTAGTTGCAGTATAGAAGATGAAATCGCAGTTTTATTGAGAAGTATTCGATATGGCTGCTAGTATGATATGACGCAGAAAATTTTGAAAAATTTGTCTAATGACACTTCTGAAATCTCGATCTTTTGGTGTTCCATCAGCCAAATAAAATGTTTAATAAGCTTACTGACTTGAAATTGCTTCCTGAAATGCAGATTATCAGCGAATACGCAATCAGTTGCAAAGTTTTTGTTGCCATTATTGAAGTTCTTACGACAGTTCTCTGTGATGGATTTCAAATCTATCAAATTTTAAAATGATATGATGGTATGAACGATCATAAATTTACTTCACAAAATGTCGTTTTAAATACATTCAAACAGGATGAGCATTCAAATTGATTATTCAACCTGATCCTTGTGACAGCTGGTTTCACAAGTTAATTAATACAGACTTTACACGAAGAGCTGTCCAGAGAAACAGGATGAGCTACCGTTTAATGAACGGGAAGCACAGCTGTCCAGACACTCTTCATATAAAATTGTCGTGTTGGCTTATAAATTAAAGAAGCTACAGTTCTTCGGTTGTGTAAAAAGACTTTCTATATCTGATTCTAGTAGGTCGAAGGTTTCTACGAATTTGGATAAGCACTGGAAAGAACCTTCAATTAGAAAAAGTAATTATTTTATTTCATTCAACAGGAAATGCATGTTTCTCCACATTTCATGAATTAATATAACTATTATTGTTATGCACCATGGGAAATAAATTGTTTACTAGTTCGTCTTTTCTTCTAATCCATTTTTTTTTTATTCTTGCACTGAGGTATCTCCTTCTTTTTATAGACCATGTGGTTTTGTCCTCTGTACATTATTCCTGGAATTTATCAATTTAAGTTACAAACACTGGGGAAAGGGCTGTGGACAAGGAACGGAAAGGAATTCGGCCATGACAGTTTGAAGAAAGCATCGCGATATTCACCTGGAATGATTTGGGGAAACCATGGAAAATCCAAATCTGGATACCAAGACGGGGATTCGAACCGGCGTTCCCGATTGCGAGGCCAGAGCTTTACCTTTTTTCGTCACCTCAACCTATTTAGTTGTCACCTTTAATTTAGTGACGTAATTGAAAATTATTTTCGTCAACCTACTCTCACTCATAATTCATTACTATTATAATATGCTTTCTTTTCGATTGCGTGTAATTTTTTAAGAATATTCAGGGAATAAAGCCATAACTGGATCGTGATAGCTGTAACACTCTCTGAAATATTTAGTTGTCGGAGATGTAAATTTCCTTTTGTCCTTCCTAATAACCTAGAGCAGTGGTTCCTAATTAATTTTTACAAGTACCACTTAAAGGAAAAGCTCAACCTTGCGTACCTCTTATAGCTGAAATGATAAATAAAGAATGGAACCAATTTTTCAAGATTTATTAAATTTTAATCCAATAAAAAACGTCACAAAAATCAACAACTCCCAAAAACTGTTATTATAACAATTGTAATAATACTGAAAATCACTAATATTTATTTAAACTTAATGGGACAAATGTGCAAGCAACCTCTTTGCACAAATCTGAGAAATTTGGTTGGAGAATTTACTGAGCTGAAACTTATGTCATCTTCAAGTTGAAGCCGGTAGGGATGTTTGGTTTTCATGTTTTCCAGTACAGAAAATACCCTCTCGCAAATGTAAATTGTGCAAAATGGTAATAAAAATGTATTGCTGCTTTGATATTGTGATACACGTCTTGTAGTTAACCATAGCATTACACTAATATAATTCAAGCACACACCCGCAGACAGTTTATTTGTGTTGAAATCTATTTTGGTGGTAGTAATTATTCAATATTTTTTAATTGTCTTAGTGATTACTTTAGCAAAGAGTTTACCCCATCAAGCGACCTCACGTACCACTGACATACAGAAATATACATCAACTTTGCTGTTACGGTATCTAACATTAACAGAAACATCCATCAAGAAATTTTGTTTCCTATATTTAATAACAAGGAATGCAATATGTAGTCAGTAAAAAGTTAATAAGCTGCAGTCTATGAATTCTCTCTTTGGAAAACGAGATACAAATTATGTATGACGCCTAACATCGCTCGCGTTACAACCGCCCTTGTTTGGACACGTTATTTCTGGCGATGTTTTTCGCTTCAGTTTGCTGTCTCCGGACAACAAATCGAAGTGACAGTTGGTCCTATTCACGGGCCAGCATTCTCACCCGAACACAGTGCAGCCTCACCCGACTCGCAGGTCCACATTGTGGTCCTTCGCTTGACACCCATCAATAGTCCCCTTCCCTCCTCTCTGCGTGCCAATCGCCTAGAAATTCGGTCCCACTTCCGCGCCCCCTGCCCCGTCGCCTTTGTCACCGCGACAGCTGAATCCGATTTCTCCCCAAGAGCTCATGTGCGGCGTTACGCATTGTACGGTGCATGATTTATCCGGGGCGCATTGTCGAGGGCAAGAATCGCCGACACTTTGCCGGCAATTTTTCTGTCGCCGGGGCACCCCGCTGAGCGGGCTGCCAACTATAGGTACTCCTCCGAGCATGTAAAGAGGCGGCGGTCGTGCCTCATCCGTCTCCGGGCCATACAAATTTCGCCGGGAGGCGGGGACGACACCGAGAAGAATTGCGGAGGGGGTGGTCGATGGGTGCAGGCGGCCTCCGCCAAAGCCTCGAGCCATTGTGCGGCCGGACGACCTAATGGAGCGACCGCCAGCAGCCACAAAGGCCGCCGCGGAGACCACAATACTCACGCGACAGGTCACGACAGGTGGGACACCCAGCTGCCCGTCAAGGGCGCGACCACCCACCAGACGACACAGACTCGTGCCACTCCAGCGCGCCACCAGTCGCAGTCTAGAGTAATTGGCGTTAGCAGTTATCGTAATCGAGTTTCCAGCCTACGCATGTCACGGTATCAGTGCAGGGGCGTAGCTATCGGAGAGCCAAGCGGTGCCGTGCACCGGGGCCCCCAAGATCAGGGGGCCCACGCTCAGATCAGGGGGCCCTCTAAAGCCCTGCCAGCAAAACAAGACTTGATAGAGCTAAAAAAAAGGGGGAAGGGTCACCCATCTGGCCTAAGGGATCAATTTTTTTTAATTTTATTTTTATTTTTTACCAGTGCACTTGTTAACCCAGCTACGCCACTGTATCAGCGCCATTGATCTACAGAACAGGCAATCAGATGATCAGTGACATTCTTTCCCGTATCATCTAAGTACTGCACCCAGTAATACCGGTCGTAGATAGCTGTCTTCCAGTTGATTCCAGCAACAATGCGAATGTCTTTATCCAAACAGACTGGCGGTTTTCCTCTTGGTCCTTGAAGATTTCTTGGACTCCGCTCTAACATCATTTTATTCAATCTTCCAACTTATCTTTGAGAATCATTGGCGGCCCACTGTCATTTCTAATTTGCTACTTTCTCCAAGTTGTCTTTGTTACAGATTCGTTGCTTGCTTCTGACCGTTCCATATTTAATCAATAAACGCCAAAGGGATGGAACTTTCTTGTTTCTTACCTCCTTTTCATGTGTTTAATTTCGTTTCCTGGGTCGCCTTCAGTGCTTCTGATATCTACGTCTTTACATTTGTTATGTCTGTTTTGAGACAACAGGCTCGCCTCCCGCGAAATATGTTACTGTAATTATTAATATGACGCATAGGTTGGCAAGACATGTGAAAAAGGAAGAGATAAGGAACATCTTTGGAACAATGGAGGCATATTGGAATGGAGAGAGTTTGATAATGGCAGTTGGTGGAAAACAGCAGAAGTGATTATTGAATTATTTATTTTAACTTATAAAGAAGTTGAAATGTTATTGAAATAAAATTTAATGCTTGATAAATCAAGTTGTGAAACAGATTTTAATAAATAAAAAAATAAAATAAAAAAGTGAAACAACTTCAGTGAGACTTTGGTGTTTTTGTGGAAGCCTATTAAGAAACGCAGGGATTTCTTACACTGTGAGTCATAGGGCCTTTTTTTCCCCCTACTTTGACGATTTGAGAATAATTTTTCATTTACGTTCATTTTCAATAATAATAATAATAATACTAAAACGGCAATGCTCAGTGTGGAATAAGACTACTGACACACTACACGGTTATGCACCAGTGCCATCCAGACTGAAGTCCCGATCGAACTTCTTAAGGACCTCAACGCCACCGAAAGGAACACCAAGCAGTGAAAGAATATCGGCCTGGGAGAAGAGAGTCCGACACATCGACTGGCTTAAGCCGAAAGAGGATCTACCACATGGGTCTGAGCAACCATGGTCCATATGGAAGTCTCTGAGCAGACTTGAGTTGTAGTTGGCCGCTGTAGAGACACTCTCGCTTCGTGGGAATACCTGGGAGAACAATCAGATTCCTGTGGCTAGATCGAAACTATGGTACATTTGTTATGATGCCCACAACTCGGAACAAATGTATTTGTCAGACCTTCAATCAGCCATTGACAAAGCCATCGCATTGGTGAAAAAACTACCTTGAATCTTATGCTGCCATCGACACGAAAAGAAGAAGAAGATTCATTTTCAAGAAAACTGGAATATGGTTCTTACATCGCCATATCCAGAAGTTACAGAGATCATAGATAAAGTGGTTGGGAATGTTTGGAACATAAGAGAAAAATATGTTGGGGGAATTAAGTGCTGTCGTACGTTGACGATAAGGTCACGATTAATATTGGTCGAAGAAGTATGATTAGTTTGTGGAAGTCATGCTGAGGAGTATAAATTGAGGCTGTTGATTTCAGGGGAAACGTTGTAAAACTTTTCACTTATGTATAAAGGAATCAGGTATCAATAAATTATAGTTCCTGAACAATTCATTTCAAATATATAAATAATATACTGTAGTAATTTGCTTCGTAAAAACGTAGGAATCTACGGAAATTGTCAACGCGGCCCAACTAACATCGCAAATAATAGTTGTAATGACTAACTGCTTCTCAATCAAACGTTATTCCGGTTGTGAGCGATAATAATCGTGCCTGTTATTCGGAAGAAAGCTGGTTAATATCCCGCTCTTGGTTTTCCATGATATTCCTAAATCACTCCAGGCGAATGCCAGGATCGTTCTTTAAGAGCTCATGGGAGAAATCCTTCCCAAATCTGAACGGAAATGAATTCCTTTTAGTTTCTTGTCACATTTTTCTCGCTTCTAATTACCTTGATATCTATGGTGCATAAAGTCTTAAGGAAAAAATATGTTTGGCTTAATGTGATAATGTGATATAAAAATGGAAAATCAGAAACTTGTAGTAATTGTTCTAGAGAGAACGGTGTGTTCGCTCAATCGTTAAGGTGTCTTACTGGATCGAACGTTCCCCCGTTCGAATCTCGGTATCGGTTGGGTTTTTCAATGGCTCTTAACCCGACTTCACCTCGGACACAGCTTGCTGTGTAATGTGAAGCACCCCAAAACCTTTCCCTGATTTGGATTCCACATTAAGATGTTGGTCTCCTATACCAGGTAGGATTGTCGGGTTAGGTTAAGGTGGCTACTGCAGGGACGGAATGCGCAGCCAATAGAAACACTGTCACCTGGAGTTTACAACCACACGGAATTTTTATTATTAGTGTAGCCTTGTTCCAACTTTCATAAATTCAATTCTGATGAAACATAACTTTATATTACGTTCTAACAACATATCAGTGGAGTACATGTGTGGTCGTATCAAATTTCTATTTGATGTTTCCAAACCTTATCATTTTACCTGATGCATACTTAATATTTTGGTTAAACCACCTGTGTTTTTTGTTTTCTTATCAAAGTTTACGCCAATGCGATTGAATTTTATTTAATTTTATTTGTACGTGTTAAACTCCATTTTCCAGTGCATCTTTAACGACATCTTTGTGATATTAGTAAATTTTGTCAATTAAATTTCGTTTAAAAAACAATGTGAAGTGTAGTTGAAATTAATTTAAAATATTCGGGATTACTGGGTTATGTTAGCTAGCCACGACTAGAGGCGGATTGCGCGGCGAATCGAAACCTTGGTGACAGAACAATTTTTCGGGGACTTCCGGCCAACAATGCTATACAATGATTTGATTTTGTACCAGAGACTAAAAGAACCGTTTCTAAAGATTCCATCAATAAAAGTCTATTTCAAATTTCATATCAGAGAATACTGCGGTAATGGTCGATATTCATCGGAATGAAACTTTCGACCTATCTTTAATTGAAGTTTATTATGAATTACTGTGGGTATTTCACAAAATACTTTCCAATTTAAGTAGTTCTTAAGTTTACATGTCTGGAGAAACAAGAGAAAATGTTAAATTAGCAACTTCATGACATTTACTGCAAATCATTCTATGCACTTTTTTTACAAAAATATTGTTGGTGCATCAAATTCTTAAAGCGTAAGATGATAAATTAATAGATAACATAACATGTATCTGAATATGTTTAATAACTTCGATATCGACTATCTAAGGACCACGAAAAGTAATCCCGTGCATTCATTTCAATCCTTCTTTTCTTGACTTTCACAATAAATTGTGCTATTAAATAGAGATTACCTGCATTATGTAAAAGTCTAAAGAGTCACACTAATATATATCATTCTGCAGCGAATAAGACTTGTAGCTGGATAACTCAAAACACTTTAAAAATCTTTAGCTGAAAATTATCTGTGCAGTCTTACCACATTATGCTTTGATTCAGCATAAGTAGTTAAATAATGAAATAGTATTAAGGAAAACTTTAGTGAAATATAGGTATTTTGATATCTGGAAGTTGGGAATCATTGCAGATAATATTGGTGAATAAAAACTGCCAAACATTTGTTGGTTTATTTACTTTCCGAACGCGTTTCTCTTCTTTTTCAGAAGTATCTTCATCGGGTTCTCCTGTTAAATCCATAGACACGTTACAATTAGGTTATGTTGTTGCATTTTGCACTATCGACACAGTAAAAACGTCACTATACAAGGACGCACAAAATCATTAAAAACTAACACAAACATATATGTTTTGATAAAACTGGCCACACAGGAAGATAGTCTAGAAACACAAAACAGCACCACATAGCGTTACGCAGTCGTTTTTAAAGAAACCAGCTTGTGGCAGTTTCGCCTTTTTTTTTTTTTTTTTTTTTTTTTTTTTTTTTTTTTTTTTTTTTTTGCTAAGTGGTCATTTTCAGTCTTGGAGCCTAACTATATACTGTCCAGTGCAGTCTTGTGCTAGTTACTAGTGGAATAACAAGCTGAAAAATGAATTGACTACTTTAAAAGGATGCAGAAATGCCTGCTGCCGTGAATGGAGCATAAATAAAGTCAATACACCGAAAAATGTAAGTCGTTTTTAATTTATATAATAATTCCAATACAAAATGCAACAACTTAACCAATTGTAACATGTATATGCAATTAACAGAAGAATCCGCAGAAGAAGCTTCAGTAAAAACATTGAAATGCGTTTGGAAAGTAACCAAACGAACAGTTTAATTGCTTTGGCAGTATTTAATTATCAATAGGTTTTGTTTCATTAAAAAAATAAAAACTGTTGGATTGTTTACTGTGTATTTTTCTGTTACCTCTGCATCCCTCTGTAATTTGGAGTAATTTAATAACAAAGTGTGAACTAAAAACTCATTTAACGTCTGCATTCTGCATAGCGTAGGTCTCTGATGACACAGTTCTTGAGAAAGACGAATGTCTACAGCTACGAATATCTTGTACCGCAAGTTGTTTCCCGGGCGGCAGAACAGACGAACGGCGCAATTCGGAAAGAGCGTCTGCGGGGCAATCCCGGTGGCGGTGCCTTGGCAGGAAATTAAAACCGACATGATTAAAGGGATTAGCGCTGCCAGCAGAGTCGCTAAAACCGATGAGCAATGGGTTCGGTTCCTGCAATTAAATATTACCCGTAACAGGATTAAGCAGTGTAATTAACACTGTTTCATAACGGACAAAATAATTGCAGGTTTGTAAAATGACGAATGTAATGGCTGCGCTGTTCTGAGCAATCAGGGAAGGCATTACCTGTGTTGCTGGCTGTTACTGCCAACATCTCGCCAGCAGAGAAGTTATGGTACGGCCGTGCCATTTGATTCAGAAATGGAAACTGTTTAACATCGTATTTATTACACTATCTTGTAATGAACTAATGAGAATCGTTTCAAAAAACGTTGTGGCTATGTTACGATGAAATCACAATCACGCAAGTAACGTTAAAAGTAGTGTTGCCCAAATGCAAGAACAAGACGAGACTTGGCCGGTCTTGGTCTTGCATCAATACACCTGGTCTTGGTCTTGGTCTTGCAAAAATGCAAGACCAAGACCGATTTTGGGCAACACTAGTGTTGCCCAAATGCAAGAACAAGACCAGACTTGGCCGGTCTTGGTCTTGCATCAATACACCTGGTCTTGGTCTTGGTCTTGCAAAAATGCAAGACCAAGACCGATTTTGGGCAACACTAGTTAAAAGATATTTGTTTCAGCAAAAACTGTTGCTCATAAATGTTATTGCTATCTCAGATCAGCCGTGACCAAGTCTTATGACGCTATTGCGTTTTGAACCGACTTAAGTAATGCCGCGACAGAAGAGGGAGATAGTAAGATTAAAATTCTATTACTGCGTTAGAATAGTTGTGACGCCCAATCTTTACTATAATTTCGTAATCTCACTCACTCACCTCGACAGCTATTGGCTGCAGAACGGTGACGTCACGCGCTGCCTTTGTTTGCAAATTAACAGCGACCAGAGATGTTACTAGAAATTCGAGGTTATGTACACAGTTTATAAGCTAAGCAACTGCGATGGAATAAATTTCTAGAGTAAATTCAATAATTTCTATTTTCTAATCGTTTCATCCATAAAAAAAAGTGTCAAAACTTTACGGCTGAAAAAACGTGGAATAAAATTGTACTTTAAGACTCAATGAAGTCGTTCCCCGTTGCCATTTTTCAGTAGCTCGGCGGTCATTAGATATGTCGAGGAGAATCGGGTAATATGGAATAGTCGGGTAATATGGGATACCGAGGTTTCTCCTGCGCCAAATGCTGCTGTATAGTGGAAGTACCATCACCTGCTGCTCAAAACTACTCTGATGCTTTGTGATGAAGGTCGGTCATTTGGGAGCTGAACTGTGTTTGATGTCCGACAAAGTTTGTCTTTCCACTTTCGAGAATTTTTGCAGATAATTTTTCTAAAATATATATAAAATATTAGATTTATTTTGTTGATCGCAGTGTAATGTGTACATCTTTTTTTTATAATACTATCAAGCCTATTTTGTCCAAGATGGCGATTCGGGTAATATGAAATACTTAGTATTCCACAAAACCAAAAACTGTGGTATTTCATACAACCCGAAAAATAATTACTGAGTTGAAATAGATTTAAAAAAAAAATATATAAGTGAGGGTAGTACGATTTTTGTTAATATTGATTGAAAATAATAAATTAACAATTGAGAAAGTAAATATTTCTGAATTAGTTTATTAATTATGTTTTGTTTTATGAATAGCCGAAAAAGAAAGAAGCGGAAGCTATTGAATCCGACAAAGATGATGACGATGTTGACTGAAAAGTATCATTAAATGCGTTTTTCTCAATTCCAGATAGTTTACGTTATTTGAAACCTTCTATTCCGTATTACCCGCCTATTCCATATTACCCTCCAAACGACAATTTTTTTAAAAACAAAATTTTATTAATTAAAAAAGTCTGTTTTGACAGCTTTTTATTAGATATATGTTATCACAAGAAGTTGAAGGTTGTATTGGTTTTAGTTTCAGGTGTTAAATTATTTTAATTACTATTTTGTACAACAAAACATAAATGGTATTCCATATTACCCGATTCTCCTCTACGTATTTACATCGGACATAAGACTTCATGTTAAGGCTATTAAAAGTAAAAACATTGGTGATATTTTAATAGTGTTTTCTTGCTTTTTGCCTTGATAGGTGCTTAGGTCACGTACGTTATTTACGCTACCATCTTCAGGTAGTTAGGAAAATCGCCTCTGTTCGCGTTTAATACATCTATTATTATTTTTAATTACCTTAAATCTCAAGGGATTTTATTCAAATTTTTCTGAGGGAAACGTTAGTGTGAAACACAGGTCAAGTTCGTTTTTTAACAGGTTAGGTTAACCTGTCATAACATTTGACCCTAAAAAAGAATTTAGTCTAGACCCGCGACGACAATCAAAACCCGTCACGGGCTTACTCTAGTCAGTAAACAATTCGGTAAAAATTTATCTTACTCTTTCTTGCTGTTGTACTTTACTTTCCGTGTCCAGAGAGGCACTAATCTTCTTCTTCCAAGTTTCAGCAGCTTTCTCACCGTTGTCATATAATAAGCAAATTAAGTCCTGTTGATTGTGAGGTTCGTGAAATATACATTATCGCATGTAGTATTCAGCGGCTGTAGCAGCGTTGTTCCTTGGTAAGATTCGATTCTGCAGATTTATAGGTTCGTCCAAGGATGGGCAGAGGAGTAGCTGCTCTTGTGTTTTCTCCACATTCACATGTTTCATCCTCTACATAGCCCCATTTCTTCAGGTTGCTTTTAATTTCAGCAAGTGACTAGGGAAGCATTGTTTTTTTTGCTTGCTGTTATTAAAGAAGAACATTTTATTTAAGGGCTGTCCATTAACTGTGCGAAGTGTTTTTCCAGAATTCCGGACCCCCCACCCCCCTTAGTTTTTTTTAGACTCCTCTTTAGCTCTCCTGCTTCCGAGGGCGATTATACCCCCCCCCCCCCAGTAAAAAGTTGATATCCACCTCGTTTGTAGATTTTTTTAGCCCTACTGTCAATCAAGAATTTTAAAGAGACGACGTGAGATTGCCGTCAACCACCGAACCCCCCCCCCCTTTTGGTAATATTAATGGACACTCCCTTAAATAGCTTGGTAAGAGTTAGAAAAAACATTAAAATTACCAGCTGTATCTATAATAATGATTTGTGATTTCTTATTTTTGTTGGGAAATAACACCAAAAACTTTATTCTAAGATATGTAATGATTTTTAAGATTATTGCTTTGAAATTTCTATACTAAATTACCGATTCCAGTCGGTAAAAAATATTTCGAAGTTTCATAAACATTTTATATAGAGGAGTGTATGTGTTGTACAGGACATAAAATATTTGAGGTTAATAGTCAATTTATCATTGGTAGCATGTCAAGCGCCAAAGTGCATTTGTTTGAAATCGTCGAAAATATTACAGCTTCAACATAAACTTTTTGCGTAGTGTCAGTAAAGGGCCGTGTTTATTAAGCTTACTCGATGAAGTTACGGTATAGTTAGCCGTACATCATTCGCTTCAAAACATAATTCAATCAGATCTGTTTCAGTTACTGGTAAAGCTAAGTAAAGAATCATATTTTGTCATGTGACTATTTATCAGTGCTGTTTTCTACAAAAAGACTACTGTAGTCAATCAAGTAAACGGTATTATTAATTTTGTTGCTATGTCTTTCTATGTTTGATTCATCAGATATAGAGAGAGATTTATTATCCATTATTCGGTTGTGTTGTGCTTCATTGAGTGCATGTTCGATGTCGGGCATACACTAAACTGCCAGCTTCTCCTATCTCCGAATAAAACTATATTTCATTTTTTAATTATAAAAACTGTTTTGCTACATTCCAAAACGTTTTACTGCAACTAAGATGATTGCTGTCTCCCTCGTCAGTACTTATCTGCAACAGTTCCATACATTAACAAATACCGTATGTCTTTGATCCACCTTCATGTCTCTACCGAGCATCTTGGGAGAGTGGTTAGCGTTCTGACCTCGCATTCGGGAGGACCCCGGTTCGAATCCCCTTCCAGGCATCCAGATCTGGGTTTTCCATGGTTTCCCCAAATCACTCCAGGCGAATGCCGGGATGCTTAAATCAAAAGGGCCGTGGCCGAATTCCTTCCCGTCCCCAGTCCCATCCCGCCTCTAATGACGTCGACGAGACGGCCATAAGGAAAAATTCATGTCTTTACTTTCTGTTATTCTTATTTAATATACTCTCCAATATTATTGAAATGATTTTTTTTCGGCGGCTGATGGGTGGTTACAGTGGATAACATGTTACCTAACATTCTATAATCTGTTACCTTTTTATTGTTTATGGCTTTACACTGTGGTGTGACAGCGTCACCCACAATGAATATAATTAAATTATTATTAATTATATTCATAATTTTTCTTTATTATATTCAAGTTTATTAATTATTTAATCTTGCAACATGTAAGTAATTGTAAATAATGAGGGTTGTCTGAATAGATTAAACATATGTTTAAACCAGGGCGGCCAAAG
This sequence comes from Vandiemenella viatica, assembly GCA_031002005.1. Classification (NCBI taxonomy): domain Eukaryota; kingdom Metazoa; phylum Arthropoda; class Insecta; order Orthoptera; family Morabidae; genus Vandiemenella; species Vandiemenella viatica. The sequence goes on along the minus strand of JARYHS010011408.1, from coordinate 251,060,598 downwards.
GTATAGTTTGTTATAAATTTAATTTTTCTGTAAACTCATGGCTCAGAAAGGTTGAATATTGAAGGCTGGAAACTGCCATTTCGGACGGTTGAGGGTGGAACAATGGCGAGCGAGGCGACTCGGCGGCGCCGGGCCAGCCCGGCTTCAGTTCCGTTTGAAATAGGACGATGACCTACCCCTACCCTGCTACTGCCCCGAAGGCCAAGTAGAAAACGCGCGGAGGGAGACGGCGAATGCGACGCGTGATATTAAACACGTGACGACGGAAATGTGTAGATAGCCAATCCTGAACATTTATTGGGGTCTACAATACTAATTCCGTGGAGTTCTTTTACATGTGGAGTGCAACTAGCCGAGGAAGAAGAAGAGGCCATTTTTAGACGGCACTTGGGTCCAAGACGAGCTGATGAACGGACGTGTCAGCCGACACGCTCTCGACTGATGATCATTGTATGGTTGATCATTCTTGCTTTGGGAAGCGAGATGTTGAGTGGCATGCCTGCCATTACTTGGAAGTTATTCTAATAACGCGGTCGTAGCCGCTTATTTAGCTTCCACAGCTGCAGTGACATTGTATATGTCGCTCACCATCACGGCGATGATTTCATGGTAATGTACCAGAAACGACGGTCACTATTGATTGGGTTTTAACAGACTTGTGAGCCCTTAAGCGACGCCTGAGATCAAGACTCTGTTCCCGTCACTTAAATTCTGAGCTAGCTGAATTTATATTCCACATTTAAAATTTTCAAGCATCTTGCTATTTGTTAATTCAATTTTGATGCTTTTCTTTCATTTATATGGCGCCCCTGGGATTTTTCTTTGTACAGTAAAATGTTAGCTTCAATTTGATGGCCTGTGTTGCCATATTATTCAATGTTAACTTTTCTGTTGTATTTTATTTGTTGAGATATTTCATTCGGTTTTGTTTGCTTTCACCGGCGAATTGTAAACGTCGGGTATTGCTTGTTTTTGCTGATTCAATTGTGTTTAACGTAACGTTAGTTACTACCCGACCTTGTAAAGGCCATAAGACTCAATAAATGAGATATCATTTTGTGTCTAAATTTCATGGTTCTAGTTAAACCCTTTTGATCCCCTTTTAAATTAGCATATTTATATGTTTTTTTTTCATTTTCAGGATTTTTATAAATCCCCCCTCCCCTTTTCAGCCACCATTGTATCATATTACAATTGGCGCTGCCAACCTGGGGCTCCAACAAATCAATTTCCCAAGTCGAAATTATTTTGAGAAATTATACAAGTCTTGAAATCCATGGATGTGACCTGTGTTGATTTATTTTATTATTTTAGAATAAGTTTTATGTTGAAATTTGTTTGCTTTGTTTGCCATGCTTGAATTAAATTTAAATGTGTGATTTATTTCAATCAGTTGTTCAAGTATATGTTTTTGTTCACTTGCATCAAGCATGATTAATTTAAAATTAAAAGATAGAGTCAGTGCTTTTGAAATTTTAATGCATGGTAAGAATTAAGATTTTTCTTTATGCTGATTTGCTCATGTGTTGAGATATTTGTGTCGCATGAAACATCGTTGTTTTTCTTTATTGTTTCTTTTGGATGGGTTTATTTCATGTTGAAGGGATTTATGCGCGAAATTTGTTTAATGCTGTACTTTTCGAGTTAAATCGTGCCGGTTGTAATTTGTTTGTTGTCGATTGTTCTAATTGTTCGGAGTTGGAATTTTGTATCTTACGATCAAATCTATGAAGTTGAGGTCACGCACCATTAATAGGGCAGATCGATCAATTATTCATAACATTTCCGAGCAAACTAACGCAATGGATCAAGCACCGGAAATGCGCGACATACCGTTGGCGGACGAAGAGTGTAATGATACTCCTAGTACGCGTAGCATTCATTCAAATGCATCATTAGATGGGGAACAGTTAGGAATTTTTCCAACCCCAGACAATGAAAGTGTTCAGAATCCACCCATGCGGGCAGATGTTGGAACACGTGGTGCGTCGCAAAGCACGGTAGAATTGCCACCGGCGACCGCACAATTTCAAGACCAAAACCCGATACTTAACATGCTGGCGGAACTGAGTAAAAAAATAGCTTCGCAAAAGGAAGAAATGAATAAAAATTCTGGCTCATCGAGGGAGGACATAAATAAGCGTTTAGATGCACAAAGTCAAAATTCTGATTCATTGAGGGAGGACATAAATAAGCGTTTAGATGCACAAAGTCAAAAATTTGAATCACAAAGTGCTTTGTTAAAAGGCATGGACGGAAAATTGTCCGTTTTTCGCGAGGAAATGACCCGTGAAATGAATGCATTCAAATCGGAGATGCGAGCAAACGTTTCAGTGTTGGAGAGACGCACAGATGCGATTCAGGCAACGTGCACTTCATTGCAGGAATCAAGCGCGGAAATCTCGAAGCGTTTGGACGTGTCCGAGAGATCTATCGAACAGGTACGGCAAGAAAGCCGCCAGAATCTCGGTCAGGTCTCGGAATTCGTCCACGAGATTAAGGACAATACTGAAAGAAGCTTGCAGGCTGTAAATGCAAAGGTGTCGGAGATCACAAGTTCGGTTGAACAAGTAAAAACGGCGCAACAGGATTTGCAAGCGTCACAGCAAACACTCGTGCAAAACACCAACACAAAGCTGGCACAGTTGGAATCAAAGGTGAAGGAAGTGAGTAATTCCAACGCTAGCGGGAGTTTTGTTCACGCGAATTGCGGGCAATACGCAGCAGCCAATATCGAGCTTAAATTGCCACGTTTTGGGTCCCGCAAGGATGTAAATCCTAGGATTTATCTTACCGAAATGGAGCGGTATTTTGAAATCAAAGGAGTACCTGATTCCATGAAGCTTGTGTTAGTCGAGGAATCATTTTCAGAAACAGACAGACTCTGGCTGAAAATTGCGTCCGAAACGAACTTGTCTTACGCCGAGTTTCGAATCCTGTTTCTTGAGACCTTCTGGTCGAAAAGGATTCAGAACCAGGCGAGGATAAAGCTGTACCAAGGAAGGTACATTCCCAAATGGCATTACTCAATGGAGAGCTACGTCAAAACTTTGCTGGTGCAGTGTAGGCAATTCGACGATAAGATGACGGACGGAGAGTTCATAGAAATGGTGATCGCGCACTTTGGTCCACAAGTGCAGTCACTCATTAACCCCGTGGTCATTCGTACGATACCAGAACTGCTAGAAACCGTCGGTAACCTAGATCGAATCGGGAAAATGGCCGATAATCTGGCGAGACAAGACGCGGAACGAAACCATGGCGAAACGCAAAGCGAGGCTAAGCGACCGCATGGCGGCAATAAAGCTTCCTTTTCTAACGGACGAAACGGGAAACCTGCCAATCAGAATTCCGGCAATCGCAACGGAGGGAAGAAATGGAAAAACGGAGATGCGCGATGGAAGGATGATAAAAATCAGCAGCGATCGGGAAACAACCGATCCGCGTATCCGGAAGAATTTCCAGTGAACGCGATCTCGATTGAAAATACGGAGCCTGAGATATGTGCAAAAGCGACGGAGAAAAATGTGGGCGGCGTTAGTAACGCGTCTAATTCCCCGCCGTCACAATGAGGTTTTCCTGGGGACGCTCCAAGCGCCGACAGCATTTGCCTGGGCAGTTTGGAATATTGGCGCGGCGAAGGACCGGAAAATATCGATGAAGAAGAAGATATGGGATCCGGCGACAGCCTCATGACACGCGCGAAGTGTCCCCGGATAGCTGTTATTGCATATGGCATAAGGGCGAATGTTTTAATTGACTCGGGATCATCTGTCTCTGTAATGTCTAAGAAGTTTCTGCTACTCTTAAAGGATAAGAATCCGCGGCTAAAAGTAATTCCCACAACACAAGTTACGGTGGTACCTGCAATAGGAAAGAGAGAAAAGATCGTTAGCACGCAAGCGCTTATCCCCGTAAAAATCGCAAATAACGAATTAATGTTGCCACTTCTTGTAGTACCCGGTTTGACGCAAGATGTGATCGTTGGATGCGACCTCTTAGCAAAACGTCAAATAATTTGGATTGGGGAAAGAAGACGGTGACGAATCTAATTCCGGAGGTGTTGCATTGGGAAGATGAGGTCTGTGAGCAGAACCTCGGAATAAATGTTTCCAACCCGATGCAAGACACCGCGGGCTGCGAAGGCGATTTAAATAACGGAGGAAGAGCTATGTGCGCACTAGCTGACGAGCGAAATCTCATACTAGAGGACCTAACCGGTAAAGTGCGGGGAAACAAACACTTGACGCCAGCGCAAAAGCAACAGCTTTGCCAGATGCTGACAAGCAATTTGCAGGCATTTTCTTACCGCCCTGGGGAGATAAAGGATTACACGCACGGGTTCCGAGTAACGGATACCTCGCCACTGCGGGGATGAACCTATAGTGTGCCCCACAAGTTACGGCAGGCGGCCCAGGTAGCAATAGCGGAGATGGAGAGGAACGGGATTATCGCACCCCGCCCGTCAATGCATTTAAACCCTATGACATTTGTCGTCAAGAAAGACGGATCTGTTCGTCCTTGTCTGGATGCGCGGTTACTCAATTTGAGAATTGAGGCAGACGGTGAACGAACCGAGCGCATACCGGAACTGATGACGCGGTTTCACGGGAAACCATGGCTATCAACACTTGACGTAACCTCTGGATTTAACCAGGTGGTACTGGCTGAAGAGTGCCGGCCATATACCGCTTTTGTATTCCAGGGAAGACAAATGTGTTTCAATAAATTGCCTTTCGGTTTGAAAGACGCGGCTTCGGCATTCATTAGGGCCATGAACCACGTGCTACCACCGGAAGTCAAGGAATTTTGTACCATTTATGTAGATGATTTATTGGTGGCGTCGGAATCATTCCAGCAGCACGTGATGCACCTGGAAACTTTGCTTAAAGTAATAGCATAGAACATGTGTTTGGAAAATAAGAGTGTCAGTCCTGAAACACGTAATTGCATAACAGCTTAGCGCTAACACAGCGAGAACAGGTAGGGACACTCAGCTGTTTGAATAACAGATGTACCGGTGGCCAGTTTTCCTGGAAAGATTGCAATCAGGTTAAACGAAAGCAGGTAGCCTGAGCCGCAAGCTTAACGGTACTGCCCCTGCGGACAACAACAGAGCGGACAAAATGGAAACAGCTGATCGCTTAGTTTCACCACTATGATGTCATCGCTACGATTGTGGAAATTGGGAAAGCATGATGTCATTCATTTGCGAGAACTGTCCTCTGAATTTTATGGAAAGTTAGGTAAATTCGCGGGGAGATTTTTCCATTTATTTTTCATGTTATGCGGTTTCGACATGCTTGTGTCGACCTTCATAATGGACATTCAGTGCATTATTTATTTTGTTGTTGCTAAAGTCTAACTTCAACACATGTGCTGAATTGGCATAGTCCATTGTAAATAATTAATTGAGTTGTCTAGCTGTAATGTTAATGTGATGTGCTTACATCATTTGTTTGTTGTTTATTGATTGAACAGATTTTGTTGTTCATTTACATCTATGTACCTGTCAATGTTTTATGATGTTATCTTTTGCATATTAGAATAAGGCATTTCTTTAATAATTTATGTTAACCAGAATCACGTGTCATACTTACATCTTTCAAAAAGGTCACATGTATGCGATAATTTGAATGAACTGGAACCGTGAAACTATAGTGTAGGCAATGATTTTGATGCAACTGTAGAGCTAGAATAGTTCAAATAAAATTATTTGCATAATTTTATTTTGATTGGGTAGCAGGTATATTGTGGTGTGACAGCGTCACCCACAATGAATATAATTAAATTATTATTAATTATATTCATAATTTTTCTTTATTATATTCAAGTTTATTAATTATTTAATCTTGCAACATGTAAGTAATTGTAAATAATGAGGGTTGTCTGAATAGATTAAACATATGTTTAAACCAGGGCGGCCAAAGGTATAGTTTGTTATAAATTTAATTTTTCTGTAAACTCATGGCTCAGAAAGGTTGAATATTGAAGGCTGGAAACTGCCATTTCGGACGGTTGAGGGTGGAACAATGGCGAGCGAGGCTACTCGGAGGCGCCGGGCCAGCCCGGCTTCAGTTCCGTTTGAAATAGGACGATGACCTACCCCTACCCTGCTACTGCCCCGAAGGCCAAGTAGAAAACGCGCGGAGGGAGACGGCGAATGCGACGCGTGATATTAAACACGTGACGACGGAAATGTGTAGATAGCCAATCCTGAACATTTATTGGGGTCTACAATACTAATTCCGTGGAGTTCTTTTACATGTGGAGTGCAACTAGCCGAGGAAGAAGAAGAGGCCATTTTTAGACGGCACTTGGGTCCAAGACGAGCTGATGAACGGACGTGTCAGCCGACACGCTCTCGACTGATGATCATTGTATGGTTGATCATTCTTGCTTTGGGAAGCGAGATGTTGAGTGCATGCCTGCCATTACCTGGAAGTTATTCTAATAACGCGGTCGTAGCCTCTTATTTAGCTTCCACAGCTGCAGTGACATTGTATATGTCGCTCACCATCACGGCGATGATTTCATGGTAATGTACCAGAAACGACGGTCACTATTGATTGGGTTTTAACAGACTTGTGAGCCCTTAAGCGACGCCTGAGATCAAGACTCTGTTCCCGTCACTTAAATTCTGAGCTAGCTGAATTTATATTCCACATTTAAAATTTTCAAGCATCTTGCTATTTGTTAATTCAATTTTGATGCTTTTCTTTCATTTATATGGCGCCCCTGGGATTTTTCTTTGTACAGTAAAATGTTAGCTTCAATTTGATGGCCTGTGTTGCCATATTATTCAATGTTAACTTTTCTGTTGTATTTTATTTGTTGAGATATTTCATTCGGTTTTGTTTGCTTTCACCGGCGAATTGTAAACGTCGGGTATTGCTTGTTTTTGCTGATTCAATTGTGTTTAACGTAACGTTAGTTACTACCCGACCTTGTAAAGGCCATAAGACTCAATAAATGAGGTATCATTTTGTGTCTAAAATTTCATGGTTCTAGTTAAACCCTTTTGATCCCCTTTTAAATTAGCATATTTTATATGTTTTTTTTTTCATTTTCAGGATTATAATTATAAATCCCCCTCCCCTTTTCAGCCACCATTGTATCATATTACAACACTTATTCGACGTCGAGGTCATAGGGGCGGGGAAAGTGCTGGTTACAAGAAACAGGAAAGAATTCAGAAATGTAATTTTGAAGGACTATGCCGGTATTTACCTGGTGTGATTTCCGGAAAGCATGGATAGCCGAAATCTGTATGGTCAGATGGGGGTTCGAACCTGTGTTCTTCCGTATGCGAGGATTGAGCTCTACCACTCACTCACAAGCTCGATAAGAATGAATTACCATTGTAACAACTCCGAAAAGATTTTAACATTTCCACTTTATTACGAACGAAACAGTGATGACTTCATTAATATCAGTTCTGCATGAGGCTGGTACGAAATTAGTGGACAGATGGAATCAGATCTAATGATTTCGACACGGTGATGCTTAGAGCCAAAAGAGAGAGAGAGAGAAAAAAAAAAAAAGCTTTTCACACTAATTTCGTCCAAATAATAACTACCATTGAAAATGTGACTGAACTCAAATTGAACACAAAGCGTTATTTATATTTTGTTTATTGTTCGTTATTCAATATATCCAATTAATACGCCTGTAGAAACTACGGTAAAACTATCTCAATTAGTGTTTAATGCCCTTCGGCAGAAACGTCTGCATAAATCTTTGGAATTTCTTGAGAATAGGCCAGATGTTGAGGCACCGCTGTTTGTCGAAGTATCGAAAGATGTTTTTTGGCTGGAGTGCAGATTTAAATTATAATTTAACTAAGCTTGTACGTAAAAAAAATTATTCGGAGTTGGTAGCGCAGATGCAAATAAAAAATTTCTGTCGTGTCTGTTTATAAGTGAAGTAGAGAGGCAAACAGAAGTAGATTTTTTTTGGCTTTACGTCTCGTCAACGTCAATTTCATTAAAGATTGGAAAGAACTGCAGTAAAGAGCTGGAAGGAATTTAACCATGGCATTTTAAAAAAAAAAACCATCCCGGCACTAACCTGGAGTTATTTGACCGAGCGTGGTGGTGTAACGGCTAGCGTTCTGGCCTCGTACTCGGGAGGACGGCGGTTCGAATCCCCGTCCGGGCATCCAGATTTGGGTTTTCCATGGTTTCCCAAATCACTCCAGGCAAATGCCGGGATGCTTCCTTAAAAAGGCCATGGCCGAATTCCTTCCCATTCAATGCCCCCATCCTTTCCCGTCTCTAAAGACCTCGCTGTTAGAGAGACGTTAAGCAGATAAAAAAATGGCTTTATTTGGGGATACCAAGGCAAACGCAAAATCTGGATGGCCGCACGGGGATTCGATTTCGCGAGTGCGAGGCCAATGTACACTCCTGCAAATTGAAATAAGAACACCGTGAATTCATTGTCCCAGGAATGGGAAACTTTATATACACATTCCTAGGGTCAGATACAACACATGATCACACAGACAAAACCATAGGCACATAGACACAGACAACAGAGCATGCACAATGTCCACACTAGTAACGTGTATATCCTCCTTTCGCAGCAATGCAGGCTGCAATTCTCCCATGGAGACGATCGTAGAGGTGCTGGATGTAGTCCTGTGGAACGGCATGCCAAGTCATTTCCACCTGGCGCCTCAGCTGGACCAGCGTTCGTGCTGGACGTGCAGACCGCGTGAGACAACGTTTCATCCAGTCCCAAACATGCTCAATGGGGGACAGATCCGGAGATCTCGCTGGCCAGGGTAGTTGACTTACACCTTCTAGAGCACGTTGGGTGGCACGGGATACATGTGCATTGTCCTGTTGGAACAGCATATTCCCTTGCCGGTCTAGGAATGGTAGAACGATGGGTTCGATGACGGTTTGAATGTACCGTGCACTGTTCAGTGTCCCCTCGACGATCACCAGAGGTGTACGGCCAGTGTAGGAGATCGCTCCCCACACCATGATGCCGGGTGTTGGCCCTGTGTGCCTTGGTCGTATGCAGCCCTGATTGTGGCGCTCACCTGGACGGCGCCAAACACGCATACGGCCATCATTGGCACCAAGGCAGAAGCGACTCTCATCACTGAAGACGACACGTCTCCATTCGTCCCTCCATACACGCCTGTCGCGACACCACTGGAGGCGGGCTGCACGATGTTGGGACGTGAGCGGAAGACGACCTAACGGTGCGCGGGACCGTAGCCCAGCTTCATGGAGACGGTTGCGAATGGTCCTCTCTGATACCCCAGGAGCAACAGTGTCCCTAATTTGCCGGGAAGTGACGGTGCGGTCCCCTACGGCCCTGCGTAGGATGCGACGGTCTTGGCGTGCGTCCGTGCGTCGCTGCTGTCCGGACCCAGGTCGACGGGCACGTGCACCTTCCGCCGACCACTGGCGACAACATCGATGTACTGTGGAGACCTCGCGCCTCACATGTTGAGCAATTCGGCGGTACGTCCACCCGGCCTCCCCACATGCCCACTATACGCCTTCGCTCAAAGTCCGTCAACTGCACATAAGGTTCACGTACACGCTGTCGCGGCATGCTACCAGTGTTAAAGACTGAGATGGAGCTCCGTATGCCACGGCAAACTGGCTGACACTGACTGCGGTGGTGCCCAACCGCTGCGCAGCTAGCGCCCTTCGACGGCCAACACTGCTGTTCCTGGTGTGTCCGCTGTGCCGTGCGTTTGATCATTGCTTGTACAGCCCTCTCGTAGTGTCCGGAGCAAGTATGGTGGGTCTTACACACCGGCGTCAATGTGTTCTTATTTTAATTTCCAGGAGTGTATTACCGCTCACCCACCGCGCTCGGCCTAAGTAGAATAACGCATTATTACTAAATTTATTACAAAATAAAACTTAAAATTATCAGAAACTGTGAGGAGAATAATACTGTCTGGATGTCTAAAACATCCTCAACAGCAGAAATAATAATAAAAATAAACTCTCAGAGAATACGTAAACTTCCAGTAAGAGGTCGCAACGCTATAGAAAAAATTAAAGTGTATGTACCACATTTTTTGTATTACTTTTTGAATAAACTAAAATTACAATCTTATTTCCATCGTAAATTTGAAGATTCATGAACCCTAACAAGTTTATTTACTTTGGTGCTGAGCACCCTCTGCCACCCACAATTTTGTGAATTGCAGAGTATTATATGTAGATGTAGATGTAGATTAATTCTTATTATGATTATGAACGTCATGAATATCACTACGCAACACATGTATTAAGTTGCAGATGGTCTTATAGGCCGCTTGGAGATAAAATCAGTCACCTTTTCATTGGAACATGATTTATACGAATAGAAATTGACTTTCACATCTGTGTTGCGGTATCGTGACATTAATTCCTTTCCACTCGTAGAGAATAGAGTATGTGAATTCTGACAGTATTGAGGTAAAAATAATAAATGGCGCCGAAAAAAAAAGCTTTCTGGGAACAAAGAATTATAAAGTGTTGAGGTAAAAAATATGAGCTTGTAGAACTGGTTAATTGCGACCTTAGACGAAGACCCCGCAGTTCGAACAAGAAACGACCGCAAAACAGGATCGGCCTTCGTGGTTTCTACACACTGCAGGCTAGGAGAACGGCAATTCCGCTTGCCTTCCACGACTGCTAACGTTTCAAACGCCTCTGGCAGCAATGGCCTTAGATATTTTTTTCTGTACGTCGAATTCTCGCCTTTACATACTGCTCACATACAGTGTAGTCAGATAACATAAACAGTGTTTGATTCAGAGATTTTTCTTTAACAAAATCATGAAAACAGTTTTTAGAGAGAGATAAAGCCTTGGTATGTTGGACTATGTTTCATAGTATTCAAATTTCACGCTTTCACTGCTGTTCTTGTAGATGGGTGCTGATATCAATCCTTAGCACCGGTAAATAATAATAATTCCGTGTGGTCGTAATCACCTAGTGACAGGGTTTCTATTTGCTGCGTATTCCGCTCCTGTCTTAGCCACCTCAACCTAACCCGGCAATCTTACCGTGTATAGGGTCCCTACAGTTTAACGTGGAACCCGAACCACGGAAGCGTTCTTGCGTACTTCATATTACACAGCAAGCTGTTCCAGAGGTGAAGGTCGGGTTAAGTGCCAATGAAAATCCCCGGCGAGACAGGGATTCGAACCAGCGACCTTTCTCCCCAGTCAGACACCTTAACCACAGAGCCACCAGATCCCTCTTAGAACTGGTACCGAGCGTGGTGGGTGAACGGTTAACGTTCTGGCCTCGTATTCGGGAGTACGCGTATTCGAATCCCCGTCCGGGCATCCAGATTTGGGTTTTCCATGGTTTCCCCAAAGCACTCCCGGTGAATGCTGGGATGCTTCCTTCAAAAAGGTCATGGCCGAATTGTTCCTTGTCCCCAGTCCCATACCGCCTCTAATGACCTTAGCCGTCACCAAGGCGTAAAGCCAAAAAAAAAAAAAAAAAAAAAAAAAAAAAATAGCAATGGTGTTCAGCATGACGCTGGAAACTGACACAAAAAGTTGATCTGAGAACATTATTAAACTGCCAACGAGAATATATTGAACCAAGTAGTGCGATAAAAAAAATTGTATAGTGATTGAATTAAATTGAAAGACACACTAATAATAACATGATTTAAGAGCGGAGACATTCCCGGCGTATGTAATCTTCAAGGGTGCACAGCTGGATTGTGTTTTAAAAACAAGCGACTTGGACGGCTTGTTATGACGTGTTTTTCATTCGTAAGTCCTTGTGCGCTCGTCAGTAAACTATAAATGTAGGCCCCAACAATTATGTGCAGATTCCCAAGCGAAAATATTCTTCCCTTCAATGTTTAAAAGTAGGCGACTCAGTGTAAATAATAATTCATTAATACCTTAAATAAGTCCCTTAACAGCTTTGTACCTAACAAACAAGTAATATCATTCAGAATTCCATTAGTCATTAGCTTCATCAATATCACCAAAAACTCGTACAAAAATAACAAAAAAATCCTAATACAAATAACATTTAGACCAGGGGTGGCCAACCAAAATGATCTTGCGGGCCACTTTAGAAATACATCATAACTCCGCTGGCCGCGTATAAAATTATTTATCCCCATATGAGATTTAGACCCACTATTGACATTTTTTGGAGTGAATAATTGAAACATAATGAGTTATTATAATGTTTTTACTATTATTCTTATATGTAAACATTGATAATATAATAATAATGATACTAAACGCACATAGTATAGAAATATATAAAACTAAAAAAGAAATATGAAAAACATTTTGTATAAGTGTGATGAATATCGCGGCCCACAAAAATGTTCAAGGTGGGCCGCATCCTATCTTATGTAATGATGCTTTAGGAGCAAGTATAGTTTAAATCAGGAGGGTGGCCACCCCTGATTTAGACTATACTTGCCCCTATGGCGTCATTATATAAGATAGATTTAGAACTTAGATTCTGAAAGGTGTATAGGCTTATACCTGGTACTGGAATTAGAGGTGCTGCGCCTAGTATGTATGCCTGTCTTTCTGGACATACACTACTGAGTGCGTCAGGGGTGCAGCACATGCAGTTTCTAACATATTAAACGAACTTTGCTTATAAAGCTACATGGAATGTTTTTGGGGGTGGAACAAGTGATAGAAAAATTGAGGGTTTTTTTTTTTTTTTTTTTTTTTTTTTTTTTTTTTTTTTTAAATCTGTTCCCCCCCACCCTCAATTGGTGAGATGCCAAACAAAAACTGGTTATGGATTATCACAAAAATTTAAAACAAGTAAAGGTCTGCTGCAAGGGTGCCCTATGCCACCAACACTATTTAAAATTTATATAGATGTTAGTTTGAGAACATGGTCGCAAAAGAGTAATAGAATGGGTTTAGAAATAATAGATGGAAAGTATCTACATCAATTACTATTTTCTGACGATCAAGTCGTCATAGCACAAGATGGTGAGGATGCAAATTACATATGTAATCAACTGTCAATAGAATATAAAAAATGGGGCTTGAAGATTAACTGTCAAAAAACAGAATATCTTACTAATGATCTGGATGAATTGTACATTAAAATTAAAAAAAGGTAAATATTTTTGCTATTAGGGCTCAATTTTAGAAATAGAAGGAAAATGGAATATGGAAATTAATAAATGAATTACTAATGGCCGGAAAGTAATCGGAATGCTCAATTCACTTCTATGGAGCAAGAATGTTATGAATGGAAGAGAAAGAGTTATATTTAAATCATTATTGGAAACTATAGTCTTATATGGATCAGAAACCTGGACAATCAACCAATAACATATTAAGAAATTGAAAGCATTAGAAATGGATTTCTGGAAAAGATCATCAAGAAAAGAAAAAGTAAGGAATACCGAAATAATAAGTCTAATGGAAGTGAAAGAAGAAATCTATGAGGTTATAGAACGAAAAAGACTGGAATGGTATGGCCACGTAAGAAGGATGGAAGACACTAGGGTAGCAAAACTAGTACAGTAATGGGAAGTTAAAGGAAGAAGAAAAAGAGGACGGCCCGTGTTTACCTGGCTCCAAAGTGTACAAATAGCAACGAGAAGATGTGGTGCAGAAGAGGAAGATATACAAGATCGAAATAACTGGAGAAATATTTTGAGAAGATGAAGTCAAGATCTGTGTTCCGAGTTACTTTATTGTTGTGTTGGAGTAAAACCTCTGTAGTGAGTAAAATCTCTAATAATAATAGTAATGAATGGACACCCCTTAACTTCTTGAAATATAGCAATTCTAAATGTTTACCACAGCTCTTGCGTTGGCCAATCCCCGTTCCTTTTCTTAGAAGTAGTTAAGACAGCAAAATTTAATAAGACAAGAAAATTTATTAATATATCCATGTGGAAAGAAATTCTAGTGCTATCGCATTCAACAGTGACTTCTGTCAGTACGACAAAACCAGTTCCGTGAGCTCACAAAAGTTACTGTCACTACAAAACGGAAGTGTACGAGTCACGTTATTTCCCGCTGCGTTGTACTCAAAAAATCCCATTACGAGGCGTGCACATAAAGGATCCTTTAATGGACAAAGCTTTCTTTACTGCACTGGCTGATAAGCGCACAATGTACCAACAAACTTGCCACAATTACTACCCCGTAACAACGGTAATCCCAATAACAACAAGACGTGTTATCAGGTGGGAAGATAACAGCACGGAACATTTGCAGTATCATTAAAACGAAGACGCTCCTGGTCTGGAACTACTAGGGAGAAAACAGCATTAGTCCCATTCACTTTTATATTTGTTATTGCTCCATGCAGATGACCAAACCCTGCTCATTGTCAGACAGAGTGGCGCTATTCTCGTATTAAACGCACCTTTCTTTAAAAGAGTCACAAATAATTTCTTACGTACTATTCAGTGCTAAGTCTGTGCTGACCTTCCAATTAATTTTTTTTTTTTTTTTTTTACTCTTCATCGACGGCTAAGGTCATTAGCGGCGGGATGGGACTGGGGACAAAGAACGGGAAGGAATTCAGCCATGGCCTTTTTGAAGGAAGCATCCCGGCATTCGCTTGGAGTGATTTGGGGAAACCATGGAAAACCCAAATCTGGATGCCCTGACAGGGATTCGAACCCTCGTCCTCCAGAATGCGAGGCCAGAACGTTAACCGTTCACCCACGCTCGGTAATAATTTTTTAACCTCTGCGAGTATCATAAGTTGATGTCAGCGTACGAAATTACTACCTATGTTTCAAGGCGTCAAATTACATACAAAAACCTGTATTTAGGTTCATAAATACTGATTGGAAAAACAATTTCATTTCAAACTAAAATTCGCATGTTATGTTCAGAAGTAATATTTCTATTGATCCTAACTTCACAGTGATAATCTATGACGAACAGGTATACAAAACGACACTTGTATGAAATGACTACTTATGACGACTATAAAAGATTTGTGGTTCAGGGAGTTTACTACTATCAGGGCCGGATTAAGACAGTGCGAGGCCCGTAGCAAAATGTGAAGAAGGGCTCTTGGTTTTTCGTCGTCCGGGCTACTAGTAGAGCTAAAAGGCCCCGCTATAGAAGGCGCCCCCCCTAGAAGGTCAAGGGGCCCCCCAGAAGGCACGGGGCCTGTAGCATTTGCTAACTCCTGCTACGTAGCTAATACGGTACTGATCATTATAAAGATTAGGGTCTCTGTTTTTATCACATCATATTTTAAGATAGGTATTTTTCGGAATATGACCCTGAAAGAGCAAAAGTATCTTTAATTCCATAACGTATATATTTTTGTCAAAAGCCATTTACCTCACTCGATATCTAATAGAAATCGAGACAGGAGTTAGAAATGAGGTATTATTTTAGAGATTAAGGTCTCGGTTTTGAAGATAGGAATTTTTGGGAATTTGACCCTTAAAGGGCAAAAGTATCAATATTTTCATAACGCATTTTTTTGTCACGAGCCATTTATCTTCCTTCATATCTAACCGAAATCGTGAAATGACTATTATTTTAGAGATTAAGGTCTCCGCTATGGTCAAATCATATCTTAAAAAAGGAATTTTTCGGAATTAGACCCTTAAATGTCAAAGTATCAGTATATTCATAACATATTTTTTTTAATACCAGCTATTTATCTCGCTTGATATCTAACCGAAATTAATAAATAAGATATCATTTTAAAGATTAACGTCTCTGCTTTGGCCAAAGCATATCTTAAGAAAGGAATTTTTCGGAATTTGACCCTTGAAGGACAAAAGTATTCTCGCGAATGAGACAGTTCAGAACCAAGCGGCTAGATAACCGCGGCACTTATCGCAGAGATATTAATAAACTGCTTCATTGGCGTCGACTTACAATAAACAAATAAACAATTGATACGGTTCTTCTTTCATCGTATTACAAACCATAAACCTTGCTATTCATCGTATTGGTGAAATTTTTTCACTGGTCATCTAGTTATTTATATCATTGATAATCAATCAAATACTGATTGGAGAGGTATGAGATTGTCACAAACGTTCATGAAGTTCGTGATTTTTCGTTGCATATCGTTATCTAGGGTGCAGCTGAGGTTTTTTTTTTACTTATGGCTTTACGCCTCGTCGAGGTTATTAGAGGCGGGACGGGACGGGGGGCAAGGAACGGCAAGGAATTCGGCAGTGGCCTGGAGTGATTTTGGGAAACCATGGAATACCCAAATCTGGATGCCCGGACGGGGATTCGAACCGCCGTACTCCAGAATGCGAGGCCAGATCGCCAACCGCTAACCCACCACTCTCGGTGCAGCTGAGGTTCTATCCTCGTTTTTCTATAATTTATTTGTCTAGTTGTTTTCACTGTGAAGTATCAACAAGACCAGACTATACCGCTAAGACGCGACGCAGAAGTGGTTGTACCGAGCGTGGTGGGTGAGCGGTTAGCGCTCTGGCCTCGCACTCGGGAGAATGCCCGTTCGAATCCCCATCCGGGCATCCAGATTTAGGTTTTCCATGGTTCCTCCAAATCACTCCAGGCGAATGCCGGGGTGCTTCCTTCAAAAGGCCATGGCCGAATTTCTTCCCGTTCCTTGTCCCCAGTCCCATACCGCCTCTAATGACCTCGACGACGACGGGGCGTAAAACCATAAGTAAAAAAAAAAAAGTGGTTGTACCTAGCAGCTCCAACTGCTTAGGTGCGACGCCTGAGGTTATGTAGACTTTCGCAAGAAACGTCATCGTTTACTACTTGGCTGCAGCACGTTGCGCCGCAGAAATACTACACTCATTATACCTGCCGCGGTAGCTCGCGCAAAAACACGCCATCCGCGGTGAGGAATTCCTTTTTAACTAACGAGTTGTTTATGCACCTGCGCAACTGCAGCGCATTCATTTCGGCTATTAAACTTGATTTACGATCGCAGGCGGCTGTTATATTGTTTCTGCGAGACGGCGGGTGTCAGCTGGACGTGTTGGATACTTACCGCAAGGCTTCCCCTGTTCTTACGGAATCTCTTAGCAACGTCAGCTACCGTATAAATCATAGTAACAGCAGTCCAGAGTGCGAGGTAATATCACCAGTCGATATAAACCGCTACTGAAACTGTTTTATCAACATTTCTGAAGATAAGTTCGTTGGGACACAATCTATATTTGCTACCAAGCGGTACGTCTGCCACTAACCAGCTTACTATTGTCCTCGATGTCCGTATTTATAGCACGAACAAACTCCTTATAAATTTCTGGTGGAATAAAACTTCCTCTCTGTTAGTGTAGTTATGTGGCCACAAAATTGGACTATACGTAATGATTTTAGTATCTACTTATTTTGAATATTGAGTAGTTCAGTTTTCACCATATGAACTTTCCTTATGATTTTCTATGTTTCCATTATTTACATAATTCTTTAATCCCATACTCAAATTGTGTGACTGATTGAATGACTGTACCAATAAACAACAGATAGTCGTATTTAAAAGTGATCTGACAATCGAGTTTTCAAATGTATGGGCTACGTTATATGTGTCACTATTCACTAATGGTGAAAAAAAAATTTCCTATGTTTGAATAGTTTACGTCTCCCAAAAACATTGAGTGCCAACCACAGCTGGGCAGAAAACCGTTAATCCGTTAATCGTTAGTTAACGAAGTTACTAAAATTTAACTTTTAAGTTAACCTAAAAAGTAGTTAACGATCTTCTTAACTTTCGTTAAATTGAACTACCGTTAACTTTAGTCCGTTAAATTGGTAGTTGACGTATTTGGTTCGCTTGAATTGCTCACCACGCCATGCTCGACCCTTCGGTGAGTCGGATGGCGAACGAATTAGGTAATACGAAGTGCAAGTGTGATGCATATACAACTGTTATGCGAGGCATGGAGTGGGTGTCAGCAGGAAAGCTAGAGTTTTGGAGCGTTTCTATTTTACGTCTGCAATTCGGCGCTCACTACTCGTTTCTAACTCGATCGGTGATTGATTTTGATATTTTTATAATCTAACTTTTTTTACTGCCAGGAAAATGTTACTTATTAGTTGGTATTGGTTTGGTGTCCGTTAGTGAAATAAATTACACTGACATTCGTTACATGATTACGTCATTAAAACTGAAGATCTTGAATCCATTAGCGAAAGCAGCAATGCTAATAATAACAACGAGAATTTTAAAAATCCTTGACCACATTTATGATTGTTGCATTTATATCAAGACTTGTAGTGAACAGAGTGTCACTCCACATTTTATCATATTAATAGGACCAAAGTGTGAATGAAAAGGTTGGTTGGAGAGACAGGGTATGCCACCTATTGACGGAAAGATGTGCTCTCTCTTTTCATGGCGAACGGTGGGGGTTGACCAGTGGCGGAGACACCTCATCGGCCAATGGAATTTCGCGCGCCAAAAGAGACAAAAGGGTGCGTCGGTTGCCGGAAGAAGGACACTGAGCCACAGGTGGCCGAACAAGCAAGACCTCTGTGCCACCTCTCAGTGGGTGCAGATCAGAAGCTGTGTTAGGAAGTGTAAAAGTTATGTGTCTAAGTGTGTTTTCAGCGGGAAGTAGTGCAGCGGTTGAACCTATGGTTTAACAAAGTTTACGGTTGCTTGGTGCAGCGGTCGAACCGCAGGTTCAACCGCTGCACCAAGCAACCGTAAACTTTGTTAAACCATAGGTTCAACCGCTGCACTACTTCCCGCTGAAAACACACTTAGACACATAACTTTACACTTCCTAACACAGCTTCTGATCTGCACCCACTGAGAGGTGGCACAGAGGTCTTGCTTGTTCGGCCACCTGTGGCTCAGTGTCGTCCTTCTCCGGCAACCGACGCACCCTTTTGTCTCTTTTGGCGCGCGAAATTCCATTGGCCGATGAGGTGTCTCCGCCACTGGTCAACCCCCACCGTTCGCCATGAAAAGAGAGAGCACATCTTTCCGTCAATAGGTGGCATACCCTGTCTCTCCAACCAACCTTTTCATTCACACTTTGGTCCTATTAATATGATAAAATGTGGAGTGACACTCTGTTCACTACATTACACCCCATCCAAGTTAAATTTTCGGTTGACCATAACCACTGTTACGGTTGAACGAAAATTTGATAATCGTCTTTGTCTCATACATCCGCACTATTCTATTCTCATGTCCCTTTGAGCTCTTTTTTTCAGTCACTATTCCTGATGTGTTTATTAATGTTTTTGATTTGTCTCAATGTAGGTCCCCAAATTATTTTAATCAAGTACAAGTTGAAATATAACATGTTAACTAAATAGAAAAAGTGCGAATCTGTCCCATCCCTGTTACATTATTGTAAGTTATTCTTTTTTTTAATCTGAAAGTGTATTTTATTATTGATTAGCCTTGATGTCACAACTTCATATGTCATTCATTCTCTCACTCATGCAATTTTCTCTTAAGTCTAATTAATGACTAACAATCAGTATACTAATTATAAACATATTAAAATATACACATGAAATCTTATACATCAAACATCCCTCCAATGTCACTGCATAACAATTAACACTAACATGTATTGGACATATAAACAGAAATACATCTTCATTGATGCAAGAAAAATTATAAACAATAATCATTAAAATGAACTGTCATTCAGATTTTATTAAAAAAATTATTTAATTGTTACCTTGCAATTAGTGTTTTTTTTTTAATTAAATTGTCACTATACCATCTAATCCTGCATGGGATTTACTTATTCACAGTGGTATTGAATTGTTCCACCATACTTTTATCTTAAACAATTTTAAGATTTCAGTTATTTTTTTTTTTTAACTAACTACTATGTAAGCCTACAAAGAACAATTAATCATAGCTCCTAATTCGTACCATAGCCTCTACTGCTATAATCATTGTAATCAACTCTACTAGTAAGGCATAGTCGCCTATTATCTTCACTCTCATCTTGTAACGACGACGAAAAACAACATTGTTATTAAATCTTCTGTAGTTTAATTTGTCTAATTAAAATCCTCGTTAAACTGTCCTTAATCTTTCAGTAATTTGAAATTCCCGAATACCTTTTGACCAAGCCAACATCCCGCCAGTCATCATTAATTATTGGCCAGTAGAAGTGATGGAAACCACTTGAAAACAAAGTCAAAATGTGTAAATCTACTTGGGCGTAGAATGAACTCATGTGTAGTTAAATTCGTTATTCACTTAATCACACTCGTGTAATACCGCTATGTTTATCATACCTTTGTCAACGAACCATTTAATCCAATTGATACTAATCTTTCAATTACGCAAACTGTTGTCGCTTTTCGTATACTACGTGGGATATTATAACAAAGACAAAGTTAAAGTTACATCACAGGATTGTCGCAAAACAAAATATTCAAACGCATCATTACGCATATTATGACGGTCTCTGTCTGGTCTTACGAATCACGGCCAACGAGAACACGCACCACAACAACTTCTTCATAATAAAATGGCGTACAATCGATGTAATTACTCTTCCACTATCCCTGTATACGAGCGTACATACCAGTTTCTCCAATATAAAATTTCCATGGCTCTACTATCTTATAAAAGGTTCATGACATTTACTCGATAATGCTGTCAAATCTTTCCATTAATTTTAAAACAAAAATGATTATTTCACTTAGATTCGGATTTACCAAATGTTTCAAGTTCTCATTATTGCAATACCATCACT
Source organism: Vandiemenella viatica (assembly GCA_031002005.1). NCBI lineage: Eukaryota > Metazoa > Arthropoda > Insecta > Orthoptera > Morabidae > Vandiemenella > Vandiemenella viatica. The sequence goes on along the minus strand of JARYHS010011408.1, from coordinate 251,039,958 downwards.
TCTTATAGGAATATTCACTTTAAATACTTCGAGTAATAGATTTTCAACATTCTGCAGCTTCCGACATCTTCTTTTACAATTACTCTATAAACATTGTTCCAAATACAAACAAAAGCTCTAATTCGTGCTCCTTAGACGCTTCTTAATTTTACATGCTTGGGTACGCTACTACGTTTTCAGCAAGCTAAAGTCATAAAGTTAACTTATTTCTACGATACACCTTAATTTTACGTAAAACTTCTGTACCGAAATCATATACCGTAATCATAGCAAAACCGGCTCCGTTTTATGAGTGAAAGTCTCTTTAATTCATGTGAACCAATCCGTCTCCCTGACATGCTTTTATTAAGTTCGTCGACTTTATATCAGCAAGCTTTTCTGTTTTTGCAAAATGCAATAATATTCACCCGAACAATGAAACCATTTAAATTTTCTTTTCCAGGAGCCCACTCCCCTTATTTTCGCCAACGCGTATTCACACGACCAATTTCTACAGCTGTAGCGTACCACTAGGACAGAACACCTCAGGTAGAATTCCATAATCCCTTCAAGGTCGCCTGCGCGCCATCTGGCCGACAGATCACTAGCGAAAGGGACCGATGCATGCCAAACACACCTGCGAAAAATCTTCCATTCTTTGTGCAGAATGATAGAAACAAACTGTTTTCTTGTCTTTGCAACAAGAACACTGTGCAGTCTGTCTTTTCTAAACATTATTCTATTAATGTCTGCTCTACATAATCTTTTGAGGAGTTTATTACGAGCAATGTTTGCGCTTTGGAAGTTAATCAAACCAGTTGGTATTGTGTTATAGCGTGATACAAAATCTTGATTCCACGGCACTCTTTTCAAATACTTCGCAAAAACACCATATTCCTTACTCATCAACGAATTGCTTTTGTTTGACCATGGCATTCGATTCATATGAGACATATCAAGTGACAAAATCATCCTAGTCTCATTGGATGGAACATGAATTGTTTCAGACACGCAAGTTCCTTCATAAAACGGTATTACCGCTGCATCAAATTTATTTGCATGTTCCACGATCAGAACAACTGCATCGTGACTGTTCGGCCAAATTACAATTTCCGGTATTTCATTAATATTTCCCATCTTTAAACCAAATTTTGGAAAATACAACTCAATATGCACTTGTTTTGTTGTTACACACCTATGTGTGCAAGTACCCTGATCCTTTTGACCATTCTTAAGTGAAGCAACAACCTCCTCTATTCCTGTGTATTTTGACATAATATCTGCCCGAAAAGAAATTTGTGTTTCCCTCAGATCTTTGCCATCTTCTTTTAGTGAAGAAATTTTGTTATCAATTTGTTTTATGTGTCCATTTATCTCTGATAATCTATTTGTGGTCCTTTCTCTGATCTCATTTACCTCTATTGACAAATTTGCCGTCCTCTTTTCCGTATCCTTTGCAAGATTATCGACCTCTTTACGGGTGTCTGTAATTTGTATTTCAGCGTTATCCCTAGCTACTTCTAATTTATCACATCTTGACATTAAATTGTCATTCACATTGTTCACGCTCTGAATTTCTTCCCGAACATCTTTCTTGAAATTTTCGAAACTTTCTTTCATTTCACATTTAAAATTTTGAAGTTGGTTATCTAACTTGACACCTAACTCCTTCTGTCCTCCTATCAATTGTGATTTTAGTTGCTCTTGTCTCTCATCAGCAGCATTCAAACGAACGTTTATCTGTTCTATTAAAGTATTCATCTGGGCATTCATACCATCTAGCAATATTTGCATCATTGCTCTCATGTGGTCTGGTAAAACGGACTGATATACGGGAACCTGTGTCTCTTCTACTGTTCGACTGTTAGTGTCGTGTGTCATACTTGTGGCATGTATTTCAATTCGCGCGGATGTACACGGCTTTTCCACAGTGCTATTGTCTAACTGAAAATTACGAGTATCTTGAGATCCTGACATCCTTATTGTTTCCGCGCTCTCCTCAACTGAATTTACACCTGCATCACCTTGTCCTGCCATTTTACTCATTTATTTATTTATTAAATGCTGAATTCTTTAGGCACTTTTCACTCAGAATTTTAGCTCGGTCTTAAAAGATGTTACGCATATTTTTTTTAATTTTACCAAAAGAACACTTTTTCAATTTAACATTACCCCAAACCATTTAACTCCACCCAATAATCAAATGATTCAACGCTTTCTTTTTAAACTCCTCTAACAAACCGATTTCAGGACCACCCCTCAAATCAAAGAATGGCAACGCCGTTATACCACCATGAGGAAATCACAGAGAAACATGAAAACACATGTAACACAATATGACACATGGATACAGAAAAAATCATTTAGATAAGCATATCAAATTAAAATCATAATATCAAACATGGACAAATAATATTTCGTTCTGCTCCTCTGAAAATTAAATTAGTAAGTAGCATTCATTTGAACATAAAAACACAACGCATCGCTGCATCTCGTTCAGACTCATCAGGCTGCAAATTGAACATTTTGATAAAATACACTTACAAATTAGAAAGAGAAAAAAAAATAATTATTCACTGAATTGTTTTTGGATCAAATTTCTATAAGCTCCAACGTTGGGCGTCATATGTAAGGGTCCGACCGTCTCTGTGCTTAAAGAGCAACAAAAATTATGAAAATTTAATATTTTTAATTTTAGACCAAAATTTCTGTATTGATATCTTTAAAGCATTTCATCTTGGCAGGGAAGTGAACAGATTCGCTCTGAACAAAGAATCAGTTATAAAAGCAAACATTTATTTTAACATATAAAACATACCTTTGATTATACACAGAATTGACAATTATTTTCTCTTTTACACGATAATCACATCTAAAACAACACTGTATACTATGGGCGCCACCCTACATGAGACTACTATATGCTTTAGGCTTATACGCTGTTCATACTCAATACAAATTGTCCGACTAGCTCAAATAATAAAAAAAACAATTTTAATAGCATGAGAAGTTCTTAACTGGTGAATTGCTTCACCCAGGACCGTTTACAGGAGTTTTGATCCATAAACATTTTCAGTTGGAAGAATATAATCACCTTATCATTTTCTCACTTGGTGCTGTAGGAGCTTGTGCATTTGTGCGCCAAGCAACCGTATCCTTTTTCGAACCGCAGGTTCAACCGCTGCACCAAGCAACCGTAAACTTTGTTAAACCATAGGTTCAACCGCTGCACTACTTCCCGCTGAAAACACACTTAGACACATAACTTTTACACTTCCTAACACAGCTTCTGATCTGCACCCACTGAGAGGTGGCACAGAGGTCTTGCTTGTTCGGCCACCTGTGGCTCAGTCCTTCTCCGGCAACCGACGCACCCTTTTGTCTCTTTTGGCGCGCGAAATTCCATTGGCCGATGAGGTGTCTCCGCCACTGGTCAACCCCCACCGTTCGCCATGAAAAGAGAGAGCACATCTTTCCGTCAATAGGTGGCATACCCTGTCTCTCCAACCAACCTTTTCATTCACACTTTGGTCCTATTAATATGATAAAATGTGGAGTGACACTCTGTTCACTACAGACTAAAAGAACAGTAGATTTGTGAATACAAACGTTTTCCTAAACTTTCTGCAATCAAGGCTCACGTGTCTAGCCTTAATAATATTAATTATGAAGAGAATGCATATATCAAAATATGAATAGTTTGACGAAAAAGTAAAAGCAGTACCAACTCATGGGAAAAAGAAAAATAATTCAAAGCCTTGTTCAAGTGCTGTGGCTTCTTCTGATGTAGATAGCAGCAGAATTGTTTTGTTGTCATCTCCATCTGCTAATAAATGTTTACGTTAATAAATTATTTGGCATCGTCGAATTCCAAGCTGGTGTTCACCGATGTAATGCAAACCTTTTCGTTGACAACATGATTCTACTACATGTTGAAGAATCCTGTACTTTTGAGAAACTGGTTAAAATGTTGAACCCCCATAAAAACTCAATTTCCAGAAGGATATTTGGTAGCAGTATTATTGATTCCACACCACGGTACATAGTATTTCTTGCAGTAATACCTATTGCAATACATAAACATCAGTTAACTTTTAACGGTTAACATGCGTTAAATTTTCAAAAATGTAACGCTTTAACGATTATCGAAGTTAACTTTTTAGTTAGCAGATTGATGATTAACGAAGTTAATTTTTCGATTAACTGTGCCCACCTATGGTGCCAACCTTATTGAATTAAGTATAACTTTTTCTTGGTGTTGAGTACCAAATAACTAGAGAGCGATTATTATATAGCACTTAGTGTTATTTCGTTCCATTATTGCCTAACCTGATATACCAGCGATAAACGCAGTATCAAAACCAAAGTGGTTTTTTAATTCAGTTTGTCTGAACAGTTTCTGCCAATAGCTCACATCGTTTTCGTTTTCTCCATACTGTAATTGTGAAACAAATTTTTAGTTATGTTTTATATAACTTGGTTTGCAGTATACAGACATATAAGTATTTCTCAACAGTATCTTTTGTATGCTGAGAATTTATGTTAGTGATGCTCGATATACGTCAATGTATTGAAAACATAGATATTTACTATTCGATGTTTCGCTTACTCTCGATGTTTAATGATGCATCGATGTATTTCATTCGATACATCGGAATAACACACACGTATTTTTTAAGCGATAGAATTAGAACCATAAAAAATGTTAGAACTAACAACATTTTCATTACATTCATGCAACACTCTGTATTTCTTTTGGTTTTAAATATAAATGGGAGGGTATCATCTTTTTAAATATCTTCACATTTTTCCGACAAGGATATTGGTAGGGTAATTATTTGCCATTAAGATTCATCAACTTTGTTTAATTATGCGAAATCTGTTTTAGACGGGCATTAAGAATTAGTTTACAATTCCAAAGATGATTATAATTATTATTATTATTATTCCCGAATCATACACATCAAATACACAGTTAAATACACTGTAGAAATTTGCCCAATACTTCACAACCTCAAGTGCATTCATTGTTGCTCGATACAGGTCATTTTTGTTGCAGAATGATGGGCACATAGGGCACTCGAGCATATGATTCATAGTTTGGTCTTCACCACATTCGCACTTAATACTGGTAGCATCAGCATAACTCCATTTCACTAGATTTTCCTTGGACCTGGCCACTCCTGTTCGCAATCGATTTAAGGACCACCAGACATTCCAGTCCTCTGCGTCACCAGTGGCAAGTGCTCTGTAACTATCAGTGGTCCCGAGATGTTAGGGACCTTCATTTTCCACAACTGTACTTTTGCCATTTCAGGTGATACAATTAGTTCCCGCGATGTTCTCAGGATGATGCAGGACTACGAGTTACAATGATTTATTTGCATCCTTCTTCCCGAAAATGTTTATGAGCGCGACGTTTTGTCATGGACGGAATGAGTAGAACGAAAAGAAAAAAATTTGGCAGAGCCGCCGATAAAACACGAGTTTATCAGAACGAGGCAGATTCCTGATGAGCTAGGAAGAATAATCTTCTTGTGCAGGAGGCAGAAAAAATATTCTGAGGATGTTATCAGATCTCTGCGAACATGCCAAGCCACAGCCGAAATTTCATGAACATTTCTCGAATTCCAGGAGCACCGCGCTGCCACATACCCATGCCGAGAACACGAGAATTTATTGGGATTAGTAACGGTGCTTGTCGTTTCTTAATGATACAAATTAATATTTTTGATAATTTTACTGCCTCATAAGTCATAACACATACTTCGAGAAGTATCATGAATAAATCACGACCTTTGCTAACATGTTTTTTGTACAGAGATCAGACGTAATAATTTTAGTGGAATAGGAAATATTAATCTGTATTTAGTGGATTCTCGAGAAATGGATATCATTTGCAATTTTTGAACAATTTTTACATGCTCAGCGCAAGTCTTTGAACATCTGACACAATTAGGAACGGTGAAGGGAATTTTACTGACCGAAGTTTTGCTGATTGCAGATGACAATAAATGTAATTGTATTGAATAGAAAAATATTGGTATGTGAGTAGTTAGTAAAAGGTAGAATACTAAGTTTATTTCTCCTTATCTGCGTTTAGCATCTCTATTGGTTTGTTTGTATTTGTGTTTAGTTGGAAGTTTGGAAAATGGCTAAGAACACTGTTCAACGATAGTCAAACTCTCCAATAAGAACTCCATTTGAAATATTTCTCACCTAAAAAATCAATCCAAATAATTTGGTAAAAAGTCATACGTTAGTACCTACAAATAGGAAAAAGAGATAAATACTTGTTAAATTCATGGCTCCAACATTGTTCAACGTGATAGTATCTAATGACACTTACTTGCAATCACTATGGACATATTACAAATCAAAACAATACCTTCATATTTTTATACTTGCCTATCATCCAGAAATCTACCACGTTGGCTTTGATCGTTGTCCTCCTTTTGCAACAGTGTTAGTTGGTTTCAATCTTAAATAGCTTATGAAAAAGTAAATTGGTTAATTTTCTATTATTATTTTAATTAGTTGATTCATTTTGATTAGTAAAGATTTTAATTATTTGTGTTTTGACGATGCCTCGCAAAACAGAAAGCATGGCTGAATATTTCACCCGACGATTGCTTTTTGCACCACACAACTAAAAGCAAAAGAGAAAATTATTAGGTATTCATGGATATTTAAGCACATCGTTTTCATAATTAGAATGAAAAATATATTGTTCTACTAAAGATATATATATTGATTAAAAAATAAATGAAGTTCTGCATTTACTTCACCTACAGAAATGGTATCAAAGTATTTCACATCATAAATAACTCACCAAGGATAGATACCAGCAACCGTGATTTACGTAAGTTTCACCACTGGTCACTGTTTATTACACCTACTGTGTAATTGGCTATTTATATATGTACGAGTAACCTGCTGCTTGTTAACGATCTTTTAATAACAGGGTGAAGTAGGTGTTAAAGTGTTTCTAGTTTTCCAGGGTACCTGCTTATTTTTTAGCTATGATGAGGTCTCAATGCATAAAGAAATTGAAATGATTAATTGCAAAACTATTGAAAGAATGGGAAACCTATGCTTTAAATATCCGAAGATTATTCCATGGAATATTAATTCTACTAATAGAATTACTAAATTACACAAGTTAATTGGTTAACAACAATATTAACAGAATACAAAGAGTGAAGTGCTTATCTTTGATGTGGTGTAACCATTGGACCGTATATGTTCAGTTTATAAATATTTTATCATTTATTGCTGCGTCCGCCGATCCCCTCGAGTCTTAAGACATGTATTAGTTTTTATAGTTAGACACTGGCACTTAGTACCTTTCAGAATTTGAAAATACGATTCAAATCAGTTCGGTAATTTTTCGCGATGCATGGAAAAAGAAATACCACGGGAAAGGTTACTTACCTATTTAAATATGTAGCTATGAGACAGAGGGAGGCGAACCTGAATAGCGTTAATTTCCTGAGTGATGCCCTAGTCACACGTATTGGTAGGGTGGTATGAACCAGGCACGGGCGGCTGACCCCTGTCCGGTAGGTCCGCTTCATTTCAATTAGGGATGGTCGCCATTTGCGGTGGCTGCAGACAAGGCGACACGCTGGAGGACGTGCTCGGCTAGTCTGAATTAATCAGCCGCTGGTAATTGCTCCAGAATACAATACGATGCGGCCACGCACAGAGCCTCGTCCCGCAATCGACCACTGACTCCGGTGCTCTCAATACCAGATTGATCGGCCACTCAATTAGTCACAGAGACTTCGTTCTGCAAAGGATTCTTCGAATAGTACCAGAAATAATTTGTGTGCCTAACATGAAGATACTTCGGCATGCAAATATTCATCTAGCTTCAATGAAACCAAAGAAAAGTTAGCTGCTTTTTTCCATTACAAGTTTAATTAAAAGCAAACTTCGATTTCTTCTTAAAAATATTTTCACTTTTTAAGTGTAACCTCCATACAATTAAAATTTATCCAATCGAAAACGATCAAACTCCACTAATTAACTTGCTCGTAACTCTGCAGGTCTTATGACGTGGCCCTAAATATGTCGTTTTTTGACCCAAGTAAACAGAGTAGAGGTCACTTCTTTAAACATTATAATATTCAATCGTCAAAAAATAGCTCAATTAAGGGGTCGCTAATTCTATAGAAATTACAACGCGAAGTTGTTAGCATATACTGTCAACTGTTTTAATAATCAAACCAAAGCTCGCAGACACTCGATACAAAAAACACAATTGCAATATGTCACTTCTGGAATAATTAATATATTCATATATTGCTACTGCGACACTCGCAGTCCAAAACCTACAGCGCGCCTTCGCACACACACATCTTCCTCCGTTTCTTTCTCTGTGTGTCTCACACCAGACCAAAGACTTTCTATCTTATCTTTTAAAGATGTTCTTACACTACACACTGACAATGTGTTTGGTAATCTGTGGATTTCTCGAGCTCCGTAATTACATTATATACATTATTACAATCAATATTTACATCACAAATAACTACACTTAACTAAATAATATTTACAAATTAATTAGCTTCGTAATTGGGGTGGTAGCATATGTTACAACTGGTATATTATTTTCTTAAAAAAAAAAGAAGAGGTTGTTTGGTGGCGTTCTTCTTCTTCTTTTTCCGTTTTCTTAATGGTTCTTAATTCTGGTGAGCTTTCTTTTTGGCCCAATATTCTTTCATCCTTGCACTATGGTTGTCTTTTCATTTTTTGTCCATTTCACCCTAGTTCCACCCACGCAGTCTTTTGGCTGTTAGTGTCGGATGCATTAATCAACGTGCTGTACTTATCCCTGTTGTAAATGTCAATTTCCAGTTGCTCGAGATATTTTCTGACTAGCCTTGTCCATTTTGCGATAGTCACTTTCCCTCTAGAGACCGTGTGGAAGATTTTGGAGGTGAGTCTATGATTGTACATCCAAACTATGCGACCGAGCGTGGTGGGTTAGTGGTTAACGCTCTGGCCTCGCATTCGGGAGGACGCCCCTCGACTACAAGTCCGAAAGTCAAGATTTGGGTTTTTCATAGTTTCCACAAATCACTCCAGGTGAATGCCCGGATGTTTATTTCAAAAGGCCATGGCCGAATTCCTTCCCGTTCCTTTTCCACAGTCCCATCTAATGACCTCGACGTCGATGAGGCGTAAAGCCATAAAAAAAGAACTATGTTACCATAGAACATTTTTCTCATGGCTGTTGTAATGCTCTCCAATTGTTGACATAGGTCCTTATTATGCCTAAGTTTGTATGTTCCTTTTTCTTTGACACGACACATGATCTTACGTTCCTTTAGTTTCAGTTTCCTGAGTTGTCCCTTTCTAACCATGTTCAAGCACTTTGATGCATATTGTACTGATGGTCGAGCTGCACTATTGTAGTGCGTGAGTTTGAGGTTAAGGGAGGGGGATTTAGTTCCATACGTGTTCCTACAAGGGTGGTATGTTCTCTCCGATCTGGCGCATCTTCTATTCATGGCTAAGTTCTCGTTGATGTTTGCAGTTATCCATTCTCCAAGATATTTGAACTCATTAGTCCTTCGTATCATTGCATTCCCCAGTGTGATTAAGTTTAGTGCATTTCTGATGTTGGTGATGAACTCAGTTTTGTTTATCTATAACCCTACTGTGTTGTTGTGGGAGAATAGTTGGTGAATAGTTTCCTCCACACTAGATACTGTGGGAGTGAGCTCATCTGCGAATGCCAGGCAGTTGACTAGAAGTTTGTCCTTTCTGTAACCGGTTGTCAAACTATAGCCGTCTGTTAGCGTGTTAGTCCATTCGGCGTTATTTTTTCCCACCAAATCTCGCTTAAGTGGTTAGTCAATTTCAGCTATCTCTTATAATGCGTACATTGCCATCAATTCTCTAGTTGATTTCGAACACAGTAAAACGTTAGTTATTGACAGCGATTGGTTTGATTTCGCAGACGATAAATAAATAAATTCTGTAAGGACTCTATCACCCGAGGATAGACTTTCAAGTTGCAGCGTACACCTGTCCTTTTTGAAAATCAGTAAAATAGAGTGGTAGCTTGTCTGGAAGGGTTAGTAGGTTTGCTGCTGGCTACAGAAATGTGTGATTTAATTTCAATTAAACCATCACGTACTAAGGTACATATTTATGTAACATAGCTTTTATTCTCTAGAGTAATGTATACTTATATTCGGTTCTGCTGGTGTAGACTCCACATACAGGGTGGGGCATTTAATATGTTTTCTGGAAATATTTCGGAAAGAAAGCATTTTAACAAACAATAACCTATATAAAAAATAATCGTACAGTAGGGGGCTATAATTATGTGATATTGGTTTTTTCACAGGTGGCGCTGTTGTCGTTACAACGAGGTCAACTTAATTCTTTTAAATGGGAACTCCTATTTTTTTTTGAAGATTCCGATTCCTCATGAAAAAATAAAAATAGTTTGCTTAACTCACTTTTCTGTTAGCCTCACAGATGGCGCTGTAATCGCGAAAAATGAATATTCTCTTTTTTGTGTATAATTTTAATTATTGTTTAAATAATTACATGTAATTTTCATTCTGTAAACATGGAAGGTAATTTTAAAGGATAATGACGAAATTGATTTTTTAAATGCTTTTTCTTACTTATTTGCAGCCATGTCTACAGCAGGTGCTCAAAAAGGAGACCATTTACTTCCAGACATTTTCTGACACACTTCGAGCTGTTCAGGCATCATTTCTGCAAAGGGTAAGAAAATGTCTGGAAGTAAATGGTCACCTTTTTGAGCACCTGCTGTAGACATGGCTGCAAATAAGTAAGAAAAAGCATTTAAAAATTCAATTTCGTCATTATCCTTTAAAATTACCTTCCATGTTTACAGAATGAAAATTACATGTAATTATTTAAACAATAATTAAAATTATACACAAAAAACGAGAATATTCATTTTTCGCGATTACAGCGCCATCTGTGAGGCTAACAGAAAAGTGAGTTAAGCAAACTATTTTTATTTTTTCATGAGGAATCGGAATCTTCAAAAAAAAATAGGGGTTCCCATTTAAAAGAATTAAGTTGACCTTGTTGTAACGACAACAGCGCTACCTGTGAAAAAAACAATATCACATAATTGTAGACCCCTACTGTACGATTATTTTTTATATAGGTTATTGTTTGTTAAAATGCTTTCTTTCCGAAATATTTCCAGAAAACATATTAAATGCCCCACCCTGTATAATGCAGGGTTATCGGAGGAAAGGTCCAAGTTCCAAGACAATATGAACAATGATTTGACCTAAACTTAGAATCTCTCTGTAACCGAGAGATAATAGAATCTGTCTGTTTTGTATTGTCTATAAAACAAAAATTGGGATGTAGATGAATCTAATAAGTAGCAAAGCCAAAATGTGATAAAATATTGTTCACGAGTACATGTTGTTAATCAAATAAATAAAACATAGTAAGAAATAAATTCAATAAAAATTTACAATAGTCTTTTTTTTTTTTGTTAACTGGTTACTAAAATCATTGAATACTACGGAATTCGTTTTTCAAGAAGCCTCTACTATGCGAATCTTCGACGTTGTCTGATAAATTCATATTCTTTGTCAGGCGTAGTCTAATATCATAAAACCATCATTTGTAAACAGTTTGGAGATAGATAAAACCGTAAAAATGAACTTTGGCAACACATTAATTATTCAAACAATGCGCTACCAAATGGAATAAGCTAACTCGATAATTTGCGTTGAGTTAATGACTGTGATAAATCAGGTTTTAATTAAAGCGGTACGAATGTAAATTAATGCATTCGTCATTAAATAAAAAAATTTGTTCAATAGCATAAAAGGATTTTATTTTGCACGTGTATCCTGTTTTTATTTGTCGCTGCTCTCATATTTCTTGTGTTACACTGTTTTCTGTCGAATTCGATTCTGTATAAATTCCGTGAAGCTCGTAGTGTGTCGTAAATGTAACACTTAAGAACCAACGAGTAGACTAAAAGTATGTAATATTCGCCCTAGTCATTCGCACAACGTAAGTTAATCTGAAGAGTTTATTTGCTTTGAATATTTACTACTAGCTGACTATTGGTGCTTAATTCCAAATGAAACTAACCCATTACATATCCAGTTGCTGAAAAACAGAAAATTAAGGATATTCTTCTCTTTTAATCTACTTGTTCCTTAATGAATGTTTTGAAATTTGTTGCGGTGAACTATAGCTTATTTGTGAACCATTTGCTGTCGCTTTTCACTTCTTTTTTTGTATGAATGCACCGTCAGAAGCTGGAATTAAATATTTTTTAATTACCGACTGCGTACTTCTTGTGTAAATCACATTTGTTATTGCAGTTAACTATCAACTTTTATTTAGAATAACGTATTTCTACTGCCATGTTGATATGTAAAATGTCAGTGTTGTTACTAGATGTGGCGTCTCGAGAACTTTTCCAACTGTGTGGTTAGTTGCTCTATAGATTTTTATGCCTTCAGCAGTACAACCAGACGTGTTTTCCGTTGTAAAATCTGTCGATTAACGGCACTGTAAAGGAGATTTGTGAAATGTTCCGCTGGCACCTAAAGAGGCCAGGTTAGGAGGAGAAAGAGTGAGAAAGGTGGAAAAAAATACATTTTTAATAAATTCATTTTTTGAAGAAAATATATTTTCATTACAAATATTATTAGTCTGGACTTTTATTGAAATGTTCGTAATTATATATAACTTTATTTTCATATTATCAAAGTTTTTTTATTAATTTTAGAAAGTAATGCAAAACTGTCATCTTGCCCCAGGACTGGGGCAAGATGACTTTAACCACGGGGCAAAATGACACTTAATGAAACTGTAATACATTTTTATTGTTATACATTAATATGTATACATTGATGTGCAAACATCAACAGAAGTAGCACACAAATTTTCCTCCTTCACAGTTTGAACAATCTTCGTGCCACCATTTAAAGCACATGCTACACTGTATCCAGTCTTCTGAAGGAGGGTCTTCATAGATCTCATCACATCCAGGACACTGAACTAAACTTTCTTCGGAAGCATTTCTTGATGTTGTCGCAACTCGGGGTTTTTTCTTTAATTCAGAAGAGGTAAACGTCAGTTTCTTAGTAAAACTTTAATTTATTGCATCCCGAGCTTGTGCGTACGAAACAAACATTCAATTCTTACGTCATCTCTTTTCTTCAAGTGGTGAGGTAGTGTTGCTTCAGGGATATTGTAAACGTTCGCTGCACCCAAGCAGGACTTTTTTACTCCTTTGACATCAATTGTTGCAGCAGCCAAAGCATTTCGGTCCCACTCGCCTATGGAGGACTTCTTTTTATAAGTTTTTACCATATCTGGATCATAATGTGTCATGAATAAGTAAAGTAGCGCCCTTCCAAATTTTAAGAGAAACTTATGTGAGTCATGCAAGTAAAGACTCTTACACGAAACACAAAAAAAAAAAAAAAAAACACTCAAAGACTGAAACAGACACAGCGAAAGTCATCCGGGGCAAGATAACGAGGTCGTCAACTTACCCCAGCCAACTTGCCCCGAACGACAATGTTAGAAACTTTCCATTATTGCGGCAGTTTAAAAAAGAATGAGATACAAATACACATCCTTTATGAAAGCACATTGTTTAAGCTACTCGTGTATGACAAAGTATAAAACAATATCTTACCTGTTAGTCTGCGAAGTCTTAATTCAGAGATGTCAAAGAGAATTCTGGACCAGCGTATAGCGAGGAACAATACGGCACGAGCGACGTCAGTGCATTATATTTTAGTTCCTAGTTGTGTGGAGCGCTAGTAGTATGAATACAGTGCTGCTACATAGAAGCGGGAATTTAAATTAAATCATTCTTCATCTTGACCCGCTCGTCAACTTGCCCCGGTCTCCCCTACTGATAGCTACAGATATGAATATACGCAATTTACCCATTCAAAAAGCGTTCAACGCCATATCATACGCGGAACACTTTTTAGCATGTTGGTGATGGGTGCTCATAATATTTTACCTATCAAAAAATCCGCCGCACGTGCCTAAAGAAGTTTTCACTTTAAAAAATAAAATTAGTGGGGTTGTCAAATTCATCTTGTTTTAATGAAAAGGTTTTTAATTAGAATTTTCAATACTTAGCTTGAACAAATCAGTACCCAATGTTTCATGCAGACTGAATTTTATTGTAGAATTTTTGTAAAGATTGGGGGGGTGTGTTAATTAATTTTTGAAATGGGTCCCTTTAGGCGGCACAGAAGGGAATGTAGGCTACGCTGCACAACAAGCAAAGCCAATGACCGCCATCGCTGATAAGAAAGGTATGAAATCAAATGCCATGATCAAGAGCGATATGTCCTCTGACCATCAGCATTCTAGTACATTCTCTTACAATTACGCCACCGTTTTGGAAGAAAATGTTCTCTGCCAAATATTAGTCCTTAATTGGGCCGGTTGTATGATTACCAGTAACGACACAGAGAGGCATAATATCAATGGAATACGCAGGAAATATATGTGAAATTTACAAAAGGGAAATTCAGTCACATTTTCTCATGTTGACTATTGCAATTAATTGTTTACAGCTACACTGTTAATTTACAGCGTTTTAACAGAAATGAGATTCCTGATCGATACATGTAGGTATTCATTTAAAGCAGAGGTCAGGGAATCAGACGTACAAAGCTAAGCTTAAGTATGATGGTTTCACCATCTCCCACTAACTTGAGTGTGCAGAATACCTACATAGATGTAAGACCCCATAAAGCTGTTTATTTATTTTTCTGATTGTGGCCTGTCAAATTTTTCTAGATGACACCTGAAGTTGTTCTGTTAGTAGCATTTAACAGTAAAGTAATTCACGTGCTACTACCAGTTATCAGTTATTTTCATGCTATCGGACTATTTGTCTATTCGGATATTAATAACTATCTTCAAAGTTGTCCCTATTCGATACATTTGTTCTCTCAAACTATCCACTTTGTCAGTGAGTTTTGCCGATGACATTCAGAGTACAGCTGGAACGTCGAACACTGAATTTGCATGCAGGGAAAATTAGTGTTGCTGCCATGTGTTTAAAATTATGATACGTTTTCTGTTTCAACAGATAGTGATATTTTTTGAAAATCACTGATGAAATGAATTGTAGTATTTATATTTTATTTCTCAAACAATAGTTTCACGAAAGTATAATGTCACTGTTGAATAATTTCGGTTTTGAGGTTTCAAAGAACACCATAATTCTAAGATATTGCAAAAAAGTTGTCACTCCTATTGTAAGAAGGATTTCTTGGTACCGATTTTTATGTAAGGGAGAAACTGATAGTTAATAATTAGAGTCACTGCACATTTTTCGTATGCATGCACTTATGGATAATCTGTACAATAAGATTAAATATCTAATTAAATACCCTTACTGAGTTCCTCACATTCCAGAAAATTTCTAAAATAAAGTTTTAGTTTATATGACATATTTTACTAACTTCTGTTTAATAGCGTAAGAATCGCACGAAATTAACCTACAATTTGACGTACTACCATTGCACTTATTCATAAAGCTGAAAAGTTGGACAAGTATTATTTTCCTCCGAAGCTTTTTGGTCGATACAAATTCCATTTTCCATAGTAAAGTTCTTTTTTTAATAACTATTATCTCTTTCCCAGAATTATGAATAACTCAATAATCGTTTTTGTATGCATTTGGGTGATTGGTCAGAGATAGATAGCTAAGCAATAAGTAAATACCAATAAATTTGCCAAATTAAGTATTAGAGATACTGTCACATTTTCTGACCGTGGTTAAACCTCTACTGAAGCAAAAGATTAGAGCAATAAAAATATTCTTAAAATATTCACCTAGCTGGTAGAACACCGTAAATTTTTTAAAGAAGATTCATTTACTGTGTTTATTTCACTCATTTCTCCATTGTAGTTGTTACTGGTGCCTTAACATAAATAAGGTTGTGGTTAGTTACGGTTTGTTTACAACGACTAACAGCATAACTAAACTCTTCGAGCAATGGATCACTAATCAGTGAATCATGAAGACAGAACACCAGAGACTTTTCGGCAGTATCTGATGTTGGTAGAGCAGATCAACGGAGTGGCCTGGTAACGGTCTTGCTTGTTGAAGCGTCGCGAGTAATTGGTCATCGTGAAGTTAATGGCCGCTGCACTTCCACTCGTCTCGCCCCGTCATAGACCCTTGCCTTGAATATTTATTGGCCTGTAATTTGCATTCCTTTACGGGCAACTCACGACCCTATCTAGCAGGCTGGCATTATTTATAAAGGCTATAATCCACGGCGCTGCACTGATCCCGCAGGGCACCACAAGAGAAAAAGGGAGAGGTGTGAGCGAGAAGACGGCAGTTATGAACTCCCGACAAACCTGTACTTGCTGAAGGGCCAGGGGCTTCATACAGACAAGACGCGTTACTAGGGGGTAGAGCAACAGGTGAGGGAAAATGCTCACACCCTACAGTAAATGTGAGTGCCACTCCATTATAGGGATGTACCATCAAGTGACTGCATAAACGGCAGTTACAATCTACATTTTGTTTACAAATAAACTTAATTAATCAAAACATCCTTCATCCTTTTTTTATTTATTTATTTTTTCTTTTTTTATTGGTTTTTGGTCGTAAGACCATTTCACCAGCCCACATACAAAATTTTTCCTGTTACAGTTATTCTGACGTTTTCTCTTAACTTAATTTACATATATATAATATTTTACATGCTACATGATTTACACGAGGGATTTTACATGATTCAGATTTGAGGTTTAACATAATTCAAATTGACATTTTACAGACAAGTTTATATGTACATATGTATACATACCTACACACATACATACATACACATACACACATATATACATACACACATATATACATACACCCATGAACATACAAATATATATATTTATACACACACACATATACGCACACATATATATATATTGCGTCCATTTTCTTATATTGTTTTCTTCAGATGTTAATCTGCCCATCTCTCAGAAAGTCTATAAGTTTTATGTATATCTTCGCGTGTCTCGACGCTAGAAGAGTGGTTATCGATGTGGGCAGAGGCACCTGGAGTGATAACAAGTTGTTTAACAGTTTTTGGCTGTGGGTGTAGTATTTGCTGCATGCAAAAAATATGTGGTTCAAGTCTGCTTCTTCCTCCACGTCCGCGTCGCATTGTGGAGTGTCAACCACGCCTATTCTATACAAGTGGCTGGGGTAAGTACCGTGTCCTAGTCTCATTCGTATTATAGATGTTATATATTGTCTTTTTGCTCTGAAGTCTTGAAACCAAGCCTTTTTTGGGATTGGTGGTTGTATGGTAGCATAGTGTTTACCTTTGTGATACGATGTTGATGTCCAGAATTCTTGGAGGTCTTGTTTCAACTTCTGTTTCACTCTGGGGAGGAAATCTATGTAATACTTCATCCTAAAAAGAATATTATTTCGAAAGATATTACAGGATTTTTCTAATTTCTTTTGTTGAAAGCTACTGTGAAGTGTATATTATCCTATCTAATTCTTAATGTCCTTCCGAAGTAGGGATATAACAGATATCCGCATCCGCAGCGGTGGAACTTTCGCGTGAAATTCTACTTCCGCATGCAAAATTTTAATGTGGCCGGTCCTGGCAGTGTAGGGGCTAGCGCGCTGGCCTCGCATTGCAAGGACCGTCGGTTCGAGTCCGGCCTCGGGACTGGGTGGTTTTAATTAAGTGTTGTGTTCGTCTTGTGCTGTCCTCATTGTAGTGTCAACAGTATCATAATGAAACCCTGATACAGCAGTTGGAACATAAACAAATTGTAGCTGGCTAAAATGGTCGCAACGACCGAAAGCCATATATATATATATATATATATATATATATAATTTAATGTGGATGTGTAGCGGATGTTTTGTTTATATTGCAATGTACAGTATTCTTTTCTTTTCATATGAAATTCTACACATCATCGATTACCTAACAAGAACCTGTGTGTTTTTTCTTACTATCGTGCAGTAAAAGCAACAACGGACTGAACGGTGTTTTACCTAAGCATCGAATTTACAATTTTCAACCTGAATGTAAAGTAAAGCGGTTGTAACGTAACCATGAACGTTACGGTTATATTTGGAGCGGATAGTGTAATCTGAGAGGTATGTAAGGTCTTTGGCGGTGGGCGAGCGCCGAGCGCGGTGAGTCGGGAGTCAGTGATTGTCAGGGGTAACGTACGGAACAGCCGGCGGGAACGGAAGGGCTACGGCAGTGTGTTTATCCCGTGAATACATCGTACGGCCGCTTGGCGTGTGTTCCGTACTAAAGAACACTGTGGGATGTGTGCTAAAGTATATGTTGGACTATGAAGGTTCTTCCGAGAGACCTGATTCAACATAAACTGTGTTTAGTAAACTACTGCAGGATCGGACTATGGCGATTGTTTGTTAATTAGTTTCGAGAATTGTGCTCACTGCTTATTTATGTTTTGACTGTACTTGAATCTGCTATCTTCGGTGACGAAGAAACATTAGTATTATTGTCTGGTGGCATGCTTGTTGACTGTGTAGTCTCAGAGGAATAAATCTACGAAAACTAGTACGCATATGTGTTTTCTTCTGTGACTTTAATTAACCAATTAGCATAGCCGAAAGACTGGCGACCGCACGGCAAAACGAACCTTTAATTAAAAGAGTAATTAGTGGTGGAAGAAAGCTTAAGAAAAATCGTGTTAGGAAGTGTAGCTGCTCAATTGCTTCAACGAACTTTAAACTATACAAACACGAATATCGCCGAGTAGCCGTTACACGGTCTATTCACGGTCCAGCTTGTAGGATATCCTTTTATAATTACCGTAGGATGTGCTCACCCTTTTACGTTACTTGAAGGGGTCCTAAAATGTTCCAAGCAATCCTTTCCACTCGTACTTTCTCGCCGCACATTAGTGCCCTTATCACACACTCGCAGGATATTTCCACCAATCATGATCCAACGGTATAGTTTTGTTGGACGGCAAGATCCCATGTTGGTTGTCTGGGACAGTCCACATCCTATACGTACTACCTGCAGTCCTGTAACGTCCTTCACAGCCAATCAGGAGTCCTCTATCGAAAAATCGGATCATCGTATGTCCTACAAGTTGGGCTGCGAATGGGCTACTATAGTGGTGAAAATGCAGATGGCGGGCACGGTTATGTGCGATTGCGTCGCTTTGTATTTGACGTTTGAATTAGTCAAGTCGCGAAATATGACAAAGATTGTTTTCGAACCGCAGTGTGTAGTTATGTAAATAATTTAACTCACTTGTGAAATCATCCCACGTTTTTTGTTGAGGCAAAAAATAAGTTATAAGGCAGTATTGTGTGGAAATATACTTTACTTATGAAAAAATGTATAATTTGGCATAAAAAATTTACTTTTTATTTTTGATTTATTTATGATAAAATATTAAAATATAAATAATTATAAATTTATTTTTTACGCATCCGCTTCCGCAAAACATCCGCATCCGCGAATGTCAAGCACTTAACATTCGCATCCGCAAAGATGACATACTTTACAACCCTATTCTAGGGTCTGTGAGAACTTTGGAAACGAAGTAATCTAGTCATTTGTTTCTGTCAGAACTACGGATATGCCAATACAATCAAGTGCAAAAAATGTGCATTAATACAAACGCGGATTGTGAAGATGAACTAACGGAAAACAGGAGTTGCTGTGTATGGGAGATTTAGCGTCAGACGTCCTTTTCCAGAAAGCAGCCGTTGTTATTGTTGAAGCTTTGGTCAGTTCTGCCGTGAGGCATTTCTCGTCTAGGTTGGGACAGTGGAGGAGGTGTGGCATTCTTTGTTCTTGGGCGCTACCTAGTTTCTCTGTCTGTGATTGTCCACCTAGCACTTTCCCACTTGCATGCGAGGATGACCAGTGACAATCTATCTCATCTCCCATCGTCCATTGTGGTGACGCTCTAACATAAACGTCCGGAATGCATATCTTTTTGCATGTAAGTGGTTTTATGACCTAATGCAGGTCTATGTCTCTATCAGGAGACTTACTGAAAAAACTGAAATAATTAGTGTGCCAAATTCATCTTAATCAACATTGATGAATAAGTGTTCAATGTAGTACGTTTTATGATAAGATGAAATATTGTAGGATACAAAAGACACGACCTTTGAGTAATACCTCTTCTTCCAAGAGAAACAAATAGGCCTACGTAGAATCGATAGGTGACGTACTGTTCTCATGCGTTAAACCGATAATGTAATTAAAAAAAAAACTTTTCCGCATCTAGGTGAAAATTAATGCCAAAGTAAATCTTATGGCGTTACAACCACACTTGTTGTTTTCTGTTAGCCAAGGTTCGAGGTAAAAGAAAGTGTGCTGCCATTGAATTAACTTCTGGATTACTGCTTCAGCCGATAAGCATAGCAGAATTAAATGTCCAAACGTTAAGTTATGACGAAACCGTGTGGTTGTATACCTCGAAAGACTACGTCACAATAGTACACCTCGAAAGTTATCACAAGACCGCGAAACTTATCGTCAGTACCCCACGGACCAACTACTACATACAGCGCCATAGTAGTTCATTCCACACGCTCTGCGAAAATGTTTTTGAATTTAATTAAGAATTAATTGAGTCAGAATTTAACATCAGAATTCCTATTGTTCTACAGTCGAAGTTCCAGATGATTAAAATTACTTCCAGTACAAGGACACGAACGAACATTATTTTCAATGGCCGAGTACAGCTACATCTTCAATGAAAAAGCGAGTTGTTATAGGACTTTATTAATTTACACATTATGCCGTTTTTCAGTCTGGAATCGTTAGAGACAGCAATGACTATATGTAACCAAGGAGGTGACACAACAATACTCGAGGAGATGTCATTCGCCATACGGTTTCTTGGGAAATAACTATTTGTCCAATGTCCCCAGAAACGGAATCAATTTTTTAGTGTGAATATTAAATGCGACACTCAATATTTTGTGCTTCGTCACCGTTGCGTGACGTATGCTTGCCACTTCGCTCTCTTTCTTGCATGACATCTTTGATAGACACTACAAAGCATCACGTGTATTTGTGTCATTTTTGCAAGTCATTGGCGCAAGTAAATAATCTTTGCTTCACTGAGCCAAAGGTATTGACGTTAGTGTCATAATACATACAGTCCTCCATATTCTTTAGTATTAATTTTCAGTCTAATGCGTTACTAGGATTGCAGCATGTCGAGACAAACGTTTAGATTTTCGCACTTCTTCTTGTTTGCCTGATATTTGTTTCTTATTCCAGTGTGAGTGAAGCAGTTCTTTAGTGTGTTCCATAATATGATTGCATTAAACTACAATCCTCTTTAATCGTTAGTTCGTTTCTAGAAATCCTGTTGGCAGGGAGTTTGCAACATGTTGATTAATTCTTTCTCTGTTAAATACCAGCTCTCCTTATTATTATTAGTATTATGATTATTATTACTCCGCGATTTACTAAAAGTATGTGGCGGAGTGTGGATTGCACCTATCCGAAAGTATAATAGTTTGAAAGTGATATTCGGGACATGGCAGGAGGTGCCCATGGGCTGTTTTGAGGAACCATCCCCGCATTCTACTGGAGCGATCTGGGAAAATCATGGAAATCCCAGATTTGGATGGCGGAAGTGATTTATCGAGAACTACTCCTGTCGGATTTTAAGTTTACTCGCCCGGTAAATCCTTCCTGTTCCATTTCCTAATAAATAGTGGAATAAATGAGTACAGAAATGAATCCGTTATGGCAATGATTTATCTTATCTTATTTTCGCGGTCATTCCTGGATATGAATGTCGCTGTTAGTAATATTTGTTTGTCGTCATTTCGAAATAAGTCAGTCATGAATTTTTCAATTAATGATATAATTTACTGCACAGTGTTTAGTTTTATGTATAAACTATGAAATTGTTGTCTATCCATAAAAATAAGTACTGTGTAGTAAATTATATCATTTTCAGATCTGATATTTTAAAGAAAGAGAATCGATCATCATCATCATCATCATCCCCAACAGTTTCCGGCCTCTGGCCGGGTCTGCATTATGCACAAGCCTCTCCATTTGCTTCTTTCATCCCACCACCTCTCTGTCACCACTTTGTTCCAGTCCTCTCCTCTCTTCCGTACACCCTCCTCCACTCCTTTCAGCCATCCATCTCTTGGTCTTCCTCTGGGTAGTTTACCATGCATCTTAATTTCATGGATCTTTCTCGGGATTCTCTGAGCCCCCATTCTCTTGACATGTCCATACCATCTCAGTCTGGTCCTCTCTACCCTTTCCTGTAGGGGTTCCTCTTTCATGGTGCGTCTAATCACTTCATTCTTTATTCTGTCCATTTTAGTGACTCCCATTCTACTTCTTAAAAACTTCATTTCACTTGCTTGTACTCTGCTGATGTCCCGCTTTTTCATTGTCCACGTTTCAGCAGCATAAGTTAAGATAGGCACATAATACGTATGGTAGATTACTCTCTTGCTTCTCTGTGGCACCTCTTTATTCCATATCAGGCTTCTAATGCTCCTTAGGAACGCCTCTGCTTGTCTTCCTCTTTCACTTATCTCGCCATCATTTCCTCCACATTCCTCTAATACACTCCCCAAGTATCAAGTATTTGAACCTGTTTACTTTCTTTAGAATCGATCAACGTTTCGGAAATCTCTGTTTGCCCGTTATCTGTTACTGTATCAGACATCATGCAAACGGTTGTCACTGACCACGATGCAACTCTTTTGTTCGTCGAGTCGTGGCAGACTAGTTCCCATGTTGCTGGTTGGTGAGGGCAGTTGGACACTTGTCTCGCTGGCCAATCTCTTTCCCGGAAGCAGATGTTCCGTGCCATGCTCTGCCCTACGTTAATTACTTCAGAGTTACGCGGACAATATGTTAGTAAACGATACGGGACAGTGTGGGACTTGTTCCCCGCTATCAGATAATTGAATCGGGATATACACGCGAGCAACCACCGATGACGTCCCACGAGCACATCTTTGATCGCCTAACGTCTGAGAGCTCCATTCAGCAGCGACGAGGCCTTATTTCATCAGCCACCTCGTTACTTACTGTCGACTATGAATCCAACTTCGTAGTTGCTTGTCACGACGAATGCATTAGCGAAGAGATAATTGCAAATCGGAATACGTTAGCAAAACTGCTGTACTAACTCTTATGTGATGTTTATACTGATTTACACTCGGATTGTAACATACAATTGAGAGCCATGCAATATTGTTTGCAAACGCACAGTAACTCTTTATTAATTTCTATATTTGCTTGAGTTGTTATTTATCATACTGTCTTCCTGCAATAAAATTACGCAGACAATACTGTTTTGATTATCTGCACCAGCAACGTCCTGACATTTAGTCTTTATATATCCTCCGTCAACTTTAATGAGAAACCATTTTCGATCGTATAAATATTTACTGGCTGGAATAGGAATCGTGATAGAAAAGGCAAGTTAGTAAAATGTTTCTTTAAAACGAATACAAATCAATCTTCAACAATATTCAGGAAAAGAAACGTAGCAAACCTAAATCTATATTGCGACTGGGATTTGAACAAGTGCAGTGGTTTAGCCATTGTTTCACCCTTCTTGATTGGTCTTATAACCCAAATGAAATTCAGTGTAGGCATTGTTTTCCAGTTGTTTCTTTGTTGTTTTTCAGTTTTTTTAGTGATCCTCGACAGAATGGTTAATAACCTCCTTGATTCTGTACTAACTGCGATGAACTGTTTTCAAAACTAAGTAACGAAGTTCACTTCTTTTTCTCATTTTAGAAAGATCTTTAATAGCATGTAAGACTACGAAGGTCAACTTCCACGCCTCAACAAAAAAAAAAGTATTCTTCATGGATATTATAATGTGTGACCTAGAATTTTTTTTTTTTTTTTTTTTCCCGAGATACACTGATGCACATATTAAGGATTATAAATGAAAGGAGAATGAAATTTTTAAGTGTAGCGTTCTGGTTTTAATTTCTGAGCTAACGTTTTGCGTTTGAAATATTTAATTACAACGATTTTTTTAAATTTTTTAATATAAAACAGTATACGCCATTCAATACATGAAGTGTTTTCCACTAGCTTATTGCTTTAAGGGAATATCAGGCGTAAACGATTATTTTTTGCAACTCAGTCAACAGTAATATTCAAATACCTTGAAGTATCACAAGATGAAACCACTTTTGAGAATATAGCACGGTGAAATATAAGAAACTAATCTGTAAGCGTGCTATACATTATGGTTTAAGTTTAGTCCTCTCTCTCTGATACATAAACTACATAAATTACGAAAATGTAGTTGTGAAGTAGGTTATAATTTTTGTGACACAGACCGGAATCAATGACTCGTAGTAAAGACATTAAAGAGGACGCTCAACCTTGTACTAGAATGGAACAGTGAGTCATCGAAAAGTAAAAAAAAGGAAAGATTAATACTGTATTAAAGCATAACCTGACGAGTAAGTCAACGTATAGTTAGGTAAAATACAGCAAGATATTAAGCCGAACATATAGTAGGGGTTACCATTTTTCAACTTCTTTTAATAAAGGTTTCTGCCTTTAAGCTTAGCACATAACATGCGTAAAAGAATAGATTATAAAGTTTTTTGCCACATTCTGTGAAATTTCATCGGCGCAGCATGAAAATCCCCGAAACTTTTATTTGTATTAAATGATTCTAAGACTTCCACGGCCGTTTTTTATTTGTATTGTCTATTGTTGGTATTTGTGGTAGAATACCTAGATACACGTTTAGTTTCATTACCATATCAGTTAATACTCCACTTCTAATGATATATTTGCTTTATGCAACCAAAAAAAGCCTATTTTACAAAATTTTATAGGGGCTCCATTTATGTGTTATAGGTAAAACTTCCTAGAAATGAACTTTAAGTTAAAATTCATTCTAAATTGTGTGATGGCTTACACGTTACAGTTTCATGGTCCGTTAAGTTAGAATCTATTTACAGTAAAACCAGTTGCGACAGTTTTATGACTGGATAGATATATGGCCCCAGTGGTCGTAATGTGTAATAGCCTTTTCATTTACCATACTATCTGCCTTAATATACACTTATTCCGAGAATAAAACGCTGCCAATTAAACTGATCCAATTATGACAGAAATGTGGAATTATCTGTGTTGAACTCTAACACATCACCTTGAAAACTAAAAAATACTGTAATGATGTAACCTAGCGAAAGGCAAAACTTCATTCCAAAATATTTGTTAGTTGTAAAGACTACGGGTTATGAAATCAATATCGACAAATGTTGTCTTAGTGCAACCATAAACTACATAGACTCTGTTGTGGAACAAATAAGCGCCAAACTAAAATTTCTTTATTTTAAGGCTCAAAATATGTGACTCAAAATAGTCCTACTAAAATTCAGGCTATTATTTTTCAAAACAGATAGGAAGTACCTTCATACCAAATCTGCTTTAATGGAAGCTTCTGAGAACAGCTCTAAATCATAAGGATAGCGCGAAAGTTTTGGGAATCAGTGTCCGTACTGGTTATAGATCAGCAAAGAGGACTGTACCGATATCTCGGAAAGTATCTATTTCTTTCATACTCAAGAGAAATTTTTTTTTACTTTAAGTTAAAAAAAATGAACTGGTGTATGATATGTCGCTTCCTCGTTTCTGCAACTATAACGGTGTACAGTGTAATTTATTTTTGGTAAATAAAAGATAACAAAAGCTTGTTATAAACATTTGTGCAATGTTCTGATGCAGCGTAAACCACTTTATTTCTGTTCATCATATGAACAGCTTGCGCGCTTAGTAATTACCTCGACGCCACAATTCTATATCTTCTTCCCTGCCTCATACATCTGAATTTTCCCGTTCATCTTTATTCGAATTAACTAATTATGTCATCATCGCAATACTTATACCGATCCCTAAAGGCAAATGCCAAAATACGTCATCCTTAGCTCGGTTGTATTGTGGAATAACCTCCACATGAAATTAAGAATGTCTAAGGAAATCAGCGAATTTAATAAAATTTGAAGAAAATTTTACTAGTTCCAACGTTAGCTACCCTGACTGTCTTGTCACATTTCACCGTCTTCAACCTTCACCTTGTTTAATAGTTATTATTGATTGACTAATTTTATGTGGATATTAATCAAAGGTGCTAAGGTTACGAGAGTACACAACCAATACGTTTAGAAACATTATTACGTGTTCCACGTCTTGATGAAATTATGAGAGAAGATTTCCCGGAATAGTTCATTATTATAGACCATTGTTTACTTTATTACCGTACCTTGCGAACAATTTTTTCCCAACTCCAAGAAGATCGTTGACAGCGAGCACAAAGCAACAATTTTTCTACCGAAATTTATTTAAAAAATAGCCACCCATCCGAGTTTCGTTTCTTTCATATTTCAACGAAAGCGTGTTAATAATATAATCTAAACGTCTTTTTACCGAACTGTAAAATTTTGTGCAGCCACCAATTGCATTCAAGCACAGCAAACTGGGAACGACACATCGTGGAATTAAAACGTGGCACCAAAGAAGGCGGACTCCAAGCAATACGAAGACCAATCTTGCATAATCCTTATGTTTGACAGGCCTGCCACTTAACAACTACGGGTTTTTTATATAATTTTGGACCGTTCTGTGTATATTTTTTTACGGTTGAATATTATAGCTATTCCATCATAGCTCAGAAGTCAATTGATATGGATGAACTAATGTGATTATCAGTAAAATGTTTTACTGCAAAGATCTTGTGCCTTTAGAACTTCCCTAAAAAGCCTCCGACAAACTTTATCGATGAACAGTCCTAGACATACAGACGGCGAGATGGTTCATTGGGAATCCTAAATACCAACCATGGGGAGGGGGCGTCGACAGCGAGGTCACTAGCGACAACCACAGGAATTAGAGTTTTTAAAAACAACTCTGCGACGTTGAATTCTACTGTGAAATAATCTGCTCCCTAATTTAATGATCGATAATTTGTCCTTTATCGCTATGAAGTAACGATATGCAGTTTCAGGAGGTTGATGATTATGGAATTGTAATTGATGTTTGATGATATTTTGATCCTGTTCAGTCCCCTGTAATTCCCTGAATCATGTCGAATTTCTCTCCCTATTGTGGCTACGTTCTAATTTATGCTTACTGATCGTTAACGGGAGACTCCAAGCATCTCAAACAAATAAACCACATGCTAAATTCACACTTTTTTATTAGAATTCGGTCAAGTAACTACATGTCCAAAGTGTAGGTTTTTTTTTCGGTCAATGCTGCATTTCAAACTAACCACCTCAATTTTGAGATACGATATCTCGAGAACTAAGCAAGATAGCAAAACATTTTATTCCACACATTCGATTTTTTTCATTGATTTACATTAGAGTCCATCATCAAATTTTGATTTGACGTAATTTTTCTTCTGATCTTGGTCGCATCTCAACCTAACCACCTCAGTTTTGTGATATGACATCTCGAGAACTAATCGAGATATCAAATAATTTTATTCTTTACTTTCGATTTGTCTTGTAGAGTTAAATACGAATCCTTCATCAAATTACGATGCCGTGGTTAACGTAGAATCCCCTTGGTAGGTATCTCGAGGTTTATTATATATTGACAAAAGTAATTAGGTACCAAAATACAGTTTTATCTTTGTTTATTTCCAGAAGACATCAGACTCCAAAGATACTGGTTACACATGTAAACACAAGCTCAAGCGATTACACTTAATACTGCTACCAACGATTATATTGCTATACACACTCACACCACTGAACTACAAGACTCCTAGCATACGTAAAAACTGTTCAAACTGTGCGCGTAAAACTGTTTCAAAACTCGTCTCTGCCGCTTGCTTATTTAAGTATCACAGAAAATTCCGGTATACTGCAAAGCCTCCCGACAGATTTTCTCGAACTCTAACAATACTTAAACAATTAAAAACATATTAAAAACAATCAAAATCAATTACAATCATTACGAAATTCACAGAAATGAAAATTAAAGACATTTACACACAGAATTATCCACAAACATCACTTTAAAATGTAGTAAATTGTCCTCTATACATCGTAGCTATCCTTAATACTTGGAATACAAACATTTAACCAAATTTTCTTGTATATTTCTGTCCTTATACGTAGTAAATAGTATGTACATAGTTTCTTTTCATAAAAAAGTCCACTTATACCAATTCACAATAAATTTCAAGTAAACATACAAAATCATATCTACTCAACCCCTAGCTTGTTACAAATGATTCATAAAATACAATTTCATTTAAAATCTTGGTTTGATGGCTGTTTCACCCCTTTCTGCGCATTCATCTCTTTTTATTTATGTATATATTAGAATACATGATGCTGGCACAGTTATTTAAAAATACCATGGTTATGTATACTAGCAAACGTTAATGGCGCTTGATTGCTGAACGATTTATTTTTGCCACCGAATATGTAAGCACGGAGCATGAAGGAAGGCAAATTCATACGAATGGTTGAAAATGAAATTATTTCTCCACAACCTTGTTTAAAATTGTTCATAATAAAGTCTATTGATCAATTTGAAGTCTAGCTTCATATTGCTTTAAGATAGAAACGTAAAGATTCACACTATACTTTCTATCGCAAATTCAAAGCATGAGTAGTATCTTTATGTACGAATATCAGTGCTCACTGTGATTTCTAAACTAACAGTCTCTCTACCTCTATCTTTGGCGTCATCATTTATATAGAATATAGACAATTTAGATACTAACAGATGACTGCTTACTAAGGAAGAGTGTGGAGCAAGACAGAGTAGATATGATTATCCAGAAAGATCTGTTTCAGTCTTCTTTCTTTAATAGTATAGGCAGTTTGAAGAGCATTCATCTCAGGTGACATTGTTATATCTGAGGCTATCATACTACAAGCCACCGTTGGAACTACGAAAGGTTGATTCCCACCGCCCGTGAATTTGACGGCCGCGCCATGCAGTTATCAACAGTGGGCCCAATCGGTAAACATCAAACGCCCGGGTAGCTGAAACGACACTAGGCAACTTGGTACCAGGGCTGATTGATAATGATGGTTAGCCTGTGGCGCATGCTGATACGTACAATTCACCTGCATGGAGCGGCCTATTAAACCACGGGCTATGGGAAGCCACCATAAGACGAACTCATACTCTCCTGGGAGAACGCCCTGGAGGACGTGCTCCAAATTACCTGCCAATATAGCCCGGCAGGCCCTCCGAAGAGAATAAATCTCAGCCTACTACAAACGTGAGCGCGGCAAAAGATACGAATACCACTGTGCAGACACACGTATGAGACTCGCCAGTGCTTCCTTGTCTTTCAGAGCACGAATCTGCGCTGGCTCTTCAGCTTTCTAATCTGCCTTCACAGAAGCGCCAATGAAGTATTGTTATGTTCCCGTGAAGGGGTCTTTAATCATGCAGTATCATGTTCCCCACTGCAAGAAGATGATTCAGCAATCATATTTTACAGTGAAATCACAAACATCCTCCATCTATAGTTTTTCAAGTGGCCAACAAAACAATCATCTGGTAAAAACTAAAATTACTTCTCAAAAGGTACTTCCATGCTTTTATTTTTTTTTATTTAAAAAAAAGTTATCGTAAACATGAAAATTTACTATACATATTACATAATACTGCGCTTTGTAATTTTTATTTCAGAATGTATTTGTGGAAATACAAACCAGTTGGTTGTGGATAACAATATCCTTACTGAATGGTTCACTGTCTCCTTGGCTATATAAGTTTTATAAAAGAAGAATCTAATCGTCTCTCATTCAGCACGGTTTTCTTCCTGTTTTTAGCTTCAATTACGTCGTGACGTCGCTATGGATGCATGAAGTAAAATTGTTCTAGTGACCTGGTGACAGAGTTTCGATTTGCGTTGTATTCTGATTCTGTCGCATATCAATGAAATTTTTAAACTAGTAGAAAAAATTGTATCCGGTCAGATGTTATTGTTTGAGTTGAAAGAAGATGCCAGTTGACTTATTTCTAAGAACTATCCTTCCATTCGCTCCGATCGTCTAAAAACAATAAGTAACGTACATCAGCATTGCCTGAACAGAACTGAATTTTCCCGAAAGTGAGAGATCCTCTTATTATGATCACTCGATTACTCTAATGCATTAACATACCTCGAGGAAATGGATATAGCAAAACATATTTTACTTCGTCCCCTCTACGCCATCGTGATCTGCAATTTATGTGCAAAAAAGAATCGTCTGCGGTATGTAAGTAACAAGACGAAACACAATAGAGTAATAATCACATAATTAACGTTGATATTGATAGTTCAGCTAATAGAGGGACTGACTTTGGAGCGGAAGATCCCGGTTCAAAGCCTGATGAATTCAAAAATATTTTCCAAATAACCATCTCCCCTCTTCCCCTCACAATCTTTGTGCTTCCTGTTCAATAAATACTGTGGCAGACAAATTTATCTCGGAAGGTACAGCTAACCCCGAGATTATTGTGAGAATCAGGAAGCGAAATGCGAAACCTGGTATCAACTCTTGCCCGACAGTAGTTATCCTTAAATAATACGTTGCTTTCTTCGTTCATTTCCCTCCCCCATCGTAAAGTTTCTTTAAAAATTGATATAAACAGTGTATTAAACCCTAAAAAAACTTAGCTTACAACCCGAAATGTTTGTTGGATCCTCCCGAAGGAGTAATTCTAAATCATTTAATCAGAAATAGTACGACCAGTTCCATCCATCTGGGACCTAAAATTTAGTGTGGAATTCGAACCACAGAACGTTCTAGCATAGCTCATATAATCAAATACAACTATTAAAAATTTCTGCCATCACCGGTTTTTGAACCCGCGACCGGAACCTGAACTGTCGAAATCAAGCTCCTGAGAAACCAGATCGATAAATAAACCCGCCCAGTGAAATAAAAGTAAAAAATTGTGATTGATATCGCATTACTTTTATCAGGTAAAAAAACTAAGTTTATTTAATAAAGACGCAAGGAAAGGCTCCAAATGTGATCTAATAAAATAATTCATATTATTTGTCACAGTTGAAATAACGTACAGAACACACAACAGTTTGTGAATATTTATTTCCGTCATTTAATTGGGGGGGAGGGGTAATAGATGCGAAAACCACGTCTGGCAACGTGGAGGGTGTGTGGCGAGGGTTGGGGTGGGGGGGGGGGTATTCACATGAGGCCAAAATGGAGCTACGTAGTTTGTCGACGTTCTGTTATCAGTATGCACTTCAAAAATTTGTCAGTAACCACGAACGTTGCCAGTGTAGTAGGCTTTACGCTAGTAATAAAATAAAGGTACTCTTTTTCTACACAATGTACTTTATTTTGTTTTTCCCAGACTGCCTAAGAAAGAGTTGGGACAGCAGATATATTGAGCAGACTCCACAGAAACACTGGCCACACACACACACACACACACACACACACACACACACACACACACACACACACATGGGCCTGTACACTCGTGCCCCGCCTGCGGCCTGCCGGGCCGGGGGGAATCGTCCAGCGCGGGTTAATTGAGGTCAAGTGTTTAATTGCGGTGTCTGTGGCGGCGGCGGGCGACCGCACAGCCGGCCGGCTCGATCTAACGGGAGATTGCGCGAAACGGGCGGACAGGCGCAGCGGCGACAAAGAACCCAGAGGCCGGCCGTAAATTAGCTCGTTTGCGGTGCCGGCAGCTGCCAGGAATGCAGGCACGTCATCTCTCTGGGACGCCCACCGACTTCTGACTCAACCTACGGCGACGACAGCGGGATACAAGTCCTCAACGACTGACACCTGCGGGAGAAATGACTCCTCACAGCTGTAACTACTCTAACTTGACAACTTACACTGGTGAGCCAAAACATTATTAGCAGCTAAGAACGAATGTTTTCTAGGCATTTGAATTAATACAATAATCACGGGTGACTAGCTGATTTAACAAGTTGCCCAAGTTAGCAGTTAGCAGCGTCCATGACAACCTCGCAGGTTCTCGACCATCTCGAAGGCTATAAAGATCCCCATCCTTCCGCAGCTCAATTGGTGACAAAGTACCGATCGCCGAAGTATCCTATATATAAACACAAACTCGTCATTCGATAATATTATATTTATTTATTTATTTCGTGCCAAAAACGCTGCTTTTACAAACAGTAATAATAATAACAGAAATAAAATTATATCACTCAACACCAAAGAGTTCATATAATGGATGACCAAAAGTCAGCAACTTGTATGGCATTGTTACTGGCGCGAAGGAGGTCTTGCAGAGTGCAGGTTGATGGGCACTGCGGGTAGTTGTATAAATGCTGAATAGTCTGTTCTGCCCCACAATCGCAGTATTAGGGTCTTCAAGATAACGCCATCTTGCCAGGTTATCTTTGGTCCTACCCACTCCACTTCTCAGCAGATTTAGCGCTCTCCATGTATTCCAGTTGAGGCTGCCAACTGGTGGTAGTGCCTCTACAGTAGGTACCCATTGATTCATATGAGTCATTTTTGCTCGCCACAGATTGAGCCGGGCAACTTTCGGCGGTACATCTAAAGCAGCTGTCGTCCTAAGGAAGCTTTTTCTAGATTTCAGCCTTTGTCTGGGGAGTTGATGTCCGAATAAGGGATGAGGAGCGTTTCTATTAGCCTTGTTTCTTTCTGACATTGCAGCTACGTTCCGTCTTATATCGGGGGGAGCGATTCCTGCCAGACCATGGTAGTTTTTCAATCGGCGTGGCTCTGAGGCAGCCCTTTAGAATTCTGCAGGTTTCATGTATTGTAACGTCTACTTGTTTGGCAATAAGCAGAGTTGTACCAAACTGGACATGCATATTCTGCAGCAGAATAACACAGTGCAAGAACTGATGTTCGGAGCACTGTGGGATGTGCACCCCATAAGTTTCCTGTGAGTTTCGGCAGGATATTGTTGCGGCCTGAAACTTTGCCTTTTGTGTTTAAGCAGTGCTTTTTGTAAGTGAGGGAGTGATCCACTGTAACTCCGAGATATACGTTTCCTGTGAGTTTCCGCAGGATATTGTTGCGGGCTGAAACTTTGCCTTTTGTGTTTAAGCAGTGCTTTTTGTAAGTGAGGGAGTGATCCAGTGATCTAGTTCCACACCCTCCCATCTCACTTTCAGTTTCCTGTTGGCATGTCTGTTTCGTAAATGGAAGGCGCAGAGTTGAGTTTTGGATGGACTTGGTTTCAACTGATTGTCTTTATGGTAGGTGGTGAAAGATTGGAAATCATTACTTAAACGCTCCTCCACTGTTTCAAAATCTTTGGTTTGTATTGCTAGTGCTAAATCATCTGCATAGACAAAACTTCGAGTCAATGGCGGCTGGGGTTGATCATTAGTGTAAATGTTGAATAATGTCGGCGCCAGGACACTTCCTTGGGGAGCCCATTTTTTTTAGTTCTCCATCGATTTTGTGCCCTGAAATTCAACGTAAAATATTATATTAAATATTACC
Organism: Vandiemenella viatica; assembly: GCA_031002005.1. Taxonomy (NCBI): domain Eukaryota; kingdom Metazoa; phylum Arthropoda; class Insecta; order Orthoptera; family Morabidae; genus Vandiemenella; species Vandiemenella viatica. Next base: position 251,006,489 of record JARYHS010011408.1, on the reverse strand, counting down.
ACTGCCCACCACGAGATTGAATATCGTCAGGTCTAAAATATCAAGATAGAAGAATATCTTATCTACATCTACATCTACATATATGCTCTTCAATTCACAAAATTGTGGGTGGCAGAGGGTACTCAGCACCAAAGCTAATCTCTTTGCTGTGCATTCCAATCCCTAATGGTACGAGGGAAAAAAGAATTCATATAAGAATCATTCCGGCACCTTATTTCTCTAATTTTATCTTTCCTGTCCTTCAGACTCAAATAGGTTGGTGGAAGAAGTATTTCACTACACTCAAAACTGAAAGTGGGAGTACGCATGTTTTCCAATAAGTTTAAACGAAACGTGTGTCGTCTATCTACCAGAGACCCCCAACCTAATCTACTAATCAGTTCTGTGACGCTTTCATAAGGACTGTAGCAAGCGGTCACGAATCGAGCGGCTCTTCTCTGTACTTTCTCTATACTTTCGATCAATCCCTTACGAAACGGATCCCAAATGGCACAACAATAGTCCAAATGTGGACGCACAAGAGATTTGTATGCTATCTCCTTTGTTTGTTCATTACAATTTTTCAAGATTCGACCTATGAATCGCAGCCTAGAATTTGCTCTACCTACTAACGAATTAATTTGTATGTCCCATTTCATGTTCCTTTGTACTGTTACTCCCAAATATTTCATAGAATCGACCATATCAATAACTGAACTGTTTACCTCGTATTTCTGAACAATCGGATTCTTTTTGTTAGTTATGCTCATTGTCTTGCACTTTTTACAATTTAGAGTAAGTTGCCACTCAGCGCACCAAGCCAAAATTACATCCAGATCGCGCTGAATTTCTAAGCAATCGGCCAAATTTCTTACTTCTCTATAAATAACCGCATCATCAGCAAACAATCTAAAAAGGCTTTTCACTTTGTCTCCGAGATCGTTTATAAAAATTAAGAAAAGAAGTGGTCCTATTACACTTCCTTGATGTACACCCGATGTAACATCTAGATTAGAAGAACTATAATGTATATACGATTTAAGTGCTATAATAAAAATAGAAAACCACGAGAGACATTCATCAGTTAAAAAGAGTGTAACACAACTTGGTCTACGTCCATTAGAATTCATATATATGTATAGAAAACAATAAACAAAATGAAAGAAAAATCTGAATTTAGCATAAGTCTTCAAAGAGAAATAAACCGTATGCTACGATTTGCTGACGATATTGTACTGTTAGCAGAACGGACTGAGGATATGGAAAAGTTACTGAATGTCATGAATAAAATGCTGAAGGAAGCTTTCGAACTAAACATAAACCAAAGCAAGATAAAACTACTTAAATGTATCAGAAATAATAGCAGTAATGGTGAATTAAATATAAAAATAGGGTCGGATGAAGTAGGAGAAGTAAATGTATTCTGCTACTTAGAAAGTAAAAAACAAATGATGACCGAACCAGGAATGATGTTAAAAGCAGAATAGTACTAGCGAAAACAGCTTTCATGAGAAATCTATTTGTTTCAAATATTGATCTAAGACTCGGAAACAACTTTTTAAAATTCTGTGTGTATAACAAAGCGCTTTATGGTAGAGAAGTATGGACATTAGGAATACCAGAAGGAAAGAAAAATTGAAGAACTTGAAATGCGGTGTTATAGAAGGATTGGACAGATAAAGTACGAAATAACGTGTTTTGGATATGATGGGTGAGGAGAGATGGTTGTGGGAGAATCTTACAGAAAGAAGAGACAGGATGGCCGAGGGACTGATTACAGCAAAAAGAAAAAAGAGCAGTAACGCAAGTATATAAGCGAAATAGAGACGCATGAGTATTCTTGCGACAATACGTGTGGAAAGTGGAGAAATCAGCAGACATAAGTGACTTTGAGAAAATGTATATGCCCATGCCCGGTGCCTGTGCATGGGCATCTCAGTAACGGCGAGGCTGGTCACCTGTTTGCGTGCAACTGCAATGAGTATCACTGATATTGGTTGAAGGGCAGTAAAACCACGAAGAGGTGTCAAGATTGTGGAAGTTGGCCTCACCACAAAACATGGAGGTCGGAGGCTTGCCGTTTCTATAAAGTATGATATGGGGCGATCTGTTGGTGCTGTGTCGTCGTGGCAGCTACGATATGACATCTGACCTGATGAAGGCAGCGGAGGTTGCTGCCGAAACGTTGTGGAAAGAATAAATTATCCGGCCAAAAACCCATGAAGATTTCTTGTAATGTTGGTTGTGGTGGCTCTACGACTTTACTGAGTGTATTTCAGGACATTACTCTGAGTTTTATCGTAAGATGTGTGAATTTCGAGCGTGGTGTAATATTAGGCTTTAACTGCAGGGGAAAAAGATTGTGACACAATAGTTCACGGAAGGAAAGAACACTTTGGGATTGCATCAGAAGAATTAGTCTGTTTTGCGACGTCTTTAAGTAGTAGTGCTGCCACAATACGTGGCTCTATAATCGCCAGTCAGCGTGGAATGGAAGACGTCCAGTACAGAGTGAAGTTTTAATTTCGTGGCAGTGTTTGAGATTAGCGTTTGTATCTAGTTATTTGCGGTAACCGCCTGAGTTGGTCTTCCTGTTATGCACGGGGATTAAGTTGATTGGTTGGTGCACGGAGGATTTTAGTATAATCATTCCAATTAGTTTTTTGTTTCTTCGTAGAAACTAGCAGGGGCTATGTTTATATAAGTGTAACCAGAAGTGGGTCAGGTTAGGGAAGCAAAAAAAATACCAACGAAATTAATTAATAGCAGATACTTAACGCTTGTGCTACTGTTAAAAAATCAACACGTCTGTCCTAATGTTTATATTCATAAAGGACTTTGCTCCAGTTTAGAAGTTATGAATCAACCAACAAGTATTTTTTTAATAAACTGTTATATTTTATAATTGTGCAAATGTTTGGTGGAAGTTTGAAAATTGTGTAATTTAAAAAAAAAAAAAAAGAGAGAGAGGGAGACAGTAATTACTACTTGGTTAAATATTTGTTGTCTAAGGAATTTAAGAGAAATCTGTGCATTAAAGACTTGAGGGAATATTATTTAATTTGTTATCATTTAGTAATGTTGAGAGATCTTCTAACATTTTGTGAATTTCAGATCGAGAGTGGTGGGTGAACGGGTAACGTTCTACCCTCGCATTCGGGAGAACGCTGGTTCGAATCCCCGTCCGGGCATCCCGATTTGGGTTTTTCATGGTTTCCCCAAATCACTCCAGGCGAATGCCGGGATGTTTCCTTCAAAAATACCATGGCCGAATTAATTCCCGTTCCTTGTCCCCAGTCCCATCCCGCCTCTCTAATGACTTCATCGTCGGCTAGGCGTAAAGCCAACAGTAAAAAAAAAAAAAAAAAAAAAAAAAAAAAAAAAAAAAAAAAAAAAAAAAAAAAAAAAAAAAAAAAAAAAAAAGTGAATTTCAGAGGAAGGTTTGCAGTGACTATCGATCGAAGGGGAAGTACCTTAAATTTTATTAATTATATATTGACGCTATTCCAGGTAAGGTGCAAGTGAGCTCACGTTAAGAAGAACTATTGTAGGTGAGAAGTTCAGATGGTGCAGGTGTAAATGTTTCGGAGCACAACGTTCATTGTTGAACATGGAGCTCCGCAGCAGACGCCGCTATGTGTTCCCGCGTTGACCCAACGACAACGTCAATTACGATTGCACAGTGCACAATATTATCGAGATTGGAGGATGGATGAATCACGTTTCTTGTTACACCAGATCGATGGTCATCGAGTGGCTGCTTGAAACGCCACGGATGCATACTGTTGGCGGCAATATTATGCAGTGAGGGACATTCGTCTGATCTTCTATGGAACCTGTGGTTATGATCGAAGGCGAAATGACAGCTGTGGCCTACGTGAAGTGTACCGTGGACTGAAATTTTTATGGCAAAGGAATGACTTGCTATAACATGTTATTATTGTGTCTAATTGGAATTAAAGATTGTAACACTTAAAGTGATACAGACCGACATATGTATTTTAAATCTGTTTGGAATTTCAGAACTAAAGAAAAGATTCATTCACAACTACTGGCAGGAAACTTTGCATATGTTGCTAACTAAGCTGCATATGTGTAGAATACACAAGAATGCTAGTGGTTTAATTATAACAATCATTTTTTCATATCAATAAAAACTGACAGAGGATATAAATAGTTTGTTGCTCAACAAAAATGAAAATGGACAACAATATACAAGTCATGGAATTAGTAACAAGCTGATATTCTGCTGCCAGTAACTTTGTAGCATTTTAATATGGCAAGTGTCTTTGGATTCTGTAGACACTTACAATTAAAATCTAAGAAATGTCTCATATTAGGCAAAAAATAATGTGTGTGTAACGTGGAATGTAGGGGAAAGATGAATTGTGCTGGTGAATTACATTGTATAAGTATAGATAGATTTATATGTGCATTGTAGAACTATCTCATGTTAGGAATAGAAGGTAGTGTATTAATTGCAAATCTGGTAGTAGGCCATCTTCCGCAGTTGTTGGTTAATAGATTATAAATCAAAATTCCGTCTGCAAACAACTGTTGATGTTAATGTTTCTTTATTCCCATACACGTTTCGCCCTAATGTTGTGGGGCATCGTCATTGGCTGTGAATTTGTTACATTTGACAAACGTGTTACAAATTATTATATACATATTTACATTGTACTTACAGCTAGGGTGAAGTTTAAGCTGTACGATCTGTATAATACACAGAATAATGAAAAGGAATTGCAGGAAAGCAGAAATAACACTGAGTTTGTAGTGAATGGCGCAGAGTTGAAATGCTCATATTTATGATTATTAATGTATATTACAGAAAGATAAAATAAAATTGGGTTTAGAGAATACACAAGTTTGCAGTGTTTCTTTAGAATGAAGATCAAGGATTTACCGAAAGTAGTGTTAAATGAATTGCGTAGAAGAGGAAAAACATAATTTAATATAACAAAAAATGATCAGCGCTGGTTAAGAGCTGCCTATTTGGATCAATCGGAATGCAAAGGTGGGTTCTGAGCAATAAAATATCTATACAATGGTAAAGTGAGTTACATTAAATTGCGGCGTTATCGTAGAATTGCCGAAACGTGACTTTAACATGAAATAGGAAAACTAATTCACAATACTGTATTCGTTAAGTTTCTCACCTCATGACTAATTGTGAAAAAACAACGTAAACTACACACTACTTCTCCGCTTATTGTAACAGGTCTGCGGCCAGTTTAATTACGTTCAAAAAATATACGGAAAGTAATATCATCCGACAGGATACTACGCATTAGTCATAATGATTTTGTTCTTCTCATATTCACATTAGAAACTATTAAATTTAGCGTTACTACGGCTTACCAGATTTGCTTCAGCATTGTTTATAAATTCCATGCAAGTAATTGACATGATTAATCACTGTACATCGATGATACGTCGTTCCAGTTTCTTTTACCCAGTACCTTGTAACTGGTGTCGGTAACGGGGCGTGCTCATTAACGTAGGACCACCTGGCTCATGCAAATGAGCTCATTTGTGGCAACCACAGATAATGCACAAACTGAATCTGTGACTACACTACGTTCAAGGACTTATATCAGTGGCGTTTTGTATTTTTACACCCATTTTATACGATTAACTGATACTAATCACATTTATATCTCTGATTCCATGTGACTGAGAACCTGTGACATCCCGGCAGAGACGTTAAAAAAACGGTAAGATGAAATTTATCGTCATATGCTTTGTAACCGCTCGTGGTTTGGGAATATGGTTCCGGTATTTTTAATGTAATATTCGCAGTGACTTTTACTGCAACATACTTTATCGGATGAGGACAGCATGTCAGTGGTATAGTTACAAACAAGTGTGGTTTCAAACTAAAATTTCTAATTCGGTATTATGCTTCATCATAATTCCGATTTAAGTCAGTCTTCTTAAGGAAGAAAACCTTTATATACATGCCTCATTACTCCGTCCTTGCCGCAATGGCTAGAGTGTTGAAAAGAAATTCAGACAGTCACTAGCTCAAATTCGGCCTCCGGTAAGGTAGGTTTGAAGCATCGTGTATTACATGCATCGAATCTAGTTTTTAAATAGTAATAGGAAATATAATTTAACAATAATTCTTTCGTGAAATTCCCTTAGTTATCTGAATTAGTTAAATACCTTTTGTTTTATATGTATATATATAATCTGATAAGGTTCCGTTCACAGATTGCGTGTTGAATCATACTTACTAAAAAAAAGTATGTAAAAACTAGTTCTTTGAAAAAATCAGAAACCGTTGAATTTTTAATAGAGTTCATTTTTCATTTCACAGTTTCTTTCAAATGGAAGCCAAATAAAAATAAAAAATTTCGGTACGTTTTCAAACAATTTTGTAAATATCCATGAAATTGATAGATTTCTTATATATATATATATATATATATATATATATATATATATATATATATATATATATATATATATATTTTTCAACTTATGGCTTTATGCCTCGTAGACGTTGAGGTCATTGGAGATGGAATGGGTCTGGGGACAAGGAACGGGAAGGAACTAGGCCGTGGCCTTTTTAAGGCGGCATCCCGATATTTGCCTGGATTGATTCAGGGAGAAACCATGGAAAACCCAAATCTAGATGCCCGGATGGGGAATCGAAACGCTGTCCTCCTGGATGAGAGGCCAGAGTGTTAACCACCACGCTCGGTCGATTTCTTCTAGATTTTCTTATAAACTGTAGGAGGCGACGTATCACAGAAGTTTCGAAAGTATATTGGCATCAGTATTTTTTTGAAATAAAAGAAGAATAGATTTTTATCTTTTTTATTGTGAAGAAAAAACTAGTAAAAATTGATCAATATAAAGAAAAATTAACTGTTATGAAGTCTGCCGATTTCAAACCATAATTTCATAGCTATAAAGGTCATACAAAGAGATTTTTTCTTCTTCATCTCAGCTATATTCCCTGTGATTACGTTATGGTATAGTCTTATTAAGGATACAAGAAACTAAAGTAGTCTGCAGTTAAAAGTTTCTAAGTTAAAGTGTTCAGTGGTTATGATGGTGTGACAGGTTAACAAACAGATAGCTAGACAAGCAAATGAGAGTGAATCCCTACATTCAGAAGGTACGACGAAACTATATAAAAAAAAATACCCTAACTTAAATGCAAACAGAAACGTACCAATTAAAAGGTTCATGCTCACATATTTGTCCGATAAGGAATGTTACTTTATGTAGTAACTTCATTGAGAGGCAATTAAATGATTACTTTTACCCTTGATTCACTCAACGCCAAGGTTATAAAAGTATTTCAAGCATTTTGTGTATGTATTACCTTTCTTTAAGGCTGTCAGCAGCGTTAGTGTTTTGGAAGGTAGTTACTATTTTTCACTGTCGTTTGTAATCAAAACGCAGTCTGTCAAAGACTTCGTTAATTGTCAGATTTTCCTTGATGCTACTTATTGCTAACTGCTTCAGTTTTAAGCTACTAGAATGCGAGCGTACTAAACCATAGCATTGGGCTACTTCTATGTATTTTCGTTTTGGATTGAACTTACCCTCTCTGGCCTTTACAGCTCAATTACTAGTCGCTATTACAGCCATCAGTATTAGGATAAAGGAGCATCACCCTGTAATTTCATCCCCTTTTACGACACACTTACTAACTTATTTATTGAAATCCGTTCGCTGCGTAGTTCGTCCGAATGCGTTTTCTTTCCTGGAATGGCAGTACACGTAGTTTGTTGGACCTCATTACCAGAACAATGGAGAATGGCCGATAAAGTGCGCAAAACTGTTTTAACAGCGGTTTTACTAGCTCGAGAAGTGGAAAAAAACTCTCTTCGTTTATTTGAATACTTACCAAGCTTTTAACAGCCATCGGAAAAACACTGCAGTATAATTCAGTGGCTATTATTGCACTATGAGTCTCGCCTACGATTTAAGTGGCTGCACTAGTTAAACTCAATGACGCTGTGAAAGTAAAGCTCTCATTCTCGGGAAATACCTGCTGAAGATTTATGATTATTATGTATTTTAATTTTTTCTGTATGCAATTATTCACACCACTAATATCTTCTTCTCCTCCTCCTCCTCCTCCTCCTCCTCCTCTCTCTCTCTCTCTCTCTCTCTCTCTCTCTCTCTACACCGTTCTCGCCTCGCCTCGCATTCGGGAGGACGGCGGTTCGAATCCCCGTCCGGGCATCCAGATTTGGGTTTTCCATGGTTTCCCCAAATCACTCCAGGCAAATGCCGGGATGCTTCCTTCAAAAGGCCATGGCCGAATTCCTTCCCATTCCTTGCCCCCATCCTTGACCCCCATCCTTTCCCGTCTCTAAAGACCTCGATGTTAAAAAGAGACGTAAAGCAGTTACAAAAAAAAAAAAATCTCTCTCTACACACACACACACACAAGTATATATATATATATATATGTATGAATTAAATTAGGAAATTAGGATAGGGAAATGAGCCACCACTTACCTTTAGGTGATGGCTGTGGGGCGCGAAAACACAGAAAAGACAAAAAACACAACGGATAAAGAAATTTTCGGGACAAGCCCTTTATCAACATTATGGGGGGTGGGCGATACTGGAGACTGTCTCAAACATCACCCACCTCCCACAATGTTCTCCTTTTGATAAAGGGCTTGTCCCGAAAATTCTGTGTTTATGTCTTTTCTGTGTGTTCGCACCCCACATCCAACATCTAAAGTGGTGGCTCATTTCCCTATCCTATTTTAATTCCTTTTCGCTACTTAGTGCCTTTGATTTCATTGGTTACCATATATATATATATATAAGAGGAGAGTTCCCGGCGTTACCCGGTATCATCTAGGTTGATTTGCCCGAGATCGTAGTTTCCTGAAGCAACGAAGTTCTCAGAAGGTTCTACATTAAAGGTTTTAAACAGTTCACTTTCGTGTTCAAACCCATTACTAGTAATAGCGAATGTAATTTCACTTCCAAACATCAGAGAGTGACCTCAAATTGTAGCTTCAAAAACGAAAGAACATCTCGAAAGCTTTTTTCCATTACATTATTAAAATTTACATATTTACACTTTAAGTAGTTTCCTCTTCGCATTTAAAACGGTCATCTATTGGATTTAAATAATAAAAAATGGCTATTACTTTTAACGAAGTATGACGTATGTATCTAGTTGGTATTTCATCTTCGGTGTTTAACGCTATTCATTCAGATTTTCACTTAGTGATCCGGCGTAAGATATACCAAATGATTCAACTGAGATTCTAATCATTACAACGGTGAAATCCCCATAGAAATCTGCGCATTGGTTTTCGAGATTTTCTGGAACCAATATACACGGTTTTCATTTTATAGATAGGTATATATATGTATATATATATATATATATATATATATGATATTTTTATCATGGCTTGTAATTAGAAATTGTCAACTGTTTCAACTGAGTAGTTATAAATAGTGATTGTCAGTTCTTGGAGCATTTGGGGGGGGAGGGGGAGGACATAAGTGTTATAATCTGTCTGCAATTCGTATAACTAATGTTGTCTATGATATGTGTATTTTTTTAGTGAAATGTACACTGATCGGCGAGAATATTATGACTACCTTTCTGCTATCTATATAGACCGTTCAGGCGACAGCAGCGTCATCTGACGAGGAATGCCTGCTAGTCAGAAACACGCACGATGCATGTAGTATCAGTGAGCTTGCTATCCGTACATTAGAATGGGGAAGCGCGCGATCTATTTAAGTTTGACCGAGAGTAGATTGTGAAATTGCATGACTTGTCGGGTGTTCGAGGAGAGCTGCGGTGAGTGTCTTCCACAAGTGACATGATTTCATGAAGGTGAAACCACGTCCAAACGTCGAGGGATTGGAGCCACCCCTCATAACAGATGTCGGACCCGTAGGCTGGACAGACTGGTAAAACAGGACAGGCGGAGAACTGTGACGGAACTAACATCAGACTTTAATGCTGGGCAAAGTACAAATGTGTCTGACCACAAAGTTCACTGAACACTCCTAACGATGGGTCTCAGCAACCGACGACCCTTGCATGTGCCAATGTTAACAGCACGACATGGGAACTACGACTGCAATGGCCACATGACCATCGTCACTGGACGTTGGCGCAGTGGCAGAGCGTTTCGTGGACTGATGACTTCAGATACCTTCTTTATCATGCCGATGGGATGGTTCAAATCCGACGTTTTCCAGCGGAACAGCTTCTTGACGTCTGTACTTCGGGACGGAGATAAGCTGTCTGCGGCTTAATTATGATCTAAGGAACATTCACCCTGGTATCCATGAGGGAGCTCGTGCAAGGCACCATGATGGTCAACAAGCATCGTACACTGGTTGCGGATCACGTACATCCCTTCATGACGACCATGTTTCCCAACGGCAGTCACATTTTTCAAGATACTGCGCCATGTCATAAGGCCAGGGATGTGATGGAGTGGTTCGAGGAACACAGTGGTTGTGCAATTGATGTGCTGGTCCTCCAACTCGCCAGATCTGAACCCGATCGAACACATCTGGGATGTGATTGAACGTGGTGTCTGAGCTCATTTCCGCCCTCCGCGGAATTTACGGGAATTAGGTGACTTGTGTGTGCAGATGTAGTGCCAAAACCCTCCAGCGACTTACCAAGGCCTCATTGCTTCCATGCCAAGACGCGTTGCCGCTGTTATCCGTGCCAAAGTCGGACACGCCTGCTATTTGGTAGGTGGTCATAATGGTAACAATGCCTTGTGATAATTGATCTGATCATCTGGCTGATCAGTGTATAGTTTATGAGGCGGATACCACAGACCGTTTCACCATACACCTAAGCGACTGCGGGAAATTAAAATCATAACAGCTGGTACGCGGGCTCCAGAATGCGAACTTTGTCCCGTTGTACCTCCCCGATCCATTGTGGTGAAGCCTGAAATTGTTTAACCACATTGGCGGTTCTTATACATATATATATCGGACGTTATATGTTATTTTATCTTACAAAATGTTAATTCAATGAGAAATTAATACTGTTTATTATAATGATAATATAAATGTGAAGAGCAAAGGTGAATCCCACATAAGCCTCTGAGGGCCCTGAGGTTTTATTTGATTGGATAGAGCTCCATATTCGATTTCAGATCTCTGCCCTGTTTTCGATGTTGCGTGACCAATTCCAATTTTCGTCTGATATACCCGGTACGATTACCTGGTTAGGTTAGATAGCCACAAAGGGGCACATTGCGCGGAAAATCGAAAACTCAGTCACCCGGCGGCCAAACAATCCTTTGGGATCTCCCGGCCAACAATGCCTTATGAAAATTGAACTGACCATCAATAATCAATGTACAGTATATATATATATATATATTTATATATGAAAACCGGATATATTTCCAAAATAAAAACGCGGTAACTACTGAGCAAATTTCGATGGAGTTTTCACCGTTTTAAAGCTTAGAATATCAGTTCAGTTGTTTGGTGTGTCTTAAATTTCAACATTACATCATTACGGAGATTTAAATGAAATTATGAACTTATGACGACAAATACCAAAGTTTGAATCACTAGATGTTGCATGACGAAAAAAACAACAGAGATTTCTTTGATCACAATCTCTATTGGCAATGTCTCTGGATATCGTATACGGTTTAGGAAAACTGAACGTTTTCGTATTACATTCTGCAGTACACCCGTGAGCTTCTGACATAATATAGCTTTCAATCGTATTATAATCTATTTAAGTTCTCGATATATCGAATGCCAGACAAAAATATCTGGCGTTTGGAGCGAAAGTAGAGTCATTCTGATCATAATAATTAATGTGTTCGCTGATGGTTTTTGATATAAATAGAACGTTGTATTATGCCTCTAATGTTGCAATTAAAAACGATTTAGTGCAACAAAGCAGCTTTTATTCATTTTATAATTTATTGCGTTGTTTAGTAATCCAGTTTCTGTGATAACCATTGCGCTACAGCCTGTAACTCCCTGAAACAAATCGAAAGTAAAGAATTTATTTTTTCATTTCTCGCTTTTTACTGATTACTTGATACACAACTTTGAATACCTGATATTCAACTATACAGGTACGGAATAGATTTTGAGCTACAGGATAAGATGAAGTAGCATAATTAGAAATTTTATTGCTCCAGCGGCAAAATCGATTCAGCAGTTTTCAGATAAAACTTGATTATTCGTAAAGTAAATGTGTCTAAACGGCTTAACACATAGGTAAAATTTTAATTTTGAACCCAAACTTTCAAATTCTTAAATTCCATTCAAAATATGTATTTATGATGGAATAAACACATTACAGATACATTTTGAAGTATGTGGTATGTAATAACGTGCGTCATGTTTTGATTTTCGAGCAGCAACGTTAGCAAATGTAATTAGGTTGAAATGTATCCTGGACTAAAATGAAAGCTGACATTCTGTATCAAAGCATCCAAACCACACCATTCTTAGAACTGAGCTGTTAAATCTTGGTTTAGTTTAGTGCCTGAAATGGCCGGTAGGAATCAATGAAGCTTTGTAAATATGAATCTGTTCAGACGAATAAAAATAGTTTACTGGTAAATCAAATTAAACCCACTCCTTTCTTGGTATGCTTTAATTCCGGAAATTGATGGCGCAAATTGTATGAAACTTGCTACATGTTACTCATTGCGTGAATAAAAACAGTGTACGGGTAAATCAACGCCAATTAATTCGGGCAACGCCGGGAAATCTGCTAGTATATATATATATACGAAAAGTGTGAAATATTCTGATTTTCGAAGAATTGCAGGTCATTTAGTTTTGACTTTAGAAAAACTTAATTCTAAAAAAGTTGTAGCAAATTTTGCCCTCTTTAAAATTGGTGATAAATTATTTCTTGCTGGGACACATCAGAACTGAAAAAAATAAAATAAAGTACCAAAATATTGTCGTTTTTTGGCCACAGAAAATTGTGCTGACGGTATCGGAGGTAGAAAACTTGGTTCCAGCATACTCTCACCAATGTATACGAGGAAAGAAAAATAATCTTCTGCGTGATATAATGTTTGTGAGACCTCTTTTTTCGGCCCCGTTACCGGACTAACCTTAGGGTCTCACTTTCTAGTAAAATTTGGCTATGTAAACCGTCTAAACTGAGTCTATGTTAATTGTAGTGTGTACAAGTACCTCACTCACCGATTTTTATTATTTTTCTGTATCACAACGCTCAATTAAAACAACCGATGGTCAAGACTGAACATGAACATGAACATTCTAGGCCATCGAGCAAGCCCTAACGCTATCAGAACCGAATTTTCTGATAATTATTCGATAGTTCAACTTTGAAGAAAGTTTGATTGGTTCGTCAATATAAGACGTTTTATTCTTTATTTGGTCTGTTGCTGTTCATATGGGGTTGCTCCTAAGCTACGCGTGTGTGGACGCTTAACAATCTCTTCCAGCAATTCTTAAAATGAGGCCTAACGTTCTGACTCCTCTGTCTGTAAGATCGTCCATACACTTTTTTCCTCGTCCATCATTTCGAAGACACGTACCTTACCCATCCTCTTAATGTTTAGCATCCATCTACAGCACAACGATTCAAATTTTCATATTTTTTTCCATAGCCTGGTGGGTGATCAGGTGACGATGATCTGGAATTCAATAGAACGCTGGTTCTGATTAATATTTTCCATGGTTTAAAGAAATAGTTCTATGGTGATTCCGGGATAGCTCCATTCAACAAGTCGAGACCAAATTTCTTCCGGTTCCTTGTATCTATTTCTCCCCCGCCACTAATGACTTCCACATATACAAGGTGTAAAGAAGTGAAAAATAATATTTGTCGGATCCATCGGCTAAAGATCAGGAGTCGGGAGGGTTGAATAGAGTTCCCGGTTCGAGGTAGATGGCTCAATAGCAAAGGTAGGCTGTGGATATCCCTCGGATAGTGGAGTGAAACTACGAGAACACAGCTGATACAAGGATCCGGTTTATTAGGCTCAGTCTCACAATACATAATGACAGATAGCGGAATGATGTTGCCTCGATGGTCAGGCATGAAGAGCCCACGTGTGATGTGCGCTGCCCTTTACGTAGCCTCTCCTATTGTGACTGCAGTCACTGTGGTGCTGGCATCATGCTCACTGCGACTGTGGCGCCATCTCGTAGCTAGCCCCATACTCCCGATTCGACATATTATTTTTCTGGTATCCCTGAAGTCCAAAATTCGACATAGTGCCGGGCACGATCAACAGAGTATTAGAAAGGTCATTCTGAGAGTTAGGTCCCTTTATCTTTTTTAAGCGGCTATTTTTCGCTAGTGTGGACATTTCATACCGGTTTGCTTCGGCCATACGTTGTAAAATATTTCCTAGGTAATAGAATTTTCTATCCTCTACTATTACCACCTTATAAGATTCCCCACCGTCGTGCTTATTGGCGCTATATACTTCCGCATCATCTATTCAAGAATTACCTCTAACATAAACATATTTACGTTTTGTTATCTTATTTTCTCGTCTTTCCCATTACATCATCAAGTACATTTTTGTTTTTTGTTTACAATACCAATGTTTTGATATAAACTATTAAACTTATGTTATGTCCTTACTGCTGGTGTTTGCCATCCTCATTTCTTCAAAAAAGAAAAACTTATCCATTTGTTTCCTTTAATAGCTTGTCCTCCTTTTCTCATTTAGCCGTGATTTTGACTTGATACATTTTTAAACACTTTATTTCTGATTAAATTTACATCTCTTAACTCGTACACTTTTAATTACAGCACATTATAGTAATTATCGGTGTCAGCCGATTACACTTCGTGCTAGTTTTATTTTACTACAAAATGTCTATTACCGCCTTTCCTTATGCCTTTTCTTCTTTTTGTCTTTTCCTTGTACAGTTCTTAACATTATACGTATTTTATATATACTCCTTGTTGCTGGTCCTTCTCCGTTCTCATTTTTTCTAGTCCCTTTGTTCCTCTCCTTAAATAAAATCTGGTATTAATTATATTAACATCCATTTTGATGTTACAACAGTAAATACACCTTCATCATCGGACTTTTCAGTTTTTTTACGATGTATATTTATTAAAATCTGATTCTATTTTTATATTTTGTTGTAATAAGATTTGTTTTGTTTTTTCTTTTTCTTAATTTAATCCAGATTCATTTACCAGTAATTCGTTCGTTCCGTTCAGTAGTTTTTCAGTACCATCGCACTTATCTGCTAACGTTATCAGCAAATGATCATATACTGATGGTTTCTACTTAAAGCTTAAATAAAATTGTAATGTAACATTCTCACACGTGACGGCAGGAAGCATTATATCAGGGGATAAAAACAATACATTTGGCCTTTACATCGCCCGAAAAAGGCTGAAAACAAGGCAGCAAACCTTAATAAATATACGGCGCCAGATTAAGTGAGACAAGTGCTGTTGCCAACTCTGAAACCAGTTACATTCCGTTTTATTACCACGTAATACATTGTTGATCTATTTGCCAATTTCACGAGCACTGTCTTTTGTGCTGTGACTTTGTCTCTGATGAAAACACGCCTGTTCGTATGTAACAGTACTCAACTCTACAGTGCTTAGTATGATAATCAATTGCTCTTTAAGGTGATATGAGTTGACGGGACACTGTTAGGCGACAGCAAACAGGTATTTTCAATGCGAAAAATATAGCACTAAAACAAAGTAAAAAAAATATATACCGATAAAAATATCAATGTTTTAACATTATCACAGCTTGAAAAATAACATTTACTTATTTTCCTCTTATAAATTTATCACAGAAGTAACAAGCGAGGTTGTGACACCTACACTAACAGCTAGAACAGAAACCACGTGATAGCAGCACTCAGAAATTGATGCTAGCATTAAATCTCAATCATAACCGCTATTTTCAGTTCAAAGCGAACGATACATCAGCACCTTTTTATTTTGCAAGAAATTATCCTTAGCAAATGCTTAGTATCAGAGACAAAAGTGTTACCGTGAATCGATTGTGATTTCATAGCGCCTTAATTATTGTTACACAAATATTTTTAAAACGGCTTCTGTCGGCTTGGTTGAATCACAGCAAATAATGTATTGTGGCTGAAAAAAGAATTAATTCATATCACAAAGACATAAATAACTACTACTGACTATGGAAACTGAAAATATATGGTCACTTTTAACTGCTCTAATTGATATTCATTATGTTAGCTCGTTATAATTTGTATTGAAGTTGTTTCTGACGTTTATTCCGTAGTATTGATTCTTTCATTTCCTACTTTTCCTTCCAGTACCAATTCAAACATTTCTGACGTTCATGATTTTCAATGTCAAAAATAAGCAAACTACCTCAATTTGTTAAAACATTCAACAAAACGAGGAGTACATATTTCTGTTGCAGTTATCCATCGCGTTTCATTATTAACTATAAATTAATTTTAATGATTGTTTTTCCGACCGTACAAGGAATGAGGTACTGATCGTCATAATTTTTTTTCATTAGCGGACAGGTTATTTTGAATGCTTCACCGGAATGCTAAATTTCTCCTCAATAGATTGATAGCATTTTAAGTAATGATATCGTCAAACAACAACCTCAAATTACTTCCTGCTGCAGGATAACTCGCTGGCCAGTTTTAAAATGTTTCTCTCGGTACATCTTAAACACGATTTATTTTCTTCGACCCGAAAATATCTGAGATATGTGTCATATTTCCGAATAGGATCGAAAAAGCCATTTTGTTCCAATTTACGAGTTTTGCTGTTTTTTTTTTTGTCATTTATTCATACTTTTTAATTAGTGAAATTGTTTTTACTTTTACATTTAATCTTCCACCAGTCAACAAACTACTTAAAATAGTAAAGTGGAGAACACTAGGATATTATTCAGAATACTATTATGTAAAATAGTGTCAAACTGGGTACCAATGTAATATGAAAGAATATATTTTCAACTGAGATTTAATTTACAATTATATGTGATAAAGGAAAAGACTTATTAAATTCCATCGTAATTAAATTCGTTTTTTATTAGTAATTACTGGGTTACTTCAACTTCCTTCTTGTATCAAGTTATCACTGTCTCGTAAGTTTTTTATAGATCCAGTTCTAATGACCTGCGGAAAACTTTGTTCACTTTAAATACGCTATGCAATAAGAGTTAACTTTTGAATGCTGAAATCAATCATAAAATGAGGTTACAGGTAAGTCACTGGAGCTTAATTTTAGAATATTCAGCTCTAAATCCCGTCTGACCACCCAGTTCTACTCCCCTGCATAACGAAATAATTCCGTTAACTCGATCCTTGTCAACATATACGTTGACAGGCAGCAGAGGCCTACTTCTATTTGATATCGGCCATTTAAGGACCACGAAAAGTAATCCCGTGCATTCATTTCAATCCTTCTTTTCTTGACTTCTGATAGTTCTTCATCCATTCACTTTGCTGTTTTCTCTTTTCTTCCGTCCATATCTTACTACATTTCCTCTTCTTCTTCTCCTGGAAACCCTTGAAATTTTGGATCAGTCTCCTAACAGTTGCTCTATCTTGTATTAAATCTTCTGTTATTCCGACCTCAATCATATCTTTCTTTACTCCTTGGATCCACTTGTTGCCCATTTTTACTCTTGTAAACATGGTTGAAAATTCTTTTTGTAAGTCTGTTATTATACATTCTCATTATGTGACCAAAAAACACTGATTCTCCTCTTTCTGATAGGGTCTGACATCCTTTCAATTTCTTCTTCTTTGTATAGATCTTGTAATGTCCATTGGTGACGGTAAATTTATGCGTGTGAATTGTTAATTCCACGTTTCTTTGGCATCGGCGAGAACCAGTGACTCATACCTGCGCTGAAAGACCGAAAGATTTATGGCAGGCCGTAAAGTTAAAAGCTTTACGCATTCAATAAAATTCAAAGGACAGTATAGCGATTGTGCCGAAATTAGGATTTCCTGGTACAGTAGAAAGTTGAAACTAGAGAAACGATACTTCGGAGAAAAAGTCAGGTTGCGCAACACCTCTGTTGGGAACCAGCGAATCAAACTGTGTTACGAAATTTTAGAAACCATAAGTTTTTTATGTTGCATGAGGAGCGCCAATGGAGATCATGGACGACGCGCCAAAAGCTGCGACTCGCTGAAATTTCTCGCGTCTGCTAGAACTCGGGAGCCTGCAAGTTTACAACGGAGCGAAGAAGCGCGAGGGAAGACATTCTGTTTCTGGCCAGCAAACAATCAGCACCGGCGCGGCGCACGACGCGAGATTGCCGGAGAGCTGCAGGGAGCTACCTCGCCAAGTGACCTACGCCCAGCTGACGAACAGGGTAAAGGAGACTCTGTTTTATCTGCACGTCATCTGCTACGGTAAAGAACGCCGACGATGTATAGACACTCTTGCGTCATTCAACCCTAGGCAACGCTCTGAGATGAGAATCATGCTCTAAATTGTTCAAAAGAAACTTTTAATATTCAGTTCTGTTCAATAAACCAATCAATTTTATATTCAAAGAAAATAATAGGTGTTGTAAACCCTGCTTTCAATATCTTCCTTTCCAATGTACCAGTATATCATTTGATTAGATGAAGATATGTGTTTTTATTAGTAATTTTAAAATTACAATTGCTTTGATTAAAAGTATTTCAGAATTGGAATGTCGTTTCTCTCGGACAGAGAACACTTCCATTCTTGGCGCCTACCCGGGATTAACTTTGCAAATTAACTTATTAATTAATGCATCTCATTATTTTATTCTAATTTAAACAACGTCATAGAACTTGACGTCACAATCTTTATTCCTCCAATGTCTAAACCCACCATTTTCAATTTTAAATGGTCCACTGACCTCTCTTTATATGAAATACTTAAAATGTGGCCATATTAGCTTCGAGGATACGAAAATGGAGTCAGATGTCTTTCGAACGTTTACGCTTCAACACAGTTTCAAAGACTTATTGCATGAATATGTAATGCCGGGTATCCACGCTTTACAGTTTGAAGTTCTATAACGTAACTCACATATGATCACTGTTTTACTGTCGAAGTTTATTCAATTCCTCATACCAATTTCAGTTACCTACGATGAGCGGCCCGTCCATTACTTCACTGAGAACTGAATCAGAACAGAGAAGTCATTCCCCCTCGAGGGCATACGTACATGTTACGACCGCCGTATTCGCTATGGTGATAAGCGGTTATTCGAAACGTTCTCGGAACACGAGCACGGTATTTTCTTCGGCAGCGCCATAAAGCGTCTCGTAATAACGTCTTCGTAAATTATTCTTAGCCTGGAGTAGAGGCATTAACGCAAATTTATGAATTATACACACTGGCGCTATTATCGTAGCCGATATTTCATTCGGTAACGGCGGCAGAAAATATTTCAGGCGGTTAACGAGTGAGACCGGGTCGTAACTCACGGCTACAGGCTCACGCGCAGCCACGCTCAGCCAGCTAATCGCTATTTAGATAAACGAACTTGGCGAGCATAACTCAGCGTTCGATAAGGCGGCAGCCTGGTAATGCATTCCGAAGAAGGATAGCCCCATGAATTAGTTTCCTGTCACGCCATTAGCGCAACTCTTTGTGAGATATAGATACGCCATTGTTAGTGCCAGACATTGTTTTCTTTAGCGAGTTCGCGAGAGCCACTCTTCAAAACGAGTGTGGCAGTAATAGCGCAGACATCGACTGCAACTGGAAACAGATCCTCAGTCAAGAAGGTGAGGACACAACGTATATGGGGTGGCATTGTAACTAAACACCTTATATTTAAATTAAACGTTGATGATTGTTGTGTCACCGATTTCATTTTTAGTAGAAGACATATCTTTGAAACCAGAGATGACACAGAAGAACAGACTCTTTGAAGTCGAGTTGTAGCAATGTATGCCAGTGTTTCCCAACGTGGGGCCCACGCCCCACAGGGGGCAATTTGGTTTTTTTTAGGGGGGCAAGGATCACACTAAATTGCCATAATAAATCTTTATTAAAAATCTTTTGAATTTGAATTTTAGTATTTCATTATATGTTTTTTAATTTTACTTATTGTTTTTTATGACAATATTAAAGTGTTTTCTTTAAAAAACCATCCTATATGAGTTTCTTTAATAATTAAATATTTTTTATTAAAAATTATGTATGGGAGGCAAAAAAATGTTAAAAGTGGGACATGACCCAAAAAAGGTTGGGAAACACTGATGTATGCAGTATGAAGTAGACAGAGGTGTGATTTAAATGTAAAAATGATTAAAAGAATAAGCAGAAATGTTAAACTGGGTGTAAAAAAAGGAACTACATGTTCATTAGTTATGATATTTAAATGTTTAAAAAAAAAAACATGAATAAAAATCATTGATTATTTCTGTTCAACGACAAGTTTGTATTGGTTTATTTCGCGTAAGTACTTTTTTTTTTTTTTTTTTTTTTTTTTTTTTTTTTTTTTTTTTTAAAAAATTATCGTGATTGAAAAGTTACAATCGTCTGCAAGTTTAAGACTGGGGAGACAAGATGTTCGTAAAGATTATTCCATCCATGGTGTCCAATATTGGGAGCGCCTGTCAACGAAATTGTCGCATCCAGAACGGGAGCGAAATGAAACTTCATCGGTTGAACGGATATGTGATGTTATTTCAGTGATTACAAAATTGAGTCAATTTCACAAAGCACTTGGCAGTACGAGCCCACATATCAGTATCATGTTGTACCCTTTTTGGGCCTGGACGTGGCACTGATTCGGTTGGGAAGGGTGTCATACTCTCCTGAGTAATACTAGCCCACAACTGGAGTAACAGGTCCTTGATATCCTGGAGCACTGGGACGGAGTTGATGCCCAAGCTGGTCCCACACATGTTCCACCGGAGAAAGATCTAAGGATGTTGTTGGCCTCAGGAGTATCTCAACGTCGCGTAAATAAGATGAGTACGTAAGATGACAGTGAAGTACCGTTGTGCCATAAGATTTCCTTCAATTACTACCATAAGTGACCTGAAGCCATACCCGATGGCTCCCCGCACAATGAAGATAGTTACACTGCATTACCTCTCCAAAACACTGGAAGAATGGGACCTAACATCATGCCACCACCATACTCGGTGACGAACGTCTTCAGAGGTAGTGCAGAACTCAGACTCATCACTGAACACAATGCAACACCATTCATCAGCTTACCTATCACTGCACCACTCCACACCGCTGTTTATGTTTTAGCGCTAGCAGCAGCCTACACATGGTACGAGATGACACAGCATGTTGCAGGTATTCCATTGATTGTTCTCGGATGGCAGTCACATATGGGATGTGCTTGGTGCAAAACACGGTGATCCTCCATTGCGTTGGTTAGAAGTATTCGACCGGAACCTAGACGACGAGCATGAGTGTCCTCACATTTCCATGCAGTCCAATATCGGGCTACTGTCACATCTGAATTCCCCACAAATCTAGATATTGCACGATTCGCCCAGCTGGCCAAATGGGGTCCCTTTCAAATTTTGTCAGGTGCTTATAACGCTGTCAGAATACGCGGCATCCCCGTGTCCTTCTCAGAGGTCAACCTACATCTGATACCTTTCACGTCTCTTATCTGCTCTACCAAGTCTGGAAACAACACTAAACACGTACTACACAAATTCACTCTGGTGGACATTTAGCCTGTCACAGAGAATTGCAACTATAAACCGAGCGTGGTAAAGCTCTGGTCTCGCAGCCCGGAAGACGCGGAATCGAATCTCCATCCGGGAATCCAGATTTGGGTTTTTCATAGTTTCTCCAAATCACTCCAGGTGACTTCCGAGATGCTTCCTTCAAAAGGCCATGGCCGAATTCCTCCCATTTCCTTGTTCCCAGTTCTTTCCCGTCTCCAATGATCTCAATGTCAATGAGACGTAATGTTATTAGCAAAAAAAAAAGCGTCCCTAATCATTTTTATGCCCGCCGATGGTGTTTTCAGCCATGTCTTCTGGACCTTAACATTTTTGTTGACAACTGTATCCCTGATAGCTCTCGTTTTCTTTGTTTTATGTTACGAAAAATGCTTTTTCATGCAGCATGATTCACAGGAGTGAAATTTCTTTTGGCACGTGTCTTTTATGTATCTTGTGTAACAAAGTTTTTTTATGCTGTCGTAATTGTATGAATGTTAATCACATCGTCTACTGCTGTTTCAGGTAATAAAACGAAATTTATGTATCATTTCAAGTGTTTTATTGCACGTAAACTTTTAATTTCCTAGAGGTGAAAGATTTTTTTTCTATACGCGACTTTGAAACCTTAGATAACGCACGTGGGTGACCTTAACTACCTTATTCCGAACCGCGACAGCTTTCCAAAACACGTAAACGACAACAGAAAACTGAGAGACGTAAATAAGTGGCTCTATCTTGTTACCGAAGGAGCAAATGTCTACTAAATTATTGTGATTTCTGCAAAATGCTAGGTACTTGTTAGCGAAAGTTTACAAGCTTATAACCACGGAGAACAACTTGAACATAGTTAAAACATCCGTGATTTTTTTAAGTTGCGATTAATACATAACGTACGTGCGCGAATAAAAATAAATTCCATGTAACATGTAGCCATACGAATTTTAGATATTTCGTAATCTGAGTTCCAGGCTGGGATAATAATATATGTTGCTAAATGTGCTGAATAGCAGTTGAATTAAATTCAGCGTTAAGAAAACATGGCGTTTTTGTGTGCCCTCGAAAGGAAATGATAGCATAAGAAGAGATCCTAAATAGTAGTGATATTCGCAGTATTAACAATGATCCAATGCAGTATTTGTTAAAATGAATGATCGGATGCAGACACACCAAAAAGATCCATGCCCTCGGTACATAGGCCTAAGTTTTTTGTAGGAAGCCATCATTTAGATAAATTGAAGATTACTGTGGCTGAATATATCTGTAAAAGTCGTTTGATGCGTCAATGTTTAGTTACCACAGTAAGATACTTGGCGTGTTCAAATAAATACTACTTTTACTCATTTTTTTTTATAACTGGATACAGCATGACATCTCTTTGCAGGTATTTGTTTTAATTTTTTATTCTTTATTAAGTTGAACGAGTAGCGAATTCGTTGCCTCATACTTTGCGCTACCAGTTATGGGTGAATATCTTCTGAATGCGGGTATGGCGTACCGTTTTAGAGGCTTTCAAGACTGTGGCAAATCGATCTAATAGCTACAACTCGTTGTTTCATTTACAATCCACAGTTTGTATCAGAACAGTATAAAACTTCAGCTTACTAAAATATTTTAAATCTTTCAATACTTTAGCTGGCATTTCCTTTTCTGTTGGTTATGTGAGGTTTGTGGTTGATGCCAGGAGGTGATTTATTAATA
This sequence comes from Vandiemenella viatica, assembly GCA_031002005.1. Taxonomy (NCBI): domain Eukaryota; kingdom Metazoa; phylum Arthropoda; class Insecta; order Orthoptera; family Morabidae; genus Vandiemenella; species Vandiemenella viatica. The sequence goes on along the minus strand of JARYHS010011408.1, from coordinate 250,983,182 downwards.
TACTGTGTACTAGAGTGGATATCATTTCTAATGTATATAGACTTTCTTTGACGCATCACTCAGTATTGTTAGTATTAGCATTATTGTCATTTAACTAATCACTTTTTTTCCTTCAAAATTTATTTATTTCCCTAACTTTTGTTTTTGTCTCTACATTCCGTACCCATTTGGTATATTACTATTTCTATCACCTTCTGCGATATACATATTTATATATAACATCTCAGTCCCCCCGCCATATCGATAATCCACTCAGTCATGTAGGAAACTTCGGCGTGTGCACACCTCCTGAGCCACATGACTCATTCTCTTTAAGCATGAATAAGGTTTAAGACCGAAATATTGTGTATTCTTGTGTTCGTGATACATGCTCTTCTCCCGTCGCTGCCTTAAACTTTGGTGTGTGATGAGTCATTTTCCCTTTCCTTGTAATTTTTTATGTATAAGTCTGTAATAAATGGTTTCGAAACTGAAAGCGGTAATGTTTGCGAGAGTTAAAGTTAAATGAATAAATCGATTTTGCTCAGTTTTTATAGACTAACTATACCAAGCGTGTCATACAACAGTCCTATCATTCTTTGTTGATTCGATTATGCATTCGTTCGACTACTGTGCTGCCTCCATATACAGCCATTGCTCGCGGAAAAAATAACAACCTCCTTCGCTTTCGATATTCTCTGAATGCCACTTTTTCTGCTGCACGATTCTGGGTTCAGAATTGACGGTTTCAAAGACACGAGCGCTGTTGTCCGCATCCCAACCATCACGGTGTTTTCTGTTTCTTGCGGTTCCACTCAACAAGTACAATTCGTTCAACCGATTGCGACGTACCTCGTATAAGAACAAGTTTTGAAATGCTGTTCCGCAAGATCACTTGCTGGTCTCTCCCACATCTCGATGACTCTTAAAGTTAGATTATACTTGCTGATGCCCACGACTTCGTTCGTGTTTGTAAAGAATTTTGATTGATAGCTACCGTCATGCAACTATCTGTGTGCACAATGGGTGACTCGACGCTAATACCACACACAAACACAAGTGATCTGCGTTGGATATTTGTGTAAAATATAGGGACACGCATGTCTTTGGTCGAAACATGAAACTGCCCTTGGTCGATTACTTTCAACCTCCATATCTCCCATACCCCCACAGCCACGGACATGCAACCACCATAGTGCACTACAGGAAACTTGAGGCTACTACTTCACACAAACATCAGTTATCTATGCTATGTAGTTGTGTTTGAAAAATGAAATATAAGGGCACACACGTCTTTGGTCGAAATTAAAAAATAAACTCCTTCGATCCATTTTCAACCACCGTATCTCCCACATCCCCACAGCTACCGACATGCAACCACAATAGTACGCAGTAAGAGGACTGTTGTCGAAGATGTAACATTTTGCTGATCCTAGCATAATAAATAAACGTAAAACATAATGGTTATTTATGTGCTTGTTTCTAAGAGATATAATATGTAAAGGTGGTAGAAGGTCTGCTGACGAGACTGAATTTCTCACAAATTATTGGAAGCGCATTTTACGAATTTTAATGATATAACTGACCACCTTTTAGTCTTAATATTTCCTGATAAACAATTCTGTTAACCAGATGCCGCCGTCACAGAGGTTTTCCTTCGTGCAGAAAATTGATTACGTCACATTGTGGGGCTCATTATCTCCCGGCCACAATCTCGTCTCCTGCTAAAGTAGAGAGTACTTCACAAGTCGATAACGCAATACGTCTGTTTTAATGAAGACTCGTTTTATGGTCGACTTCTTTTCCATTTGCCTTTAGACCGACTCCCTAGATATCTCGTGACTGTCTCCCGCCCTTATGCGTCCTTCCGACGCCAATTGTGGAGATTGACTTAAAAAACTTCTGCCTCAATACTTTAGAGAAAACTATGGTTCCCCAGAAGTAACTCACTTTCTTTAGTGTCCTACACCAATCCGCATATTTTTGTAAAGTATATCCAGCGAGATTCCTCTAACGTTGCAAAAGGTCTCCCAAGAATAACTGATGCTCTCGTGAATGCATGATGGTGGGAAGGCGCAAAAAAGAAATGATGATAAAGCTACAAGGAAAAATAATTGAACAAGTGAAGTCCTTCCAATATCTCGGGAGTATTGTGAGTGGTAATATGAGTTGCAAGAAGGAGGTGAAAACTAGAATAGCAATGGCAAAGGAAGCTTTCAATAGAAAGAAAAAAATTTTATGCTGATAAATACCTGAGGAAAAAACTAGCTAAATGTTTTGTATTGAGTGTAGGACTATGTGGGGTGGTAACATGGACACTACAGAAATAAGATGTAAAGAGGTTGGAAGCTTTCGAAATGTGGATATGGGGGAGGATGGAAAAAACAAGTCGGAAAGACAAAGTAAGGAATGATGAAGTGCTGGAACGACTAAGAGAGGAAAGATACCTTATAAAAACAATAAGGTACAGAAAAAGGAACTGGATTGGTCATGTGTTGAGGAATGAGTACCTGCTTAGAACTGTTCTGGAGGGGATTGTAAACGGAGGGAAAACAAGAGGTAGGTGAAGAAAGAAAATGATTGATGACATCATGATAAATGGGAAATATATAGAAGCCAAATGAATGGCGGAATAAAGGGAGGCTTGGAAGAATGTCGCTGTGAATGGACTTGCTGAATAGCATAAAACCCTTGATGATGATGATTGTCTTATATACTTTGGGTCCCGGTTGCAGGATGCATGGCAAGCCCGATGGGAGCAGAGTGAGACGGGCAGGTACACATACCAATGGATAGAGCCCACAGTGAAATGGGGCAGTGGCTGGAGAAGTGCCACACAAATGTCCTACTCCGTGACGTGCCTCATCAAGGGACAAGGTATTCTCAATCTACTATACCAGAGAGGGATCGAACCCCCAAACCGCTGCCGCTGTGTCCAGATAGAGGATGCTGACCACATTTTCATGGAATGCCCTCGTTATGATGATGCAAGACGACAGCTCCAGGTGACTGTAGACCTTGAAGCTGATAACTGGAGGAGAAGACTGCTAGAAAATCCTGTGACATTTCAGGCCTCCACGGAATTTGCATTCCAAACCCGTGAAGCTGGAATAATAAGAAGGTTTAACATGATCCCTGAATAAACTCTACAACGACTGCACTCTCCAAATTATAAGTCGCCAGTGATGACTGCAACCCTCGCCAGTCAAACATCAAACCTAGAAGAAGAAGGCCCTAAGTAATCTCAGTACTGACTCATCATCACCTGGAGCTGGGGAAACATGAAAGAAGCAGTGAACATGCTCGCTGAAAGATGAATCCTCACACATTCGGCTCCACGAGCAAGAAGAGGCAATGAAGCACATAACAAAAGATGTACGTCTTGACTGGAACGCAGTAATGCACGACCACGCCAGCTGGTCCAGGGAGCAATAGGCTACCTGTGTGTTTCAGTGCATTATAACGGACGTCAATATGGCTGGGAGATGGTCTTAGACCCCATGTCATGGCAGCGTCGCCGCCAAGAGGTTCCCCGTGGGCACCCGTAATGGTAGCTGAGACGTTTCTTCCGCGAGTCCGTACCTTTCCTCCAACGGATATGGAAGAGGGAGAGTGATTCTTTCAAGTCCCAATCCCACAGCGAGGGTGGCTGCCGGGTGACAAGGTAGTTCTGACTTGGCTCTTGAGGGGGGCATGAGCTTGCGGATCCTAGCGCCGATGAGGCGGCCAGGCGTGATGCGCAATGCTGATCCTACAAACTCAATACTTTGGGTATAAAATTTTCCCAACCATCTACTTTTACCATTTATGAATTTTAATTTTAAATTTCTCCAGCATTTTTTTGTAAATTATTATTTCTTACTTCCAGTGGTAATTTACTCCAATCCCTGACTCCTTTACCGAGCGTGGTGGGTGAACGGTTAACGTTCTGACCTCGCATTCGGGAGGACGCGGGTTCGAATCCCCGTCCGGGCATCCAGATTTGGGTTTTCCATGGTTTCCTCAAATCACTCCAGGCGAATTCCAGGATGTTTCTTTCAAAAAGGCAATGGCCGAATTCATTCCCGTTCCTTTTCCCCAATCCCATCCCGCCTCTATTGACCTTAGCTCTCGACGAGGCGTAAAGACGTAAGAAGAAGAAGAAAAAAAACTGACTCCTTTATCCACAAAAGTAATTTTTCTCACTTCGATATGGTTGGAATAGAGTACCAGCTTGTGGTCATGGCCATATTGTCCCTTCCGTGCATTAATTCTAATTCTTCGACCAATATCATCCCAAGTCAGAGTGGTTGGTTTATATCTCCACTCAAGGAATCTCCCGGTACTGAGGTGCCATTAATAGCGTCCACATCTAATCAAAGTTTCTATTCTTTTTTGGGATTTGAGCCAATGTCGTTCATATCGCCAATCAACAAGCCCTTCTGTAGACAAAGTTAATAGCGTAAATGACAAGTAATGGGAAGACTTTATATTTTTCTACACTGCTTGGTGTCTGCTGGAAGGCAGCTGTCGTTACGATGAAGCAAACCCAAGTTGGGCCCAGGAGCCGGAGGTGAGGGCCGATAGCACGGGCTCGCCTCCGCCTTGTATAATATCGTAATATGGTAAATGAGCCATTGACTGTGATGCTAATGCATGCAGCACCTCTGACGGCGATACATGTTAATGGGTCCGCTTTACGGCGAGCCGCACAACGCCATAAATAACTCGGGTCCCCGCCTGACCGCCCAGCGCCTCATATATAACAGCCTCTTATCTGCCGCAGATCCCGGCCCGCGCATAAACAACTTAACCGCGCCACACTAACATTTTTTTTATTTCAGATTGCATTAATATATGTCGTTAAGCGGGTAATGTGTTGGATATGAAATATCTGTTATTGTGTACTCGCGAGCACAATGGAACAATAACTTTTCAAAGCGAGTGCCTGCGCAATGTCTGGAAGTTAAACTCGTCTCTCAGGCGGGGGTTTGATGACGTATGAGATTTTATTTACCAGTCCTTCCCCCACTGCGTCCATAAACAAGGACAGCTACCCACTCGGTGTCTAACAGAGACTTTAAGATGTCAGCGTAGAGTCTACAATGTATCACTCTGTTGTTCCTGATTTACAGAGGGTGATTTTACAGCTCTCAAACATTTTTGGAACGTACAGAGCAAAGATGTAGTCTGTTCTTGATCTTCTCTTTAATTTGCTCATATCTCAGAAATTTTACTAGTAAAAATCAAGGCGGAAGACGAAAAGTGTACAGAAGAAAAACTGCGGAGGTAAAGATTCTGACCAAAGAAAAGCCAATTAGGAAATGGAGGGCATTTTCAGAAAAAGAAAAAGCAAGAGATCGACAGAGATTGAAGGAGTACTGGCGAAGGAGCAAGGAAATTCAAGTTAGTTGCTTAATCGTAGTCCATACATGGCTGAAACAAAAAGCATATATCTCGTATATATATATTTGCTACCCATTATGATGAATAAGACTAGAGTCCTAGTTTGGGAGTAACAAAGAAAATAATTCACAACTTCAATTGTACAAGGCAATCTGGGGGGAACCAAACGGGATTAGGTAGTTCTGTGGTGAGAAAAGGATGATTCGGCTGTTGAGTCCGTCGTTTTGACGTTATTCAAATCGTCAATTATCGTTACTGTGATTATGACACGTGCGTTTGTAACGAGACTGCTGTGTCAGACTAGTAAAATGTCTTAAATAGTAAAAATAATTCATATTGAAAGGAGGGCTGCAATATTTTGCTCAAGAGTATTTTCGCTTTAAGTCTGGATGGAGACACCTGTAAAGGCAGAAGCGACCCTTTCATACCTGTGCTGGGTAACAACATATTTCTCAATAGCGAGGAAAGGCCCGCTCATCTGCAGCAAGTGTCGCATAACTGACCCTTCTCCGGTCAAGTGAATAATTCGGCTGGACAATATATTGTGCCGCGAGATGAGAAATTCCCGCACGCTAACGGGAAAGTTTGGTGGCCGAAGCAAAACTCGGGGAAGGTCGGACGTTTCCAGGGTGAGGCAGTGACGGTAGACCCAAGTAAGAATCACGTGGCTCTGAACTCCCAATGAACGTGCATTTTACAAAAGAATAACAAGTCCTTTGATGTGTTCTGGATCCACATGTCTTACGAGCCCACGGATTGGATTTCGACGGAGCTGGAAGGGGATTCCGATCCAACATCGCGAGAGAAGGTGGTCTTGCGGTAGTGTCTGGGGGACAGGCAGGTCCCGCCATTACGATTACGACGAGACTTAGAACTGGATGTTTAAGCCACGTCTGGCTTGCGGTACCTGTTGCTGTTGTCTGAAGGAAGTGTGCGTGTTACCACCATTGATGCCAACACACCACAGCTGCTGCATAAACGGTAAAGACCTTCAGCCATTAAAAAGAACTCAGTGTTACGCATTCCTCGACCCGTGAACGCCTCTGAGCAAAGTATCACTCTCCGACAATCTTTCTGAGCGTATTATTAACCGTGAGCAACCTGATTTGATACGGGCAGACTGTTATAAATTCCTATCAATCAGAAAATATTATTTTATTTAAGTCAAAGACTTAATGGCGCCCTGTTTGAATTCATTTCTATAAGCTTGTATTTGTAAACAGCTTTACAAATAAGCATCTTGACATAGTGCTTAAATTTCACATAAAATATGTCACTGTTGTTTGCTTATAATTAACGTCTTATGACTCATGTTGTAAGACTCAGTGTTAATTTTCTTTGAACCTTTGATTTTCATGTATTAAATTAATTGTAAAGTTCACCGACGTCTGTAGGCATTCAATGTTCAATTTGAATAAATCTGTCAGGTTATGACTTTACATTAGTAATGCAAGATAGCATATCACTTTGCACCCTCTTCCTATTTGATAAAATCAAATGATTAAAATAATTAAATTGATAAGATCAACAAAATCATTAATATTAAAATTAATAAGATTGTAAATGGAATGCTAAATAAATATAATTACCCAGCAAACCCCCAATACTACCACAAGTTAAAGCAGGAGAAGCTTCCATCTCTCCTCTTAGAGAAATGAATGCAGTAAATTCAAGTGCAGTATTTGAAAGTACAATCTTCATTCTAAAGGCACATTCCTAAAGTTAGGTCGAGCAGTGATCAATACATCGCCATTCGTCATTGTCAGCAAACTTCACACAACACGAAGATGCCTTTCTCAGTAAAACACAGTGCTCACTCATTTTTACCACGTAAATTTTACTCTCTGACGCTTTGAGATGATTTTCAGCTGCAAGGAATCAATTACGTGATAGTAATAATATTTTCCCTTCCATTCATTACTTTTAATTCTTCGACCAATATTATTCCAAGTCAGTTTATAGTTTCACTCGAAAAACCGGGTTGCGATAAGGTACTAGATAAACTTAAAATAATTGTTTTTATTGTAATTTAATTTATGATTGCGTTTTGAATACGGAATACATGACATTCGATCACTCATTTTTTCGCAATGTCAAATCATAATTAAGATTTATATATCCTGGAGATATTTTTGTGTTATTACCGTTTAGAGTATATGTTGCTTTCCATTTGACGTTATGCCTTAGAAACTGATTTTAGTATGAGCGTGGTGGGTGAACGGTTAACGTTCTGGCCTCGCATTCAGGAGGACGCGGGAATCTCCGTCCGAGCATCCAGATTTGGGTTTTCCATTGTTTCCCCAAATCACTCGAGGCGAATGCAGGGATGCTTCCTTCAAAAAGGCAATGGCCGAATTCCTTCCCGTTCATTGTCACCAGTCCCACCCCATCTCTAATGACCCTAGCCGTCGACGAGGCGTAAAGAAAGCCATAATTTAAAAAAAAGGTATGGTGTAGGCAGCAATGAGGTAAATACATTACAAAATCGAGTAACTACCTTTAGAAACACTCTATTAATCGAACAATGAAACTTGGCTCAGATGTATAAATTTTCAGAAAGACTTTAGTATGGCATGTCGTGTAAAACTATAATGTATTATGAGCTAAATGATCTTACAAAAAAATTTGTCTTGTTAAATTCCTTGACTTACTTGCTGAACAAAATACATTAACCTGTAATAGTTTTTGCTGTCTGGATGAAGGGTAGAAGGCAGTTAGTCACGTGTGTCAACGAGCACTGCCCCACCTGCAATATAGACCGGACTGTATGCACGAGGTCCGAGGAATGGCACCAAATTGCACCGCCAGCGTTTACAAAGCCGCCGTTGTCCGCACATTCAGGCGTTGTTCCGCGGGTGATGAGGCGCTGTTATGGGATCACAGGGTCTCGTCAGTCTGTCATCTCGTTTCCTACACAGGGCTAATTACACCCTCGCCTCTAGGATTACCAGAAACACTGTGCAAAGGTGAAATTCATGAGCTGTGGTCAACTAGCGCTCTCCTTCGGGTTGGCCCAACCACCGAGCTCCAACGGCTTTCAGACGATTACCACTCTGCAAAACTAGAGCTTTGCTCTTGGCATCAGTGTTCCGTATTACAGCGTGTGTTGTTCTTACCTGTAGTTCTCAGTCACAAATCTGTAGTTACGGATAGCACAACTTTGGTATGTACGAATTATATATGAAAGGAAAGAACTGCCGCGAGGTAATATTTATATGGAAAGGACAGATAAAATACACCCAACACTCACCAAAGTTGAAGAGAGGAGGGCAGCAGCAACACAAAACAAGGAAATACAATTTTTCGGGTAAAACCATTTTACAAGTAAACAGAAGTGGTTCGGCTTGCGCAAGCCTTGTGTTCGATGCAGCCACTATATATACAGGGTGTTTCAAAAATGGCAGACAAGCTTTCGAAATTAGTTACAATTTTCAACAACAGATGGCGCTGCAGTCTGGAAAAATGTAAAGTACGATGTGTTCTAAGGAATAAACCATTTTTTTCACTTTCAATCTGTGAACAGCACACGCTTACAGCAGGAAGACGACTTACAGAATGGCGAACTCACAGACTGCGTTTACTTCTATATTTTTTTTGAAATCGCCTGCAGAGCCATCTGTTGTTGAAGATTGTAACTAATTTCGAAAGTTTGTCTGCCTAAAAATTGTCCCAAGCATATTGCAACAAACGGTGTATTTCTATCGCTACCCGTTTAGTTTTTATTGATTTTTCAAATATACCGGACATTTTTGAAACACATACACACACACACACACACACACACACACATATATATATATATATATATATATATATACGGAGTAGCATTGCCGTGGGCGGAGCTTGTATAGTACGCGTTTCTGCAGCTGGGTGGTTATAGCCAACTCATTGTCAGTTCTGTGCCGCCTGTGTTGTCGACCTGAATTGTTCTGTTAATCTGAAGTCATTGTTTTTGCTAGCGATGTTTTGTTATTGTTTCGTTTTTTTTTTTTTTTTGTTGGAAAGTTTAAGTGAATTTTTTTTCTACTCAGTAAAAATGCTGCTGAAAATGTTTTAATGTTGAAAACAGTTATGGGTAAAACAAGTGGACGAGTGGTTGGCACGGTATAAAAATGGTGACATGTCGATTGATGACAAACCTAGTTCTGGAAGTCCATCAACTGCCCGAATCGACGAAAATGTTGAAAAAATTCGAGAGCTTGTGCTCTCAGACCGTCGACAGACAATTGATCAACTGTCAGAGATTCGTGGGTTATCTTGGAGCTCGGTTCAGCGAATTTTAACAGAAGATTTGGGAATGAAAAAGGTTGTTGCTAAGTTTGTTCCTCGAGCTCTGACTGACAATCAAAAAGAACGTCGAGTTGAAACTCGTCGTGCTTTGAAACAACAGCTTGAAATTGGTTCAGATCATTACTGGTAATGAGTCATGGTGCTGTAGTTACGACCCAGAAACAAAGCAACAGTCAAGTCAATGGAAGACATCTTTGTCATTCCTTCAAAAAAAAAAAATGTTGTCAAGTTAAATCAAACACAAAACAATGCTCATTTGGTTTCTTTATGCCAAGGATGTAGTTCATTCAGAGTTTGTTCCACACATCAGACCGTGAATCAAATCTTTTGTTTTGAAGTTTTAAGGAGATTACGCAGCAGTGTTCATAAAAAAAGACAGGAAACTGGTTCTTCCACCACGACAATGCATCTGCCCACACAGCTGTCTGTGTTACGCAGTTTTTGGCTAACAGTGGCATGGTTCTGCTGCTCCACACACCTTACTCGCCTGACCTGGCTCCGTGCAACTTTTTCTTATTTCCACGCAAGAAAAGGGGCATGAAAGGATACCCATTTAACATCATTGAAAAGGAAAAAAAAAAAAAAAACGAGGGAGGAGCTATCAGCCATTTCTAAAGATGATTACAGAAAAAATGTTTTGAACAGTGGAAGCACCGGTGGGACAAATGGAATTTTGAAGAAGATAAGATTGTTTGTAAAATATTTTTAAAATATATAGCCTTTAAAAAATAATTCCTTTTTTTTTTTGTACCCCCTAGTATATATATGAAACAAGGAACGAAAATTGCATTCAGGACAAATAACACAGTACACAAGCATTTGGACACCAACTAGCATTTCAAATCTGGAAAGCAATATACATAAGTCAGACATCCAGGAACTTCAACATAAGATATAAACAACATATCAGAGCGATAATGTCCACAAACCATTCAACATTTTCCGAGCATTTAATGGATCATAATCATTCCCCAACCACCATACACACAGACATGAAAATATTAAAAATTAACAACCTCAATTAAAAAAAAAAAATCTCTGCTAACAGTTCAAGAGAGCTATCACATACACAAAGCCACAGGAACTGGGAGATCAGTGGTAAATGAATTCACCAATTTAACAAATAAAACACTATTCAACACACTAAAAGCAACCACCATACAGGAAAACTAACACACTCTCATAATAAAAACAAAGGTTGATGAAAATATACAGATAGTTTAACACATTAACAGAGATGCAATAACACCAACAAAAACAAAGCTAGGTTGGCACCACTGTAGTTAAAATCATAACAACACAGGTAACCATTCATGTGCAGCCATCAAGTAAAGGCTTTCATTTTCGATATTGTAATTGAATATAGTGACAAGTGTTTACTTTCAGGTTTGTAAAAGTGCTAAATGGTGCCATACGTACAAAAAGTTCTGTAAAAGTGCATAAAAGTGCTGTTCCAGACCACCATGTGAAGATTATCACAATACCTGTAAGAACAGTATATATATATATATATATATATATCAAGATATTGATTTGTTTTATTTAGAATTGTAAAGATACACAAATAAAATCATACATTTACAGCTACTTATGATACCCCACACCACAAGGGCGAGACGCGTCTGGGGAATAAAACAACATTAAAAACAACACTTGTTCGTAACGTCATTTTAAATGGAACATGACCTACAACCAGATTTGTTATTTGGTATGTATAGCTTGAGTATTGATTTAATGGTGTTAATATCTACCTGTTTAACTGAGTAACGCTGATTTGATGGGTATGAATCTCTGAGAATATTTGGAATACATTTCTTTTAACTTTCTGCTTTACCAACACAGTTGATAATTCATTGGAAACTTCGTTCGATGCAGGAAGATGTGGATTCGAACCCCTGTCTGGTTATCCAGATTTTAGTTTTTAATTGTTTTCCAAAATCACTTCAGTATAATGCTGGGTTAGTTCTTTCAAAAGACCAAGGCAGAATGGGATAATTCATTTATTTTCCTTGCCCCCAGTTCTTTAACGCCTGTAAGGATCTCGACGTCGAAGAGTCGTAAGGGAAATAACTCACTTTCGTACACAGTTCTTCCGTCTACTCTAGATTAAACGAGCAGGAAACTCTCCAGAAACCTGCATCTCAGATAGCAATTACTTACATCACATTGAGACGATACTGGCCTGAAATATAGCATTGTTGATTGAGCAGGGAACAACTTGCATTCTAGAAAGCACTTACTTCATCTTGTTCCAATAGGGAAAATGCATGAAATTCAAATATACGTTTAGTATTTTTATTTGGAAGCTTTATTACTGTAGAATTACCGCTAGGACATTTTTTTTATTTATTCACTTTTTATTTATTGATTTTAATTAGGCCTAATGAAAATTAAGGGAAATGCAACTTCGCGAAAACGTAACTTTTTTGTCGAATAGAATCATGATGTCAAAGTACACGTTCATGTTATAAACGAAGGCGTAGTTGCTGGGAATTTTTATAATTTTATAATTATGGTTAAGTTTTATTGTAATTTATCAGAACTGGTGAAATATTGCTTTCTTGCGAGAATACTCATACAGTAAAAAGGGAATAAAGGCGGTTTAGTAAAATAACCTACCAAAAAACGATGTTTTCATGACGAAAAAGTTTTTTCATCAAATCCAGATTCTACAGCGCTGACGGAGGAGTGAAAGCTGCAAGGTAATTAGGAGGTAATTAGGAGTTAGAAATTTGAATTAATAATTTTATTTCCATTTTAGAGCAATAGCTACGTATTAGGTTCATCCAATGTGAATCAAGGGACACACTTTGATGGCTTAAAAAGGTTTATAGTTGCTTTGGATTAAGCTTGAATATGAAATGATTTGAAAAATATACCTATTAAGCTTTTGTAAACTAAGTTATGATTAGAATTTGAATAGGTAACGAATTGTTGTGTATTATAACAATTTTAACATAATGACAATAAACATTACGTAATTACATTAAAATGATCTTCACGACAATATAAAAAACTAATTGTAGATTCTTTTCATAGCTAAGCACTACTTTTTTCTTACATTCACATCTCACGGAACATAAAAATACGCTTTATCAGGTGAATTTCTTATCATATTTTTCACATAGTACATACAGCATTCATAAAATGATTTTCGACCTCCTTCCATATCGAAATTAGTTATAAAATTTTTGAGATATGACACTCCACAATAGACAATTTGCCAATGTAGTCGCGTACAATGACGTCACAGTGCAGTGCACCAAACTGGAGGGTGTTTAAATCGTCGGAACTAGAAGAAGTTTTAAAATATTTTTTTAATGTTAAATTTTAATATTTTTATCAAAATTATATTTTTTACGGTTATATAACAAGGTAAATAATTGATTTAAAATATAAAGATAATACATGCATATGCCCTATTGCCGGATTCTTACATTTCTTTAGCCATAGCTCCGCATCACATTTATTCATCAGTGTTTTAACCATTACTTTACCTGGAGATGCTTAATTTTCATTAACAACATGTTAAGACAAATTATCGATCACGTAGTCCAATTTTAGAGTACAAAAACTGACATGATTGTCCATTTCCACCATTCCATCGTCCAATTCTATTAGTGAGTGCTAAACGATTCAGTGGTAATATCATTTCTCCACCCTTCTACCATGGGTGATAAGTACAGTGAAGGGATTCTTACAATCAGTACTTATAAACTTGTATACTACCGTCACAAAAACTATACCTGCATATCAAGAAATTTGTGAAACTTCCTGCATTCTTCGCATGTATCTCCGTCAGAACATTTCTTGCCTCATTTCGTCTTCATGCCGCAGTTATCTGAGAATATGTCAAGCCCAATGTCAGTTATTTAAAACTTCAGCACGAAATGAAAATAAAAGCTGTAATTCCTGTTTTCACCTCCGTATCAAGTCAGTTTCCATAAATTTCATATCAAAATCAGTAAGCTCCAAATATTTTGTGTTATTCTGTTTGGTAAACTTATAGTTATAATAGAATGTGGATACAAAACCAATCTTTGCCTAGATGACTATGGAAATCCGTCTAACGCCCTTAAACACATCCACGATTTGAGCCCAAATGTTCTGAATCTTCCATATACATATTGGGGCATTTTAATAGTCTCTGCTAAAAGATCAGATATCAAGCTAAAGCTATAGGAAAAACGTTTTTGAGATTATCAAGTCATTGAGTCAAAAAAGGAAGATCTTTATCGCTAACCCTGAGATAATTGTCAGATGTATTTTTAAGATGAATTTACGGATGTATTTAAACTATGAAATTATTGGACATTCATCGAAAATTTTTCATCTCCAGAATCATCTTGAACGTATTCAGAAATATTAAGGCTTGGTTAAACGATAGGTATCTAGAATATTGTAGTAGTTTTTTTTTTTTTATGAACAGTGTACTTTGAATAGTGAAAAGATTGTTCGATATGATTCATGAGTTAAGTTTGCAGTGGGTAACGGTATAAAAAATTTTATACCTACTTGAGGGTTCAAAACTGAATCCCTACTGTCCAGACTTTTGAAACATTAATATCAATTTCGTGGAGAAGGATTTTAACTACGGCTTTGAGCAACATGTCATAAACTTTTAACAGCCGCTATTCATTGTTAGGTATTGTTTCAGAAGTTTTTCCTGTTACAGACACTGTTTTTCTACCTTTTTCTCATGAGATTTGGAAAAATAAATGTTATGTTTTCACACTTATTGATCATAGCCAGAAGGAACAAATGGTTTTGCTGTTAAAGAAACATTGTCATATTCTCAGGAGCATAAAACCACTAACGTGGATGTCGATTCAAGCGTTCTGCTCGACAGCGCGTGAAAATGACTGAATTTTGGTCGCAGCAATCTACCATAACACAATCACATTGGCCAATAAAAAAGAAAGAATGAGTAACAAATACAACTTTTTCTGTTCCCATTGTAGGAAGTAGCTACTTATACTCGTCCTTGTTGGAATTTTTGACTTACACCAGCAGAACTAGTAATCTTTGAAGCTTCTTCTACTAGCCTTGATAAGTAGGCACTTGAATAGTTATCTATTGCACATAGCAATATTCATGACTCAATAATTTTTTTGTCTGTAGTTTTTATGGTAGAGTGCCCACGATTGATGGGTCGGTGATTGAAGCCTATCCTCGAAATTTAGTCCAATGTTTCCTCTGAATTTCGATCCCATTTTCTCTTTTATCTTCTTTGTTCAACATCTCTCTCAAATGTGTCTCTTTCTACCACCGGTGGTCGTGCTCATGGCATTTGATTTTCCAATAGCTGTGCGTTTCGTTTTCTAGGTGTTCTTGCTCCGCTCGTTCTTCTATTGCGCCCGCAATTCTTAGGCCTGGGTATCGTTATTTTATCCGTTAATCTTTACAACCCATTCCGCCCCGTCTCGTATTGGTAATCATGTTTGCGATCTTACTACTTAATGAGCGTTCTTCCACAAAGTTTATGTAACGCAACCACAGATCGACGATGGTAGAAGTAAATTCGGAAGATGGTTTACTTACTCTTCGAATGAAGTTCCGTATAATGTCTCGTAATACTCTGTGAAAATTTCCTAGTTATAAGTTTAAATAAAAAATATGGAAAGAAAGGTTGCCCTGTACAGATATCAGGTTGAAATTTCTATACTGATGGAGACAAAACAGCTAATTTTCTTCCCTGACTTCGGCATTACACTTTAAAATTGCTGAGGCTGGAATCACTTTTTATTTCGATATGTTCTACGGTAATTCACAAAAATAAATGTACCTTCCCAATTGAGTATTCCTCAGTTTCTTGTATTTTATACCGAAAATGTTAATCCAACATACTCAATCAAGCGTATGCGCAAGATTTCATAGTCAGTCGCTTTACTTCGCTGCTACATTATTCGGTAATTCACTTTCCGCAAAAGATTGTCTTTAATTATCTTAGGTGTAGTCAAGAAGATCAACCTATTCCCTTTCTCTGATTGAGAAAAAAAATTCTTTAATCACTGATTTGCTGATTATAGCAGGAAGATATATATCCCGATCGAAGGATTAACGAACCATAATTCAGTGCAATTACTTGAAATACTTTAGCAATCAGCTTAGTTTAATGCGCTTATTTACCATTTCGCTGCTTTATAGAGAGAGTTCCAGACCCACAGTTGAATACCTACTGGTCATTCTGATGGCAGCTTTCTACAATAAACCTGGTGAACTATATCTAATTTGCAACACAAAAATACACTCATAAATAATATAAGACAAAACGACTAGAATATGGTTCGACAGTTTTCAGATAGGTGACACTGTCCCATTGTTATTATTAATGGTACTAAGAGAGCACTACTGTTGAAATGGCAAATCGTCACCATCGTCATTAAGAAGAGATTTATAGAGCCACTTCCTCACTAGACAGTGTTACTTTCTTGATTATCATCCTCTCGGATATACGTCGGTCTACTCTCGCTGTTTAACATTCATTTTCGAGTATTAATTTCCCTCTTAGACCATCTATCTTGAGCCATTCGTTTTATATGATCGTCTGGCTCTTGCAGAGCAGGGTAGGAGAGATAGCGCTGAATAGTTGTTAGTTACAAGATTGTATGCCAGATACCTAAGTTAAATTCTAAGTTTGTTTTTTTTCCCTTTATCCATGATATATGGATTTTGTGAAAGTCTGTAACTGTTTTAATATAATAACGTATGCAAATAATTTTCTGCAACACAGTTACTTTAATAAATTATTATTTAATTTATTTTATTGATATATGTGACGCGTTTCGAGAAATTATTACATCAAACAGAAGATGACACGAGCACTCGTCACACCAAAAATGCAAAAAATGTAATAAAGTAGCGTTCGAAAATGAGAACAATTTCTCGAAACGCGTCACGCATATCAATAAAATAAATTAAATAATAATTTATTAAAGTAACTGAGTCGCAGAAAATTATTTGCATACCTTATTATATCTAAATTTGTCTGCGGTACGCATGGAGAAAAGATATAGGCTACAATACTATTAAATACGATTCGTCCATCGGGTGGATACATTAAACATGGCGATCTCTTGCCGTCTATCGGAAGAATTGGCATGAGTTAACCGGTACCAGATTTTATCCTCACGTCTGCTCCAAAATCCCTATCTATCACATTGATCCAAATAATGACACCGACAATATTGGGGAGGACAGTGGAAAACTAACCCATTTAAATTTCATCGATCAATTGCTGTCGATGGGTGACACAGTCCATGGTGTTTCATCTTAAGTTATTCTTCCGGTATCTCATTTTGTATGCCTTCGTATTTATTTTTAATTTCCCATAGCTTAACCCCCCTCCCCCGTGTATCCATGCTATATTATTGAATTATAGTTTCGGTCGTTGGTGATGATGTTAGACTATAGCCAAAAAAAAAAAAAAAAAAAAAAAAAAAAAAAAAAAAAAAAAACAATCTAGTCAAACACCCCGATGGCGTTTGAATGCGATCAGTCTCTCTTGAATCATGCTGATTGGATTCCTCCCACAGGTTTTGTTCGGCGTCTGTACCCGCGGGGCACCTATTTCTTCCGCTTTCCTGGTGCGACAAAGCGTCCCACGGGACACAGAGCATGGGCTGTCCTGTACGTCCCACATCCGCAGCAGGCGGGCTGAGTTAGCGGCAGCTGGCCAGGCGGGGCGTGACGTGGCACAATAAACCAGCGGCAGGCAGGCGAGGTGAAATACCGCCGCCGGGCCCGCCCCCGGCCCCCGGCTCTGCCCCCGGACAGCCGCCGCCGTTACCGCCACTCCTTAGGCCCGCCGAGCACACGATTGATGGCGTCCACCGACGCCCACTGCTGGTACTGTACAGGGCGAACAGTCAGGGAATACTGAAGATTGCGATACCACCTGATACTCTAGCGGCAGCCGACTTCGTTAACGAGGAAACGATATTAATATGGTGTATTTGTACTCCAGTAACCACTGTATCGGTACAACAGATTTGAGACCATGAGAACTCGAAATTTCGCATAAGGCGAACAGTTATGGAATAGTGAAGATTACGATACCACTAGATATACTTGATGCAAACATATATTATTAACATACCACAATAACCACTGTATCAATACGACAGAGTCCATGAGCCAAATGAACTGAAAAATTCTGCTCAAGGCGAAGAGTTAGGGAATACTGAAGATTACGATATCACCGGACATACTTCAGGCAGCCAACTTCGTTGCCGCTTAAACATCATAAACATGGTATCAGTACAACAGATTAAATGCAGAACTTGAAATTTCGCTTAAGGCAAGCAATTGGGGAATAGTGAAGATTACGATACCACTAGATATAATTGCTGCAAAGATGCATTGTTAACATGACGTTCTTCATACCACAATAATCACTATATCAATACATCCGAGTCCATAAGCCAAATGAAGAACTGAAAAATTTTGCTCAATGCGATCAGTTAAGGAATACTGAAGATTACGATACCACAAGATATACTTGAGGCTGCCAACTTCGTTGCCGAATAAACATCATAAACATGGTATCAGTACAACAGGGTCCGTGGGGCAAATGCAGAAATTGTAATTTCGCATAAGGCAAACAGCTAGGGAATAGCGACTAATACTAATACTAATTATACCGCAACATATAATTGCGGCAGCCAACTTCGTTGATAAAATATAAATAAATAAGTAAATAAAAGAATAAAAACTATAAACATGGTTTTATTCGTACTCTTCTCAATAACTACTGTATTAGCCCGTGAGCCAAATGGAGAACTTGAAATTTAGCACAAGACGAATAGTTTGGGAATACTTGAAATTACGATACCACAAGAAGTAATGTAGACGAAGAAACACTATTAACATGGTATTATTCGTACCCCAATAACCAGTAGTGCATCTTTTATGTGATTAACTACTTTTTCCTTCTAGTTCACATAAATTTCAAATCTATGAAGTCATCAACCACGCAGAAGGAAGAACTTAAAGCGATATCCCATCAAGTCTGTAGGGTGATCAGGCATTAGGGAGGCCATCCAGGTCCTGGTTTTCCTTGATTTTACGAAATCACTCAAAGTGAATGACGTGGTAGTTACTTGAAAAGACAATGGATGAATTCCTTTCCGTTCCTTTACCCCCACTGACCTCGGTGTTGACGAGTCGTAAAGACTGAAGCAATAAATAAATAAGTAAATAAAACATTGTCATCGACTTCCATAGAATCACTACTCCCTGTTGAGCCTATAGAATCGTAGGCCAGTTCTGCTATACATTGAAGCAGATGTCGAGAATAATTTTTCATGTCACTGCTTGATCACACCTATCTGCTCACGTAATTGAAGAGATGTTGCTGTCAGAACTCCTACGATGAACACACGCACAAAAAGTTGTTCCTTATAGAATCATAGAGACGAGTTACAAGGATATTATCTGCACCTAGCTATTGCATGCAGGCACCTGTGAATTGCTCATGCAAGCACATATGAAATTATTTATGTGTGCCATACTGAAATTGTGTTCATGGAAATTTAATATAATCAAGTGGAAATATTCCGTGACAAACGTGCCTGGCACGATATATATATATTTTAAACTCATCATAACAATATTAAGGAAGTAATCAAATTTACTTGTTATGATATACGAT
Organism: Vandiemenella viatica; assembly: GCA_031002005.1. Lineage (NCBI taxonomy): Eukaryota > Metazoa > Arthropoda > Insecta > Orthoptera > Morabidae > Vandiemenella > Vandiemenella viatica. The sequence goes on along the minus strand of JARYHS010011408.1, from coordinate 250,963,876 downwards.
CCCTTAGTGACACATACAGCATATTCTTCTTTCGGAAATACAAAACCTACTGGAAGGGAGAAAAGTAACAACGAATTTAATATTCCGTATAAGGATTTCTCTTGGCAATTACAATAAGTTAAAATGAAGAAAGGTCGAACTTAGTAAAAGATGTATTTGGAAAGAAAGGGACTTTCCAAATTCAAGTTATTATTTGTTCAATATCTCACTCAGTAAAATATGCTGAAATTATTTAACACAACTATGCATTGAGACAAAACATGGGCAAAAATATACAAAATGTATGCTGATCATGTAATAAAAGCAAGAAGGATGGATTATTTTTTACTCTGATGTTAAAAACTTGGAAAAAGACTGATCCAGAATAAAGCATGATTTTTATTGATACTTCAGAAGGTGCTTTCAGGATCCGTTCTTTCACTTGACGGGAGTGGGTTAGCAAAGTAATGGAAAAACATAGATTTAGCGCCCGCAGATTTCAGACATTAATATCCGTTACTTTCTGCTGCTTCGAAGATACTTTCGTTTCTCATAAATTTTATACTCCTTTACGCCACTTCCATTTCATTAATGAATGAGATAAAAAAAATCTTCTTGTCATTGTCTGATTTCTCTGATCTTTCTCTTACTTTCACTTCTTTAAGACCTATAAAATTTCTTTTTTAAAAAGTTGGATGATTCAAAACAGTTGTAATTATTGTATTTTTCGAGTAATGGTAAAGATTTCGTCCTCACACAATCATGGAGGAGTAATATACAAATATTGACAAAACATAAATATTTAATTCTAAGATTGGCTGGGGCTTCTAAACAGTACCACTGAAGCATAAACGTTTCTGATATTTCTACTAAAAAATGCAGAGGAATTAATACAACAAGGGGTATATTCTGTAATTTTAATAGGAAACTGTTTCACTATTTGGGTAATACAGAAATCACTAGTTAATTAATAATTTTAATTAAAAGATGAACATGGTAAAACCTCAAAGAAGATTCACAAGTAGCGAGACAAATTGGTGCCTGTGAAATAAAACTACACACGTAACTTTAATCGAAATGTAACACTGAATCGCATACATTACAATTCCAGGAGATTGTAAATTTGAAGTCAAAAAATTGAAGAAAAAATTCAAAATATCACGATTAATCAGTTATAGCAAAAATATTATCGTAATCGTAGTTTTCCGCGGCCAGAGCCAGCAGATTTTTGGCTGTCCGGATGACGCCGCCTCATATTTCTTATAACCGACGTTTCGACCCTCTTTCTGTGGTCTTCTGCTCTGGAAGAAGACCACTGAAAGATGGTCGAAACGTCGACTACAACTACAAGAAATATGACTCGGCGTCAACCGGACAGCCAAGAATCAAAAGAATTTTATCGTATAAAGAATAAGAATTAGTGTTAGTTGTTTCCGGTTCACTTCCTTCCCGTTCCTTGTCCCCAGTCCCATCCCGTCTCTATTGACCTCGACGTCGACCAAGCGTGAAGCCATAAGTACAAAAAAAAAAAAAAAAGATCTAAGCCTCGTCATAATTTTTATGAACACAATTTATAACTGTTTTATAGTTTTTAGGCATTTTTAAGGTACAAAACAAACAATCTTTTTCTACATCTCTGTATGTATCATGGGAGTAATATAAAGGGGGAAAGTCACATCAAACGATTAAAAACAGTACCACCTATACTGACTTGTAACTACTGCACAGACGTAGTTAGGTGTTTTGTTGCGCTGGTCGTTTCCAGTTGCGAGGTCTCTACGGAATGCCCTTCACCTTGCGACCTGCCACGGGGTCGTTACCAGACTCTCCACGGGTCCCTTCCTGCTCTGTGCTCCCAGCTCACTCCACAGTGGATCACAATCGTCACTGCATCTTGTAGCGACTGTCACGCTGAAACATGATGCCAACATTAACGAGTGGCAGCACTGTCTAGGGTAAAAGAGGAACAGCGAAATGCACATACAGAATATTATCTGACGCGTTATGGAAATGTTTCCACTGCCACCATTATTTCGAAGAATCAGATTTCAGCATCGTATCTCTTCATGAAACACACTTATCTCTGACAGGCTGTAAATATGAGAAGAATTTTCAGACAGCAATTTTCCCTCGCATCAAACAGAAATAGGAAACTGTTGGGAAGATTCCTATTGTGTCCAAATCATATATTTCCACAAATCTAAAGAAAACAGTTTGCGTGCAGTGCAGTCTTCCCATCTGACTTACGAGAGTGGGACCTGAACATTCAATGAATCAAGAGAAATAAAACATAGAAAACACAACAATGAGATATAGAGAGGACGATGCCGGGTTTCACTTAAAATGTTAAGAAGAGAGAAACCGACATAAGGTCATGTACAAAGTTCAAAGACATCTTGAAGAAGACAGCAGCCTTGAACTGGCAACGAGTCGGGCATATTTCTCGAATGAGAGATAGATAAAAACAGCATTGGAGTGGACATTTGTTTCTTAGACACTGCGTTAATATCATTCCTCGGAGAGGATGGCAATTTTGACCGACGGATCGGAAACATGGATGCTGAAGGAGATGGACAAAAGTAGAGTACAAGCTATGGAAATGAAAATTCAAAGGAGTGGTGTAGTAGTAATGCCAGTGACGGATCCAGGGGGGGGGGGCAAGGTGGCTCAAGCCTTCCCCCACCCCCGAAAGGTATTCAGGTACACCCCTGACATCGTAATTTTGGAGACTTTTTTATATCTACTGATCTTTTAACGGCGCCCCCCATCAATCCAAATCCACTGATTTCCCCTCCCCCCCCCCCCGAAATCCAAAATCCTGGATCCGCCACTGAGTAATGGGAAGGGACAGAATGACGAATGAGAAATTCAGAGAGATGATCAAGGTGGAACCGTTACAACGAAAAATAGAGAAATCGAGGCTACAGTAGTTTGGTCATGTGAAGAGAATGGAAGAAGAGAAGAACCAATGAAGATGCTGGACATGGATATGAAAGGAAAGAGGGCCAGAACAACGCCGAGGAATAGATGAGTGAAAGGTGATAAAATGTTTCTTGAAGAAGGAGGATGAGATAGGCTGGCAGTATAAGAAGAAAGATGGTGGATGGACAGGAAGCGTTGGAGAGGATTTTAATAATAATAATAATTGATAAAATTGCGATGGAGCTCATGATCCGTTGGCAATATCCCTACACAGCCGTCTTTCTCCTTTCCTCTTCCAACCTACTTTTGTCCTGAACTAATTTTTACTTTAAATTCTTTCAGAGTTTTTGGTAAATTATTAATCACCCCTCTTGCCAATTTATTCCAATCCCTTACATCCTTTCCTATGGAAGAAAATTTTCGCACACCCTTATCCCTGAAATCAAGTGGTAATCTATCCCTTCCAAGCACCTCTCTTAATTTTCCCACCAATATCTTTCCATGATCCATTACCTATATAGACCTTGTACACTCCCATAACTCTCTTCACCCTCCTTCTATCCTCCAATGAATCCCAATCAAGCTCTTTTATCATATTAGTTACCGATTGTGTTTTGCGGTAATATCCAAAGCAAATCTGATAGCCCTTCTTTCCAAGCAGACCCGGCCTGCGGTTGGAAACTGACAAAGATGATGAAGAAGGAGAGGATTCAACCAATATTCGAGTTATCATCCAAGCCTAACTAAACTTACTTATCGAGAATGCACAATGCATTACCACAACTTAAAACTATTTTAGAACGAAGGCTAGGTGTACTGTTAAACGAGGGGTAGTCAGAAAGTTCCCGGAATTTCATTGTAACTCTTTATTAACAAAAGATAAGTACACATTTACCTAATCTCTTTCAAAGAAGGCTCCTTCAGAACACACACACTTGTTCCACCACTCCTGCCATCGCTGGAAACAACGATGAAAATCCAGTCTTTTCAAAACTTGCACGTAAAAAGGGCCGTTAACAGTTTGTCCAGTTGGTAGAAATTCATGGTGCACCAGACCATCGTTGTCGAAAATCGCAATGAGTATCACTTTTGGTTTGGATTTGACATGAAGTGATTTCTTTGGTCGAGGAGAGGACGTTGTGTGCCATTCTGATGATTGCATCTTTGTCTCCGGGTCGTAAGCGTGCAGACAAGTCACCAGTAACGATTGTCTGAAGAAACGTCGGGTCCTCTGTGCTTTTTTCAAAACATTTGGCCACAGTTAACTTCCGGCGAATTTCTGGGTCTTTCACTAGATGAAAATGGGCCTCAGTTTTGTCACCGTAGTAGACATCAAAACCAAAGCGAAGGCTGTACTTCTGAAGATACTAAAACAGGATTTTCATCGTTGTTTCCAGCAATGGCAGGAGCGGTGGAGCAAGTGTGTGTGTTCAGAAGGAGCCTTCTTTGAAGGAGATTAGGTAAATGTGTACTTATCTTTTGTTAATATAGAGTTACAACGAAATTCCGGGAACTTTTTGACTGCCCCTCGTATACTACGACAAGTAGAAACAACTGCCTTATCGTAACAATGTGATTAATAAGGTATAACATTGATGAGTCTCATTTAATGCATATGAGCTCTTTTGTGCATTGTCCCGATAGTATCTATCGCATATCGCCCGATATCAGAAGATTTTTGACCATGTGAATCACAGATCGTAATCTTACACTCGCACTGGAATTGCTTCGTAGCTGCCATCGACCACGTACCTACAGGAATGGGCGGACGGGCAGTAAAAATCCATTGATCGGTCTATCAGCTGCGTCATATTTGCCCCTGGTGAGAGCCGTAAAGCTGACGGTGGCCAGCCCGTAAGCCGATGTTTACTGCCCGGAGCGCGTCGCCAGGCGGGGCCGACCAGAGAGTAATGGCCAGGAGGGAGTCCTCAAAGGACCGCCAGTCTCCGCCGCAGAAATTTATACCCGACTACTGTGCGCCGTGAATAGAGCCCGGGCAGGGGGCCGCGCTCACTCATAAATCGGGTTAAACAGAAGCCACCTTTGTTATAAATCACGACGCGACAACAGGCCACAGGGGGGGACTTAATTTAATCCGAGACCGGTAACTTTTGTGACGGCGTTGGTCAGTGGGATCCGTCGTTGAAGACAGGACGCGCTTACCGCCTTCCTGGACGGAGAGGAGATCCGGCGGGGTCGACCCTTTGTGCTGCTGCCGACCGCCCAATTAAGCTCCCATTGTGTGGCCCCCCGTTTTACGAACCAAATGGAGACCTTCTGATATATCGGGCTGCGCTGAAAGGATGCGCCGTGTCGTAATGGGTTGCGCTCGGTTAGCACTATGCGGGTCTTAGGGGCGTGTGAAAGACCTCTTCAGCCAGCAGACACTTCACTGGATGTATCATTATGTAAACGAACAAGATAGAGTGCTATGGTCTTAAGCTTGCATAATTTGGATTTTTAAATTAGTTCTATCAGAAACAAAAGTTTTTTTTTTGGTTATGTTTCACGAGTTTCAACACATCATGAATTATTTGTCTTTGATTCATCTATAATTTCACTCTTAACTTGTAAATCTGCTCCCTTCGCTCAGCTGGTTGCAGCTAGGGTTGCTACGATACATCGGTCAACCGATAATATAGGTCCAAAAATATCGATATTTTTAAATGGATGATAAGATAAATATGGTGCAGTGAAATATCGAAAACTACAAGCACCTTGTAGTATAACAGATTACTTAAAGAAAAGAATACGAATAATAATTGCTCTGAGAAAGAAATTGGTAGCTATGGTAACGTTTAGAAAGGAGATAGCAACAAGATCGGGCGAGCAAAGGACCTGTATATCTTCGGATCTTTAAGTATTAGATAACGTGTTGATAAATGGTATCAAGTCAAAGAAGTTTTTCTATTTATTTCAAATATGAAAGACGAAACTAATAACCACTAAGCTGAAAGTTCATTCCGAATGACTTTACAACGATTTGGTGCTCCTGCCGACAGTTGAATCATTTCAAATCCTTAAAAATATAACTTAAAATTATATTAAAATACAAGGCTAAATAAAACACGACACCCTTTCGCGCTAAAAAAAATTAAAAAAACTGCAAATAAATGTATGTGTTAAAGGAACCAAACTTGACTATATTAAACTCTGATTTAGCTCGATAACTTCCTTTCCTACTATGTGGTTTCACTCCGTTTCGTGCGCGTTATTAGTTCCCCATTCATTTCGTTCACCATTTTATTATTTAATATGTTGCGTACGTTGGCGTTCGTTATTTCTTGTTTCTCTCTGGGACGTATTACAATATTCTAAAGGCGGTAAAAAATATGACCACCTGACCGATACAATTGCTTATTTTATCAGTGTTGATGATAGACCTTTTAATGCAGTTGAAGGCAAAGGTTTAAAGTTTTAATGAAGCACTTGGCACAATTATACAGAGTCCCTTTTCGTGGAACTATCAAAACAAAAATTGATGAAAAATATGAAAAAATTTCGAAAGTTGTGAAGGAGGAGTCGAAAAGTGTGAAACATTTTTGATTGTTACGTATAGAATAACACCTACTTTTTGGAGATGACGGCACAGTTTTTGCTAGAAAATTAAATTGAAATCAATCATGATTGGTATACTAGTTGGATTAAGATATGTTCAAAATGCAATTAATCATTTACTCAAAGTAGCCTCGTCGGTATATTCTAAACGCCTTTTCTCACAGGCAGGAACCACTGTCACTCAAACTAGGAATGGGAAAACTTTATAGAAACTACGTTTTCAGGATCTTTTCACGCTTAACATTTGCAGACCTATTTCTTTTTCAATAAAGTTCCTCAAATTTATTAGTTGATTATTATTTACATACTTATTTCTAATTTCTAAAATAATATATACAAACATCGGAAAATATCGATTTTATCGATATGATGTGGCCTATATTATCGACATACGTCCGACATCGATATAAATATCGATATTTTTATCGATATTGATATTACCTTGCATCCCTAGTTGCAGCACCCTCATGGTACCTTACATGGGCTTAACTGGCGGTAGAAGAAATTTTCTAAAGACTTGTCCGACAGGGTAGAGATAATTTTATTCTTCAGTCTGTTAACATTGGCCAGGTCTCTCGCCTTCTCATTCTCCTACAGGAAAACCCGATCTTAGATGCCTATGTGATATCAATCTTTCATATGGTCCTTCTCACGACTACGGATCGAAACTGGTAAGTAAAACCTTTGATATATGTTTTATTTTGCACTACAGTGACATTTTGCTGTTACCTACGTCTATAGCGATTATTTCAAATTCACAGTGTCAGGATGCTGTTGATAAGTTCCTCATAAATGGAACCACTGGACCGAGCGCTTCGGGTGAGCTGTAATGATCAGGCCTGGAGTCCAGGTGTACATGGGCTCGAATTTCCGACCGAGCGTGGTGGATGAGCGTTAACGTTCTGGCCTTGCGAGGACGTGGGTTCGAATACCCGTCCGGTTATCAAGATTTGGATTTTCCAAGGTTTCCCCAAATCACTCCAGGCAAATGCCGGGATGTTTCCTTCGAAAGGCCATGGCTCAATTCCTTCCAGTTCCTTGCCACCTCTAACAACCTCAGTATAGGCGAATGCTGGGAAGATTTCTCCAAAAGGCAGTGGCCAATTTCCTTAGCGTTTCTTGTCCCAAATAGTCTTACGTCTCCAATGACTTGGATGAGACGTAAAATCTTAAGGCAGCTTTTTTTAACCTTTGGACTGCAAGACAAGGCAGGTGGTCCAGAGAATTAAAGATGTCATTTATTTTTGTCAAAAAATAGTAAACATTGTTTGCTTAAAATGGATACCATTCTCGTACTGTGTAACACCACAAGCGAGTATGAGCTATAATCAAAACTTTCTAAAAGCCATGGTATTTCTAGTATATGAAGTTATTACCACATTGCTACTGTGGTAGTATTACTACCCAATACTACCCAACCTTACAAATTGTTAATGGCACTTACCGCGTGTTTATATATAGATAAAAATTTGTCCTTGTAAGTTAGTGATCTGTAGCATTGTTTTTGACATTTTGCTGGACCTTGGATCGAAGAAGATTGAGAAACGCTGCCCTAAGAGAATCGTTGGCTGCAACTAGCGATCTTCTACTGCTTTTCATGCAATGCGATAGAACCTAATGACTTTCTTTGCAAAACCATCACTTCAAATTTTTATTGACCTAACATGAAATTGTATTCCTCTGTTGTATCTGTCCGGGGATTGATCTGGTCTATTATCACTGTTTTGTAGCTTTCCAATGCAATGCCTTCACCAGCAAGATTCTGTCTCGTAATTGCCTGTGTTATGACGGCCGGTTCATTTCGATCACCGCTGGAATGTAGAGAAGTGGTGATACCATAATAGCTACCTTATTCTACGAGGAGTGATCAGCAAATAAGGTGACGAAGCCTACAGTGAAACGTGTACATTTTATTTCATACAACCAATACAGCCAACATTAGGTTATTTTTCGATTTAGCCTCCATATCGGTTTAGGAACTTTTCGCTTCGTGATATGAGTTTGAATATTCCATCCTGGTAAAAATATTGTCCTTCTGTGTTTAGCCACGTTGTCGCGAAGTGTTTCATCTCTTCGTCTCAAGCGAATCGTCGGTCTCCTAGACGATTCTTCAAGTGGGGTTAAAGGTGAAAATCGCTTGTAGCGAGATCGGGGCTGTAAGGAGGGTGGTCGATGATCCTCGTCGGTGACGTTTTCTCTACCAGCCGCGAATTTTAGACACCACTTCGACATGCTGACGAGACATTGCAGTCTCTCTGTAAAACTTTTCCAGCAGACGGTAAATTTCAGCCGCGCATACGTGTTTCTCCCACTGTAATCGAATAACTGAGCGTATTTCTCCACGAGACTAATTTTCAAAACTGTCGCCATTTGTGTTTATCTAAAACTAGTGCTGTAGGTGGCGGACGGCTGAAACTCTACAGTTACCAACCGCATGTCTTAGAATTACCTCATACAACTGATTTGTCTATAACGGATAACACTCCAGGAATATCGATCTTGTAACCTAGGCTTCTGATCACCCCTAGTATTATTCGTATTGCGCTGCGTATTGTTGATATAAATTTCTACAACGTTTCGCCTTAAGCCTACCATTACCTAAGGCCAAAATCCGGTTTGTTCGTGACTGTATATTCTGGTTGATTTCGTTGGTAAGCAGAAAGTTCAGTCAGGAATGAACCGATATTAGGACTTTGAAAACGGCTAAGACTTTGGGAAAACCGTTGTCAGAATTAAACATCAACAAACAATATCTCTACATCTGAATAAAGGAATAAGGTATGAATTTAAAATCACAAGTTATACACAAGAATATCTTCCATTAAATTTTTTTTCTATTCCAAATGTACTGAATAATTATTTGTTTCGTATGGCAGAAGAAGATAATAACAGTAACTAAATTGAATCACAGATGATATAACCAAACATGGATGTTACTACAGACTGATGTTCAACGACTGCAGCCATTCAATTGCTTCTCTAGTTGTTTCGTGAATATGATGCATTGTACCACTGAATTTCCTAACAGGGCATTCCATGATGATGTGGTGAATGATTTCCTGGTGGTTACTGCAGTCGCAAGAAGGATTCTCTATTATTCCCCACTTGTACATCCAGTAGTTGCATCTACCGTGGCCTGTTCTCACTTGGTTCAGTGCCGCCCAGGTTTTCCTAGCAAGTTTGAATCCAGGAGGCTGTCTTGTAGGGTCTAGGAGTAGCACATGTTTATCAGAGTTTGAATTGGTCCACTCAGCTCACCATGCTTCGCCTATGTTGAAGTTATTTTGGGCCAGCACTTGACCAAACTTCCACGTTGAATACCTAGATTTGGAGTATTATGTGTGCAGTGCTTATGATTTGGAAGGTGTGGATATCATAAGCATTATCTTCGGAGACTTTGTGGGGGGATGTTAGAGACTGCAGGCAGCCAGTCTGTAGGTGTAGATTTTACAGTTGCAGATATTGTTCTCATTGTTTCATTTAGTTGAATGTCGATCTTTTTGTGAGACTGCTATTTAGCCAAACTAGACTCCAGTATTCAGCAGTTGGGTGTACCAATGAATAACTGATAAGTTGTAATTAGAATCTGAACAGCTCTCGTAACTCTCTTTACTATCATAGCAAAGAAATAGGGAAAATACAACTGATTCGCAGTTTGTTATTTTCTGTGGCTGCGCTGTGTACAGGACAGGAGACAATGAAGGTACTGTGCACCTGCAGCGTGTTGGAGTCGACGATTTACGGACTGCACAGTGGCGGAATACCTGCGTTATGGCCAGGCCACTGGCGTGCAGCTTGCCTCATAACTGCTGTCGGCCTCGCGTGCTCGCCCAGAGAAATATGCGAGTATAATTCAGCCCTAATATCTTACTTAGCTTAGCGCGCGCTTCCGTGCGTGTACGCTCAACACGGCAATTGTGTGCGCTGGACATTCATATTAATAATATTTCCACGTTACGTAGTCGCTATTGCCGTTATTAATATTTAAACATTCTTTATCGGCGGCACTCTCGGGGAAATAAAACGCCGCCAGCTCGTGATAAGTGTGCCGCAGCATTTGTTCCGCGTACTGTCAACAGTAGAAATTTGACTATAATGTAGCCACCAAACATTTGAGGTAATCAGTAACAGTCGCATTTACGACACTTGTAAATTAGCTTTCCATGGCTAAGGATACGTCAAAATCAGTATACGCTGTAGAAGCGCTAAGGTGAATATTGTTTCTACTCACACATGTTTGCGTTCTTACTGCTGTGTCTAAATGTCCTACGTTCTCAACCTTCGGTGATTTTCGGGGCTCCATAAAAAAATTGGTAAACAACGGAATCCATGTAACTTCGTACCCGCCAGTGTTGTTAATTACGTGAGGTGTTTTTCCGGAATTTCTGACCTCCCCCCCCCCCCCTCTCTGGTGATATCTGGTCGGACCTCCCTCTAAGATGACGTGAGATTTTGACGGCCCCCCACCTCCCCCCTGGTAAACGACCTCGTAGTTTTTTTTTAGACTTTTTTAGCTCCTCCCCCCCCCCCCACAAGTTCGGTTTCCACATCGATTCTCACGTAATTAATGAACGCCCCTGACTGGATCGGGGAGGTACAATGGAACCAGGATGGTAATCTGGTATCCGCATACCGGCCATACTGACTGCGATTTTTAGGCGGTTTTCCGCAATGGTCGAGGCGAATGCTGGGACATTCCCCAATCTGCACCTCATAACAGAAACAAAACAAAAAATACACTTAGCATAGTTATACGTTCGCATACAATTGGTAAACCAACATCCTTCCAATATATGTGGAAATTAAGGAGGTACCAGCAGATTAATATTTCTATAGTAGTGCATGATATGACTCTCCATGTGGGTTGAAGAGAGCATGGAGATCAGCCATGTGAAAAACATGCTTTGGGCGTGAACACTAATGATGATGATTTAACTTCGTACGTTACAGCCTCATTATTCCGCTGACTTTGCAACTGCTGATAGGCCTACACAGTACCGGATTAACCACATAGGAGAAGTTAGCAAAAGCTACGGGCCCCACCCCGCGCCTTCGGGGGGCCCAGCTCCTTCGGGGGGCCCCGCGCTTTTTAGGCAGACCCCACCTAGGGTTCTCGGGGATTCCAGGCCAGATAGACGACTTTTTTTTCTTTTAACAGGAAGTTTTTCAAGAAGACATATATCACTTACCATAGACAAATAATAAAAGAATTAAAGTACCCTTCGATCCTGAGGAAAGGAGGAAATTCTATTTCGCGTTTCTGATTAAGAGTATGGTTATAAAAAATTTATACAAAATTTCACTAAGTGTTAATTTGGCATACTTTTGTTTAGATGTGTACTTGGAGAAATATTAGCATTATAAACCTGACACCTGTAATTTTTAAACATATGTTTGAAAAAATAAAGATGATGGACTTTAATAAATTATATTATTATGAGTGTAATAATTAATGTGAAAACGATTACTAATGATGCCGTGTTGCAGGATCTGTGACAGACAAATAGTAATGCCAACTGATGTCAAGGAATAAAGGGGAGTAGAACAGAGGTGAGAGGAGAGAGAAGAAATGTTATGTCGTTGACGTTTGAAGTTTTAATTTGTTTTCAGCAAAATAAAACTTGAAAATTACTGTTGAATAAGAGGGACGCGTCGAATGAAGATTGTAAACAGCTCTGGCCATGGGAAATTGGAAAATAATATGTGTTGAGAAGGATATCTTCCTTTTCCCAGGTAATAATATATTGAGTAATTAAGATCAGTGGTCGTCGTGCAAGGTAACTATTTTAAACAACTAAAAACAGATTTAAGTCATATATATACGTGACTAATACGATATACAATCCACTCGTATTCCATTGTATTAGGCAAAGTGCAATGTGCATACAAAATAATTTAAGACGTTAAGTAATTGTTTACATTATTGACCATAACTGCGGAGACTAGTTTAGAAACGTCCTATCTATTTGATGCCATTGCCCGATGGGAGACCAGACAATATTTTGTTTGTAAATTAATTCTGCTTTTATTTTAAATGCTTCAGATCAACTAAAGTAGGAGAGCTTAGAACAGAAACAAACTGGACATGCAAAAGATTTTAGAGAAAAATTTATAATGGAATAATTGCGAAATTAGTAATAAAAGTTTATCAAAGACGTGAAATAAAGTCGCTTATTCCAATTACTTAACAGAAATATATTTTTGTTTTTCACGAAAACTGGATGGAGTAGTTCTGGTGTTAAATTACGAATTGAATTTACCATTTCATGTTAAGATCTGAAAATCACTTACTTGCTGTTAAATTTTCGTACAAAATATAAACGCAGGTGTGCTAATTAAAATTAGTATAGAATTGTAAATAAGCTAAAAACAATTATGACTTAAGTTTTGAAATTGAACTATGTAAACTAATCAATAACAACTGTTTTACTTGGTCATACATTTTGCTGCATATAAATATATATTATATCATTTATGAACCAATAATATGGGGAGTAAATGTAAAGTGGAAAAAAATCAGCCCAGTCCAGTAAAAAGAATTACTATTTTTTTTACTGCAAAGTATTGTGAATAATCTACAAGAAACTTAGTAATCATCTAAATGAAGAATCACAGTTGCAGTCTCCGGCTAAATAATACAAAGTAAAGTTTCTAACGTTAATGTTAAGAAGTTTATTAATTATTTAAAAAAAATGGCGCAAAATGACGTGTAGTTTGTTTGCCCAAGACATCTACATAAATGAACAACCACTTTATTGAGTTAAAATAATTTGTCAAATGATGTTGGTAATTTGAGCTTACGTAATAAATGGACGCTCTCTAAAGGCACTAATCTCGTACTTTTTTATTCATAAATGTTTGTTTGTTGCTTAGATTAAATTAAAAGAAGAGTCAAAAGCAATCAATACGAAAAATGAGACATCAGGATATCTTTTTTATTTTAAAACAAGGTGCGCGTCATCATTTCAGGAAGAAAATAGATTTTATCCTTCAGCCTAAGAGAAAGAAATTGATATTTTTGTAGTACTGAAAAAAAATCCGCTATAAGCAACTCTTTGTTCAGAACTAATACAAGTCTCTGCATTACTTAAATCTTGCAACGTATCTGTAAGCTCGCTAAAAGTATTTCTACTAACTGGACTCAATAGTAACATAACATGCTTCATAATTCGATTTCAAGGCTACGCATGTGGAATACAGAAATTTAGATAAAGTATTTTTGCAGCCTTAACGAATTTTCTTGTATTTATTTCCACCACTAAAACTCATATAAGGATCATTTCAAAGTGTATTCATTATTCATGGGAAAATTTAGTTTAAGTGATAATTTAATATGTTTATGTTTTCAAGCCATAGGGTTCAATACGGACTAAAACATAAAATTTGAAATAACTTGGTGCCGCGTAAAGTTATAGCTGATCTTTTATCGGCAGTTATAGTCAGCATCTCCAAAAATATATTTAAAATATAAAATCAAGTAATTCTGCAAAGTTTAAGTACCTTTTTTAATTAAGAGAAAAAAAATCGAAATTTCGACCAAACGAGATAAAAACAAGAAATTTATACCAAAGTACAGTTCAAATTAAGAGGGTTAAATTATATATAGCTTCCTATATAAAGTTCAAAGCTTCTGTGAGATAAACGAGATTTTGGAAATGGTTTGTTGTAATAGTTAAGGAACCGCCAGATTTGATGACGTAAGAGACATTAAAATGAATTTAATAGAAACCTCTTTGAGGAATTTAGTTTATATAGATGGAATAAGATATCAAGAAACTTAGGTGATAATTATAATGTATATTATTAAATACTCTTCAAGTTATTAAGTTTTGAATGTTTTTGCTGACGTCACAAGGATGACGAGTTCACAGGTCGAACAACAGTCATGATAGTATTCGAGTCAATCTACAATCAGATTCGGCTGGGGTAGACTCGTGTGTGATTCGCTGAGCAAAATGGCTCCACGTGGCGATAGCATGTCTCTATAATGTAGCAGACGTAATTTCATCCAAGATTGGGGGGCTTGGGCTTGATGGAAGTTTGTCTCTTTTCGCGAATGTACTCTACCTACCAATCTTCAGTGAGACGGTTGTCCGATTACTTATTAAAATCTGGTGCCGATATTGTAAAGTGGAATTTTGGAAAGAATAAACTACTTTTGTGACTTTGAAATTGTGTACTGTGAGCTCGTTTCTAATCCCCTTTCACGTTTGATGGTATCAATCGTGTGGCGGCCGTGTTATTAAAATATTTTAGGAACCAGAAGCCTAACGGTCATGGACATCAAGTAAATTATTGATTGTGGAACATTGTTTTGTCTTATCCCGCGAAGCAAAGCGAAAGTTCCACAATCTCTGTAATATAACAGCACACCATTACTGAACTGCATTAATTCTCACGTAAAAATAGAAATTAAGTCATTAGCGTATTTGAAAGAGTACCACAAAGACTTTATATCTCCATTTGTTTCGTTCCTCTATCGTGCGCTACTCCAGATCGTCACTAATGCGATGCATAGGTTAGAGTATTATGGCAGAAATAAATCAAAAGTAATGCTAGGGTAGTAATATTCTCTGATAACGAATTCAACTGCACACGAGAATACTGAATTTACAACTAGTCGCAATGTTTCGTGACGTAAATGTGACGTTCGTGGCGGAATGATATACTAGCGTAGCGCCCGCCAAGACCACGCTAAAGGAAAGTAGGAAACGCCGTTAATATTTCACTGCAGGTCAGATTATTAACAACGTTTTAAGCTTTCAGTGAATTTATGATTTAATTTTCCTGCACTCCGCGAAATAGAGCACAGTTGTTTTGTAATCTGTCATGTTTATGACCAGCGTTTTAAAACATTCCACACCAGATAAAGCTCATTAGTGTAATTACCTGCCTTCGTGAATATAATTCGCTTCTTATTTGGCGTATCACTTTCTAAAAACCTAAAGTGGGATACTGGCTCACATAGATGATCTATACAAAAAAGAGAGTTACCGATTAATAGTCTTTTTATTTGTATAATTCTGTTTAAAAAAATTCTTAGTCCTAAATATTTCCACAATTACGCTATTCATCATCTAAAAAATCCAAAACATTAGCCTCGAATTTACATCTCTGTATGTTGTTCATGTACCAAAGATGATTTCTTTTTTAACTAGTCTGGTTTTTCAGGAAGCATTTATTCCGAGACAGTCATTTATGTGTCACATTTATGGATAAATCAAAGCCTACACTTTAATAACAAGCCTTCACGCGATCTATACCTGTTCTGTTGTACCTGTATGAATTGTCCGATGGTCCATACGTGCTACTACAGTCTCTAGTTCTGGAACTGAGAACTTCTACGTTGTAGCCTGGACTGAAGTATGACCTCCCTCCAGTGACAGATCAGTGGGTTACATTATGCCGGCTGTAGACACGCAATGGCGCATGCACAGCCGGTCCTCAAAGGCTGTTGCTACTCTAAGGACATGTATCGGCTTTTAAAACAAACCAGAATAATTATACAAAAGAACGGACAAAAGTAATTGAAATTGTAGTGGGGGTCTCTCTGTTTATGCGCGTGTGGTGCAGGGTTTGAGTCCCGCAGATGACGCCAGAGTACCGTTTTGGATGGCTGAGTGGTTATTGATTGGTGACTGGTTGACTATCGGAGGTGTGATCACTAACCTGACCGATAGCAACGTCTTCTTGATGTTCTTCTTTTCTTCTTGTCAGGACGACGGCCTTCTCTGACACCAGTCGATCGTTGATGACGCAGAATCGACAACTGCGCGGACAATAGCTGCCGAAACAACTAATGTATAATAAAAGATGTTACTGTTTTTTATTGAAGGCTGCGTAGAGTTCTTTGGCTTGAGTGTTGTTAGCCTGATACGGTTTAGTAAGGTTTATTACTGACGGAAACAGAGATTACAGATTAGTTCCAATTTATTCGCCGTTAAATACACACGGACAGTTGCATAAAATACAGGAACGTAATTTCTGCACCACGCAATATGTTAGCAATACCCCCGCTAGCTTGAATTTAGACTCCTGTTGCCGAAATGGGGTACAAAGCGATTATGTTGGTAGTAAAATCACGACACACTCCTACATCAGATGTGTTACGTACAAACTCCCGAGGCAGACTCACTGCGCGTAGCTGCCGGCCAGCGCGAGCGCTCATATCAGCACATACCTACTCGGATTACAGCGCACGGCTGTGCAGCTAGCCAGACGCGTATATTCACTTCACTCTAACACAATATTACGGGGATTTATTTGGTTCCCTTACAAAATAGCGTCAGATGTTGTTGGAACGCATTATAATTAGTGCTGTGTTTAACCAAACGATAGAAAAAAAGCTTCATTACAAAATATTAAAATCAACAAATGAGGTATAATATCTGCGCTTAGGAAAAATGATTAATTATTAGAGTAATTTTTCAGAATTTGGACGTTAAATGGCAAAAGTATTAATTATCAAGGAACCATATGAGACAGTTCACATTCCAGCCGCTATGCTTCGCTGACCTCTAAAGGATTGATCGCATTACCGCTAGTTAGCATCACCGCGTATCATTTAGAAACTGTATATGTTTTGCTCAGCATATTTGTATTCCTGTGAGGCCTGTGACAGTTCGGCTTCTGGGAACGGATAGCATCAGGTGTTTATGTCAAAGTAGAGGGCTGCAGAATAGCACACGTCAGGTGAAGTCAGAAAGATATTACTACAAACGAGTCAATTATTCTTTCAGTCCACTATAAACCACCAACCTAGATATTCGCCGTCTTGAAACTGTACGGATACGTATTTGTCTGCACGAACTGCATTTGCTATCACATTAACAATGTTGTTTTGCATGGTGACAGCGAAGCATTACATGTTCAAAATACGAAATGCCAGAAACGGTTTCACAAGAGCTGAGTAAGGAGAGGGTGCTTATTGCAGATAAATTTTCAGAGGATAGTTACGTACAAATACAATGGGAGCATGCTCCGAAAGACAGCGACAATATATTCTTACTTCTGTCGTGCTTCTCACGACCCTTTTTTCTTCCCATTGCTTCCGCTAAGGTTGATTCTGTTCCACTGTGACCAGAGTGTTCCCAAAAATATTAGTTCCTAGCTGACAAGAAGCAATAATATTAAATGCAAAATAATAGACCAACATTTGGTATATTTGTGATATTTGCTAAATAACACATATAATTAATCATTTATTTATGAAATTATTACCCAGTGTAGTGGGTGAGTTGTAACGCTCTGGTCTCGGATTCGGGAAGATGCGGGTTCGAATCACCATCTGGCCTACCTGATTTAATTTTGCCATGGTTTCCCCAAATCACTCCGGGTGAAAGTCGAGACGGTTTGTATGGTGCCGAATATTCCTTCCCGTTCCATACTCTCTACCTTTCCCTAACTCTAATGACCTTGATGTCAAAGAGGAATAAATCAAAAAAAAAAAAAAGAAGTGAAATGAAATTATTCAATCTTTGCCATCCTCTTCTAAATTCGTATGAGTAACATGAAATATCGCATGAACAAAATTAATCAAATATTTAAAAAATACACATATACATAGTTTGTGTGAGTGGCGATACTTGCATTACTGCAATTTCTATCATCGTTTAACCCGGCAATTTACGTCCTTACTACAATCACGCACTTACGCATCAGCTTCTTAATCTTTTACAACTATGATGACACGAGCACTTTTTCATATTCGTATAAGCACCTGTGCCACCCTACTTTAGTAAGCCAATTTCTCTATCCTAGCAATTCGCAGGAAAACAGCCGGCGTTTGTACAAACATAACACACATCAAAAATTCATTTCCACAGCCTTCGTAACTATATTATTTAATTTATTACCATTCGCATTTTGTTATTGAAATTATAATACTGTACACGTAATATTATAATTATGTTACGAGTCAATTTCTACGATTCCATACCTTACTAGTAGTTTGAATGGTGATATGTTACCAATCTATATATACTGAAATAATATCTCACAGGTAGTTCGACACTTTTGATGGGAACGACTGCTCCAGAAGTTGAAATTTCCAGTAAAAACATCAATACGCGTCCTTACATTGGAAATCAGCTACGTAGATCAAAAGGTGTCTGCTCAAATAACGTAACGTAAATCTCCTGCCTCTTTTTCTTTCGGCCTGAAAATGTAATTCAAATAAATAATTTTACATATTAAAACGTTAAAATTGCTTGGAGAGATATTGTATACAATATTTGTCATAGGATACAGGTGGTTTGCACGTGCTCCTTAATGGGCCAAATACTATGCAACGCTATATAATACAGAAAATAATTAAATTGTGGAAATCTGAAAATAGAGAAAATAGTACAAGCGTTCCAAATAATAACAATTCTTTTAATAAACTGCAAAATAGTGGTATAATTTCTTCTATTGATAATTCACCTGCTTTTCCTCGAAACAAAAGGGACTTATTGTTAGACTATGACCCTTGGAGTATATTACTTCTTTACCACAGAACTGAAGTTTTAAATTTGGATTGCTGATTATGACAAATCTCGTCTTTGTTTGAGTTTATTCTCTTTTGTCAATTTATATATTTACTTAAAAAGTTTTCGCAGATACTGCTGGCAGCAAATTGTTTTATTATTTAATGCTGTAGGAATCATTTTATAATTTGTGGTGCCTCATTCTTTCCAGAGAGCTATACCACCTTTTAGCAGTCTCTCAACTGCTGTCGTCCTTTCAAATACCTGAGGAATAACGAATGTTGAAGACGTTTTCCGTTGTCATTACAGCGTGTACACATTCACCACTGGCGACGTTAAACCTTACACGGTTGTCACCCCGTTGTCGGTCTGACTGTCTGGCGGTTCTCGTTATAGTACCCCCTTGTTGGTCTTTATCGCCGTCTGTAGTCGTAATTGCATAAGCGGCCGATGGACAGCGCTGTCAGACAGGCGTAAAACTCTCGCCGGAGTGTCTTGTTAAATAACTGCCATATTTTGCGGGCTTGTCGCTTCGCTTTATGGGTACCCTCTCCACTGCTCGGCTTCGCTCCTATATATATCACCGGCGCGCTATATTCCCAGTGACGGCTCCATATGTTTAGATTACAGATGAACGCTCCAGTTGAAAACAGGGACGAAATGTAGTGACTGTTCCCAGTCGCACTTCGAGCTCTTCTCTTACCACCCCCTTCCCCCCCACTAGCTTGGTCGCCCCCTCCCAACCTCCGATCAGACACACGCATACACACACACACACACTCATTGTTAGTCAGTGTGGCTTCGATTGTATAGCTCTGACTCTGTTTCCCCGCAGGCCCCATATGCTGCAGGCATGTGTATTGCTGGTTGCAGAGTTTCGGGGTGACATTTTCGGCTGCGATGTGACGGGTTGATACTTGCCGTTGGAAAATACTTTACCTTTTTTTTTTTTTTTTTTTTTTTTTTTTTTTTTTTTTTTTTTTTTTTTTTTTAATTGGCTTTCGGCAACTGAGCCATTCAGCCAGCTCGATGTGTTTATATTTCTTCCAGTGTTTTTCAGTTCCTAAGTATAGACACCACAGGACGGACATGACATTCACAAAGACATACAACACTTAAACATCCATGCCCGCGGCCGGATTCGAACCGGCGACCTTCGGCACGAGGAGCTAGCACTCTAGCCCCTACGCTACCGAGGCCGGCAATACTTTACCTAGCGCAGCGTTTCAGAACGGACTAGGAAATGGAAATCTCACTCGACAAGTACAAATACTGTTGCGTTTCTGTGCACGAATTTTTTTTCTTTTCATACCGAATACTGTACAGTTGCAAAACTCTTATTTGAGCATGCGCGTGTGTTCAAAAATGTGTTTTTTTTTAATAAAAAATAAAAACATCGACCATGTCCAACGTCTTGCCGAGTACACCGAGTAAGGCCTGCGAAGTATGTGCAAATGAGATTATTTCACCGAATTCAGTAGTAACTAGCCTCTTTGTGACATGAAGAATTACGCATGTCGACAGTTTCAATATTTTTACGTCAGTTGTGCCAGGGCTAGAACACTAACACAAGTCAGCGATATTGCTGACAATTCTTTGAGAATAACCAATAAACTACGTTTTTCAGCAATATGACAAAACAAAAATTTAAAAAAGAAATGAAATTGAGGAAACCGCAATGAAAACTACGTTAACTCAAATATGTGAATACATATATGAGTCAAAGGAAAAACACTTTCATATTCATGCATGGGAATCAAATACTAAATCAGTATCTGTATCACTCAACAGACAACAGTAACTTAGAAAGGAATTGCCCAGAATAATTTGATTCATGAGTTTGAGGTGTGAGAAATTAAAACGTAATTATTTAAAGTTTATTGATTTTACGGATTACGTGGAAAAATTGAGCGAACTTTTACCTTTGTTCTTTCAAAGTTGATTTTTGTTAACATATTCACTGTGTGTTTAAGTCTTCCTTACAGAAATGATAAAATGGAAGATATCATCCATCCTCGGTCCTTATCATTTGTTAGTCAAATCACATCAGTCTGAAAAGTTTCACTTACAGATATCACAATTTACTGATAGCTACGTTGTTGTTGGGATACATTAAAGACTTGGTGCTGGTTGTTTTGATTGACGCGTTTGTATAATACAAGTTAAAAAGAATGCGAGTCTTTTAAATTTTGTATATTTCAATTTTACATAAAAAAGGCTTTAACGCCGCATGTTGTTTCTTCTGAAATAAAAAAATTGAAACAGACAAACTATATCATAAACAGTAACAAAAGAACTTATTAAATTAAAACCTCAAGAAAATTCACCTCACTTGAAGGAAAACGAACATTATATACATTAAGGAACAAAATAGATTATTATTTAATAAAATATTAAATAGCAACAGAAAGTTAGACAACGTTGAAAACTTCTTAATAGAAATGGAATGACCATATGTTAAAAAAAAAATTAGTAAATAATTGTCCTCAATTAAATCAATGGAAGCCTATTTTATCCGGCATGAAACGCTTTTACCCTATTCACTTCAACTTCCAATTTTCATCGAAATATAAAATTACCAACCTTTGACGTAATTTCGCCACTAATATATGTACGATGGTGTTAAATAGTACGCTTGTATAAATACCATATAAACGACAAGTTATTTACTTCAGCAATGAACAGAAACATCTGCGAGAGAATTTGCATAGCGCTTTATGATGGATGTTGTTAAAAAAAAAGTATTTCCTTGAATGTATACATTAGGGTGATCCTTATTTTTCAACCGCATTGTTTTTTGGTCTTACCCTCTCAGTATTGCATATTTCTAAAATAGCGCCTCAGGGAGAGTGAAAATTACTATTTTTCTTCTAATTGAAAGATAAAATTAAATACTAAATTATGGACTAAATATAAATAAATGAACAAAGTCATACCAAATATAGGCTACAGTAAATCAGACTTCTTTAATTGATCACCAATATTTAGACGTCATGAGTCATAGCAAATGATACAAGTTTTAGATATCAAACATGTTTTTGTTGAGTCACATTCCGTACTTTGGTTGCTCACATACAAGATGCCAACAGGTGGACGGTTGTTAGGTATTAATGGCAATAGGAAGTAAATTGCAATAACATGTATTTGATTAGAAAAATAACTATTTCCGTATTGGGTAGCGATTTGCCTTCAATAAATAATTCCTTCCAATGTTATTTTATAATATGAGATCTGTAAATCTGAGTCAGCGTAAAAGTGCTCATTTGATTGTTCGAGAAACTGAAATTATACTGGCAAAAAGCGCAAGTTCCATTCAGAGGATTTTATCTCTGCATAACTAAATTGGATGCTTTGTATAATGAATGAAAATTTATTCAGAAATATACAAAAAGAAATAGTCTAATACAGGAAAAAACGAATTTGTCAAAAACAGTGGAACTAATTTGATATAGCTTACGCCAGTGCCATGGAACTCATAAAAACGAAGAAGATGGACAATTTCTGGACTTTCTGAAGGATAATTTCAACATTTTAAAAAGTCTAGACTAAAGTAGACGTTTATAAATATGCTAATATAATTAATGGTCAAGTTGTTATAAACAGTATTGGAAAGGACTTAGAAATTACACTAAACTTTTCCAAAACACAAATTGTTAACAGAGTACTATAAAGAACGCCGTGGCTATGAAACAGAGATAACTAAATTTGGATTACATGTTGCTTGCCACCCCGTTAGATGGATGGAAAAAGCTATTTATGTCTTGAAAATATTTATTTTTCGAAATGAATTAACTTGCTTCTGCAGGAATTACAAAGACTGAGGGATATTTGTATATTTATTGTAAAAGTGTACATAAAGCTTGGTACACTATTCCTTCAGACAGAAAAGCGCCATCTGTAGACTAAGTATTTAAAAGGCCTTTAGTTTTGCAAAGAAATTAATGAAAAGCAACAGTAAACTATTTTTTGGTCGTCTGTTGGTATCTTCCTGAAGAAATTGTGGCTTTGGCATTTTTTAATGATACACTTACTGCTGTAGAAAAAGTAAAAATGACCAAAGCATTACAAGAAAAACAAACGCATAACTTTTACTACGAGCGTTCAAAATTGGACCTTAAGGAAATAACACAATTTACTCACAAGGAAATACATCAATTTGTGCAAAAATATCCGGTAAAACAACAATAAAACAACAAAAAACAAAACAAAAATATTTTAAATGACATTTTATTTTATTGCTCATGAGCACGCAATCTGAAATTCTGTTAACCATTATAAACTTCGCCTTAGAGTAGCTAGAAAGCACGCAGTAGTCATTCATACAGTAGAGATAGATATATAAATTATGGAATGATATAACAATCTCATAACCAAAGATGAGGATCAAATACAATACTTGCTGCCAGGAGTAAACGACTATCGGGGCCATTTTTTTCCTCAGATCAATTGTTATTTAAAAAAAGACTTTTTTGTTGGCCAATTAAATGCAGGTAAAAAAACATATTATACTGCTTGAAGTACTTATGTTACTCTATGCCTTATTTTAATTGTTCTTATGTTTAAAATGTTTTACATTTAAAAATTAATAGCCAATTGTTAAATTTTCGAATTACCATATTTATTGGAATTTTCACATTTGTTGGGGCACGTGTTAGGATTGAGTAATTTTTCTGAAATTTTTGCGAGTTACTTACTAACTATAAACGAAAAGCAATAGGTGTGAGATTTACAGAAATCCATTTATATATGTTAAGGACCATCTTAGTGGACAAGAAGATGTTGTTATCCGTCCACCGGATCCCTGTACTTAAAGGATCTGTCAGACATAATAATACTAATAATAATTGATAAATTTGCGATGGAGCGCCTGCTACAGTGGCAATGTCCCTACACCCCCTCCCTTTCCCCTTCCAATCTACTTTTTCCCCCTATACTAATTTTTACTTTAAATTCTTTCAGTGTTTCCGGTACGTTATTCATCACTTCTCTTGGCAATTTATTCCAGTCGCTCACTCCCTTTTCTATGAAAGAAAATTTTCCCACACCCTTATGCCTGTAATCGAGTGCCAGCTTGTGGTCATGGACAACCTTACCCTTCCAAGCACCTCTCTTAATTTTCCACCAATATCTTTCCATACTTCATCACCAGTATAGGCTATGTACACTCCCATGACTTTCTTCACCCTCCTTCTATCCTCCAATGAATCCCACTCCAGCTCCTTTATCATATTAGCTACCGATTGTGTTCTGCGGTAATTTCCAAAGACAAACCTGGCAGCCCTCCTCTGCACCCCCTCCAACTCCTGTATTTGGTACCAAAAATGTGGGTCCCAAACTACACCACAATATTCCAGCAGTGTTCTGACCAAAGTTTTGTACCCCAATTCCCTTATATCTCTAGTGCATCCCCGAATCACTCTTTCCGACAGGTGAAGGATTTTGAACCCTTTTCCTACAACCTGTTCAATGTGTCCTTCCAAGTTAAGTTTGCTATCAAATGTAATGCCAAGGTATTTACATTTCGAGTCTTTAATAAGTAGCTCCTTCCCCACTTTATAATCGTATTCAAAGTATAGCTTTTTATCTGTGTTCCTAATAAGCTGACTCTTCTTAGCAATTATATTCATCCCACGTTGACTCACCCAGATAGTTATTCTATCTAGATCACCCTGCAGCTGTTTACAGTCTTCCATTGTTTTGATACTTTTATATAACATTATGTCATCTGTAACAATATAATTTCTGACAGTAAACCATTAACAGAATCATTCATTATAATAACGAATAACAATGGTCCCAATACACTACCCTGTGGGACTCCCATGTTCACTTCTACTTCTTTTGATATTGCATTTCCCACCCAAACTTTTTGCTTTCTACCTTTTAGGAATTCTTCCACCAAGCAAATCACCTTTTTATCAGCTCCAATAGTTTTTACCTTATTTAACACCATTTTATGGATCACTCTGTCAAAGGCCTCTGAAAGATCTAGTGCCACACTATCAACTTGACCTCCCCTGTCCATTTCATCAGAAATATCTTGCATATATCCTACTAATTGAGATTCACACAAATATCCTTTTGTAAAACCATATTACCGACTTGAAAATCATTTAATTTCCTCACATACGCCTCTAATATGGTTGCATATTAATCTCAACATTAATTTACCTACCGCTGATGTCAAGCTGATTGGCCTATAATTTTCGACCCTGTTATCACCGCTCCTTTATGGACCGGTACTACTATCGCACTTTTCCTGTCATCTGGTAAGTAACAAGTATCCAGACTCAATTTAAATAATGTTTAAAGGTAAGTTACAATGTCCCATCCTACTATCTTTAAGACATCTGTAATAATATTATTAACACCAGCCCCTTTATATTTTTTGAGATTCCTTAGTTCCTTCATGATATCTTCATATTTAATTTCAAATTATCTAATCTGCTACCCTCCAACTGTGCGGATATGCTCGTTTCCAGATATAACCCCTGAATTATTGTCCCTAATGGACTCACTGAACCAGTTACTCAATAAATCTCCCTTTTTTAAATCCTCCGTTACTTCTTCTCCATCCTTATCTATAATTGTCGCAATACCCTCTCTTCCCCTCAGTTTCCTGATATAGCTATAGAAATTTCTAGATGCATCAGTCAGAGGTCCCCCTGCACCAATAATATTCTACATAAAATCATCCTTAGCCAGTTTCTTTGACATTTTTAATTTCTTTTTTAGTTGTTTCATGACCTCCCTACTGCCTTGCTGTTTCTTAACTTGTTCTCGTCTCACCAATCTCTTTAACCTCCTCACCTCCCTGTTATAGTATGAAGGTTATGTACTTCTCTTTATTCTCTGTTTGGGAATAAACATTTCTTCACCTTTTCTTATCATTTCCTTTAACTCTTCCCACTTTGTCTCCACTAAACTTGTGCCATTCTTCCATTTAATAACATTAACCCTGAAATATCTTTTCAGTTCCAAGATTTGTGCCTTTTTATAATTGTATCTACTTCCACCTTCAATTCTGGTCACTGGTTTACTGGATTCCTGCATTATGATCACTTATTCCTTCGGTTACTTGACACCCGATTATGTTATCATCCCGCATTATTAGGAAAATATCCAATATGTTTTGTCCCCTTGTTTTCTGCTCGATCATCTGTGTAAAGCCTGCTTCCCTTACTAAGGTCTTTGCAGATCTTTGTTCCATTGTGTTATTAATCGTATTTCCTACCCAGTTGACACCTGGTCGGTTCAAATCCCCACCAATGATGACTATTCTATACTCACTTCTGAACTCTGAATATGAATTTAGTTTCTTCCCAAGAGCCTCACCTTTATCATTCATTTTTCCGCTACGGTAAGTAGCCAACACCCTGACTTTTTCTTTTTCTACCCCAAGTAACTCATGGAAATGATCTCTAAACATCAAGTGAACTGTAGTAGTGTTAACCAGTATGGATTCCCCTCCCCCAGTTGCTCCTCTGTCTCTGCGGTTCACTCTGTAACCATCGGGAAAAACCTAGTACTCCTTATTTTAATCAGGACTCTACCCCTATAACTACTTGAGGTTTATGTATCTCAATTAGGTTTGCAAATTCCACGATTTTATACATTATACTTCTACAGTTCACCAGTGACACTCGTATCACTGGCTTTGTGATATTTTCAGGACTAACATTTGCCTTCCAAAATCTGCCCCCTCTGTCATTTTTGCAAAAGTTTCTTCTATATCTTCAGCATTACTGATTTTTCTAACTATGGATCAATACTCAGTATTCCTATGATTTCCTATTTTTACCCCCTCACTAGCAGCCATTAATCTAAAAAAGGCACAGTGCCAACCCCGTCAACACTGGAAGTGGGTTCCCTCACAGCCCTAGCTAACAACTCATAAATTATTCCCTTACCCTTCCCATTTAAGTGTAGCTCATGTCTAGTGAAACCCTACCTACCAATGGTCTCCACAGGCACCACCCCCATGACAGAACTAATGCTGTTCGCAAGCAGCTCCTCCGTTTCCACATTTACCCGCTTCACAGCGTTGTTCAATTGTGGCTGGTCATGGCGACTTAGGACTTGAATGAGCTCCACACTAGTGTGTGCCCCCTTCAACACTTTCTTCAGGTCACTCTCTATACTATAATTAGCATTTCTATCTATACTGTTTCCCGCACCTCCCACTATCACTACCCTATCCTCCTTGGTGAAACCCCTACAAAGTGAATCTATATCCTCTATTACCTGACCTAAAGTTGCACTAGGTTTGAAAAAACATGTGACTGGTAATCAGAGCCCAGCTGATCCTGCAAGAGAGGGCCTACACCTCTTCCGTGGCTACTACCTAACAGCAGAATCCATTTATTCCTATTTTTTTCTTTGTATGTCCCTATTCCTAATGACCTGCTGCACCTTACCTACTCCTACATCTGCATGAGACTCCTCCTCTCATGACTCTGGTAACAGGTCAAACCTATTTTTCCCAGCAATTTCTGGAGTGTCTGGCTTCTACATCCTGTTTACCGTTTTCCCCCTACGACCTGTTATCAGCTCCCAACCATCGTTATCTTCCTCTTCTCCATACCCACCATTTCTATCTGCCACTATAGGCTGAGGCTCCAAGGGCGAGGCTCCCACTGGCATGGCCTCCACAGGCCTTTCCACCATAGGCCTCGCATCCACAGATTCAGCTTCAAGGGCCCTGACTCTTTCCAATAACACTCTGATCGTTTCGTCTTTCTCCCTCATTCTTGCACCCATCTCCCTGATCCTTTCATCTCTAATGCAAAGTGGACAAAGCCATGGGAGAGCCTCATTTATTTCTCGCGTTCCCTCTCCACTGCATCCCTCATGAAACTCATTCTTACATCCACTGCACCATATACCATTCTTCATGATCCTGCGACAGGCGCCACACTTTCCAGACATGTTTTTTCATAATACCTCAAGTACCTTCCAAGCAAATTCTACAGTAGCAAGAACAATACTATATTACAGACTAAAATATGGATTTACCGTTAGTAGATTTTTTTGAGTGGGGTAGCTTTTTAGATTACGAGATTTTAGTTTAGGACAGTTTAACCAGACTACCAACACAACACCTACTTTATTCCTGATAACTTTACCCACACAAGTATACCACTGACCTGGAATAGCACCTCTAACTCTGCTATATATTAGGTAGACAATTTACCTACTCTAATGTTCAAGTCTACAGACACACAATTTATTTTAAGATCCGATAGTTATATCAATCTCTAGGAACTACAGTACTGAGACGTTACAAGTCCCTCTATACACTTGTTCTGCTACAAAATTCTAAATCCACTAAGTACCAACGAGCACTCTACTGTACTGTTTAACTATAAATACCTGTTTTTGTTATGCGAGTGAGTTATCACAATGTCTACTTCCCTCAGCTTTCAGAAAATCTGTTTATTAATTCTGTTAGTCACACCTGTTTGTCAATTTTCCCAAACGCCTTTCCTACGTAATTGAAACCAATACTTTTACTACAAAATATTATTTCAGGATTTACATGCGTCTCACAACCACCACTGTACCGATTTCCTCACTAATTTTTTCGGTTGCAAATTTAACCTAACCCCACTTTCTGGTTATTAACGAACAACACTCTCTCGAATTTATTTAACTTGATACCAATATTTTGCGGTATTTTTTTTTCAGAATTCAGTAGCAATGCATTCTTTCGCTATAATACTGGGTCTAGAGATGTCACACCAATTAATTTAGTAATACATTGGAATAATGAAGTGAATAATTGTAAGTTAAAACAACGGCATTTATTTTATACGATTTTAGTTGAGGTTAAACAGAATGTAGTCTCTATGTTACTGGAACAAAATCAATTATTTTTAACATTCCTACTGAAAGTTGAATAGGTCTACTTCTTCCAAGAATAGAGAAAAATTAATCTAAGGGAATTCCTTTATCAAACTAAAATATATCTCTTTAGCTATACATGAATCACGTATACCAGGTAAAAATTGGTTATAGGGTTAAGTGATGTACAATACAGTTGTAATAAATTTTGTTGATGATATTCCACGGTAACTGTTTCATTTCTCAGAAATAGGTTTGTAATTCTGTATATATGGAAGACAACTGTTAATGGAATTAAAACTTTGGAGAGAACAAAGAAATATATTTCGAGTATTTGAAATATGTTGTTGTGGAAACATGTTGAAGATGAAATGGACTGATAAAGCACTTTATTAACGCAATCTTGTAACGACAATTAAAGAAATCAAGATAGAACAGAGATATATCAGTGTCTTTTCTGTTTGAGTATAGATAGAGCTTTCTTTCTTTACTAAGGCAGGAATGTTTTCTACGTTCATTCTAAAAGTCACTCTAGTGTGCCTCTGAATAATACGTACATCATTAATATCATCACGTGTAGCTTACCACATGTTTGCTCCTAATAATATTTCTTTACCGTAATGACTGGTTCTGATTTTTCTCCGGAGTGCTATGTTCAATAAATTACCACTTTGATTTACGGCTTAATTTTTCATCGTCACTTCTGTGCTGCAATTCCTAGGACAAATTACTTTGAGTCCTGACGTTATGGATGTTCATACATTACTGTTGTAGAAATCGCAATTCTCTTTTTAATAACCAATTAAATAAGATACTGTCAAGCGTCAAGATAATACAGGTAGAAACCACTACACCCAAGCAAGTGGCGAATTTATTGCTTCAGTGGATACGAAAGCGTTCCACCAAACGAATTTTCTTTCGCAGCGGTGTCTGGCATTTCTTTCAGGCTAATTAACACGTTTCTCCCTAGCTAGTACTTTATAGGATTAACAGCCTGCAGGTGTTGTTTTATAATGTTTTTATTACGAGGGAATGTGTATAATACACGACTCTAGGCACATAAATATATTCTCACGGACCTAACGATCGCTGCTTTCATAACATATATTTACGAGGAGAGAGTTATACAAGAAGTTGTCTTTTCTGTTGCAACCGGTTGGACAGCTAAGAAAATAAAAGAGAGAGGCACTACTTCATAAAAAATGTTACAACTAACTACCGTGTTCCTCTTATTTGAACACGTTTTGTGCACGGTTGGAACGGCGTTAAATAACATTTTGGAAGAATGTTGTTTCAAAGTCTCTAAAACGATAAATGAGCTGCAGCAATAAGTCATTCTCAAATATACACCTTTAATTAATAACACTAAAGCTACAATCAGTCAATCATAAGATCGCTTAAACATCTGATGTGACGATGCGAAATGAAGAAGTGGAATTCTAAAACAGGACAGAGAAATATGAATATATTCCTACGTTTCTTAGCTGACGTTTCAATTTAATTAACTGTACTGTTTCCTTCTCCTTTAAGGGGGTAGGTACACTTATCAGGTTTCAAAAAAAAAAATTTTATTATTCACAAAAACAGTTTATAGTTTTGGCTTCATTTTAGTGAAAAAATTATTTCAATATCTTCAACAGTGTGGGAATTATGTGTGATTAAGCAATGCCTTGCACGATTGACAGCCATTTAAATCTTATTGCACTTGAAGGTAATCCAAATCTTTAACCTTAACTATCTCAAAACAGCAATTCATCAAATGGTTTTAAAGATAACTTTTTTCCATATGCACAGATCTTTTTCAAATTTGCAGGACTTGTTCTACATACTAAGTACTACAGTCTGAAGTATTATTGTTTATGCAGCTTTTCCCAAATGAAAAATATGCCTTTGTATTTAAGCAAAAAAAAGCAGAAATTTTAATTTCTTGACAAAAAAAAAATTTATTAATAAAAAATATAGAGTTAAATATGTTATATTATAGGTTCAACTTGTTACCTTGATATTAGTTTGCAATATTAAAAGAACATTTCTGAAAAAATTTCAAATACTATGCCTTTTATCTTTAAAACCCTTTACAACAATATATTTTTCACTGTCAATTTGGATGGTACATTATTTTATTGTTGAACAATATTTTATTTTAAAAATCAATTTTTATGTCTAGCTATAACAGTTCTATGGAGCTATGAAATTTGAACCCTCAAATTTAAATAGATTTGGAGAAAAAGACATCTCAACTTTATCAAATATTTGTATGTGTTAGGTGTACCTACCCCCTTAATGAACACTTCTAAATAGAATGAATATTAAATAAATATAAACAACTAATATTTTCATATGCAGATTTAAACGAAATACATATATTTCTTTCAATTATTCTGACAACTCATTTATTCGTAGATGCTTAGCTAAATGGAACTGTTATTAAATAACGTGCATAAGCTACAACAACATCGCTGGTCGTTGTAAGCCGAGGCAAGAAGCGTGACGTCACCACGTGACAGAACGTCGTGACCAAGATTAGCATTTTATAGGTATAAATAACAACACCATACTACCCCGTTTAAAAAACAAACTACAGACTGTGGAAACCCAACAATAATACATGTCAAGTTACAAACATTAATACAATTATTCAAGTCTAGTGTAAGCCCGTGACCGTTTTTTGCGTATCGTCATAGGCCTAGAATAGTTCCAGTTTTTTAGGATGAAAGATTATGACAGGTTGATCTGATTTGACCAAATATAATCTTGACCTGTGTTTCAGGATGAATAAAATCTCTTGAGCTTGAAGAACTCAAAAGCATTAATAGTAGCAGGTAGCAAACACGAACAGGGACGATAGCGCAATCATATAATTGTTTAAAAGGTCATAGACTCGAACTTTCTTAAATACAAACTTGACTTGTATTTGACCCTTTAAGTTCACTCTGCAAAATTTAAAAAAATTCCTGTTTGCTTTGAAAGCATCACTTTGTTTTTTACTGTAATCATTGGTCATAGCTTCTGTAACGGCCAGAGAACACATTCCATATTATTAAACAGTTGAGTAACTCCGAAGAAATGAATTGCCAGAATAGTCGATTTAGTAACATATTTGGTCTGATGTCCACTTAAAATAACCTAATAACTCACGTACAGCGAACATGAACATAGACCATTAAGGAAAGTGGTCGGTAAAATACCTAAAAAGCAAATAAATTGCAATGCATAAACTTTCGAAAAGCAACAACATTAGTGAAAGTTTTAATTAAAATGATATTTATCCCAAGCCGGAATGACATTTGTCATTCGTGGTTACAGTAAAGACTATAAGTAATTTTTTAAAAGTTTTTTTTATTTTTTTTATATATTTTTTTTTTTAAAGTTGGTTTCATTAGCAACATGTTACTGAAAAGCAGATCCACGTTTCTTCAGCCGCAAAATTTATCAATATTTTTTTTTCTAACTATGAAACGCTACGAAAAGCACTCTTAATGAAAATGGCAATTAATTTGGTAGCAGTTGCCTAGCTATTAACTTTTGGACATAACCACGAATGTCTTCTAATGGTATCTCTGGTCGCTGTTTTGCGAGCTAAAGCTGACACCTGACACCGTTCTTCAGCCAAGAGCTATCGAGGTGTAGGAAATTATGTAGCTACTTGTAATTAATAAATGCAAAATAATTCAGTAATAATAATAATAATAGGAAATTAATAATAAAAATGATTAGTGAGTTGGTGATAATTGGCGACCAGATTATATGCATTTGCATGTTTACATATACATTTGCATATTAAGCCCGTTTTCAACTGTTACTGCATATTTTACCTAAAACCTAGTGATAATACATATTTTTGCTATATTTACAATATTTTTTTGGAGGTGTACGTAGTTAACAAATAAAATCTTACGTTGCGGCTGGCAAAACCCACAGCTCTTAGTCTACGACGACTCGCTGAAGATCTACGACCCACGTTTGGGAATGTAAATAAACTGATTTCACCAACAAAGAAAGCGTTTCTTAAGGCACGTTCTCGTAACAATCCCTTTATAAAAATTGTCGAATGTGCCTTTACCTAGGAAACCAGTGGTAACTCGATGGGCGACGTGGATTGAGGCTATACTATTTTACAATGAACATTTCGAGGTGTAGTAAACGACTTTGATAGTGGAGAAGCAATGACTGTTTGTCAGTACAAGCAAGTATTTAACAATTCTAGTATTAAAACCATAGAATTTGGTTTTCCCACATACCTGCGAGCATTAGGAAGCTCGAAAGTCAAGGTTTGACGTTGACTGAATCTTTTCAGTTAAGAATAAAATCCGCATTGCCAGCGGTATTCCTGTGTAAACTTAAAGTTTGAAAATATTTTGAACAATAACCAAAGTTATGTACCTTTATGTAAAATTGGTATTTTTAGTATTGGGGAGGGTGAACTTTTTCCAGAAACAGTGACTACTATTACAGCACCCAATTTCAAATACTGCCCAGTTACATCAGTGAATGTGGAACGGTCCATATCCACTTATAAAAATATTTAGAGGGATCAAAGAAACAATCTTACTATTGAATATTTGGAACAGTGCCCAATTGTTTACGTTTACAAAAGTAAATATTTGTTGACTATCAAATTTGTTATTCAACTAGTTACTAATTGCATGCTGATTTTGAAATAAAAAATCTAAAAATTACTATTTTTAAATTATATAATATTGCATATTATGACGCTTTTCACGTATATTTTAAGCATTTTTCGTGTATATTTGCATGCTATTTTAGCTTCTTGTGTTGCATATAATCCTGTCTCTAGTGATAATCTTGTCGTATGATATAGAATACTAGCCTCGTACCCGCGACTTCGTACGCGTGGATTAAGAATTTTTTTGCCAGAATTAAATATAGAAAGTTGTTGGTAACGAAGGATTGGTCCCAAACAATATCGAGTCGGCATAATATGACAGGAAAAGCTATCACTATATCATTCTACCGTCGAACCTGTCCTCTTGAAGAGAATCAATTTCCAACATATTTCTGTCACTATTCGATATGATTTCAAAATTTCGTGACTACAACTGTTAATCATACTGGAAAAAATATCCTGTGCCCTTCATACAGCTTTCCTTATAAAATTCCATCACAACGATATAGCCATTTAGTCGTCAAAACGTAACAAAAAGACAGAGACTTACTTCCGTATTTATATTAATATTACTGTGGTTCACACTCACACACTGACTGCGAACAACACCTGAGGGATCATTATAACGTAAAAAAGTGTACACCTACAAAATTGCAAGACTACCTACGATTTGCCCTGCATTGCACCCCTAACTTTATAATATCTACAGTTTAACATTCAATCCGAATAACCTACGGCCCAGGCCTAACTCTTACGATGAAACACAATTTTTAAGAATCATAGCCTCCACGGAGATTTGAACCGGAGACCACGACGTTCGAAACCAAGCTCTTTAGCCATTGAGCTGCCAGTTCACTACACGGAAACACGCTCTGGAGACGTCCACATCCAACGTGTCTGTCTATCGCCGTATTTCGAAGTTATGAGACAACATGTGTTATTTATACAGATAATATTTTCAACCAAATGTAGACAGTCTTTTTCTCCTTGTTGCAAAGGATAAGTGTGCAAAGTTTCATCGAGATCGGATGAAAACTGTGTATTTGTATGAAGAACAAACAAACCAACAAACAAACATACATTCATCTTTATATATAAAGATTGAGGTTGGAAACTGTATACCACCATTTCTCCTAACGTCCTGGCTAAGTCCCAAATGGCGATAATTGCATAAAACGGCAGAAAGCACCAAGACCCGATTTTTCAAAGGAGAACGGTAGGTTACGAAGTGTCTCAACCATATTTTATCTTCAGTCTAGACCTCCTCATCTCCACCATCGATGAAGAAAAGGATTGCGGCGTCCTTGCCGTTTACTCCAGGAGCTTACACAAATGAACGAAATATATACAGCAGGCATGTATTATTCAACGGTCTCGTCGGTTTGGAAACGACTGCGGCATATTTCATGGTAGTGCTGAAGACGGCGACAGCACTGTGTGTGTGTGTGTAAAAGGGGAAAGTGTGGTGGGAGGACTTGGCGCAACTCCGCCGCAGTAGCGTTATTTACGGCCGTCCAGTTTTGAGAAATTGAAATCGTACGGGCAGGTCCCACATAGGCCGCGCTTATAATGTCCCGCTAACCCATTACATTAACGAACCGTCTTTCGTTTTTCCCCAGCCGAGGAGCACAAGGTCTGTAAGACGAGAACAGGATGGGGAAGGAGATCGTGGGAACGGGTTCTAGTCTCTTAAAATGCCAGAACACACACGGAGAGGACATAAAACTAACATTATACATACGCGCAGGTGTTGTGTGTAGGGTCTCGCTTTATAAATGGCCCCATATCTGGGCCTATAGCGCCGTTAAGAGACTCACTTAATATAAAATGACCACAGTTTAAAGCGCCGGTGAAATAAATGTCTCGTGTTTATCTGTTTCCTATAAAGAGGTCGGATTTAAAATCAAGGAAGTTACTGCTTGTTTTAAAATAATGATGCAGCTATCACAAGCTTTGTGTTACATGAAGGTGTCGGTGTGAACATATCGGAATGGGCACAAAATTAACATCAAGTTTCTTACCTGTCTGCGTAGTAAAGAAAACAGAATGTCGGAAGGTAAGACAACTAAAACCAAAAGCGCATTGTAAATAGTTCTGGTTCTAGCGTGGTACGTGAACGGTTAACGTTCTGGCCTCTCATTCGGAGGACGCGAGTTTGAATCCCTGTTCCGGCATCCAGATTTGGGTTTTCCATGGTTTCCCCAAATCACTCCAGGCGAATGCCGGGATGCTTCCTTCAAAAAGGCCATGGCCGAATTCTTTGTCCCCAGTCCCATCCCGCCTCTAATGATCTTAGCCGTTGACGAGGCGTAAAGCCATAAGCAAAAAAAAAAAAAAAAAACTGGGGAAATCAGTGATTGGGGGCAGAACAACACTGATCTGTCCAGATATTGCTTTCTTTTTGCTTATGACTTTACGCCTCATCGACATCGACGTCAAGGTCGTTAGAGCCGTGAAAGGAGGGAGGTGTAGGATCGGGGAAGAATTCGGCCATGGTCTTTCGAAAGAATGATCCCAGCATTTGCCTAGAGTGGTTTGGGGTAACGATAGAAAATCCAAATCTTGATGGTCGGGCCGGAAATCGAACCCTCGTCTTCCCCAATGCGAGTCCGGAGCGTTACCACTCACCCTCCACGCTCGGCCCGAATATCGCCTCATTTTTCTCTTAATGAGCTTATTTTCTTCCAAGACGATCTGATCCTTCTTCTTCACCATCTAACGAACTATTAATTATGGACTTGGGTGAGCCGTGGTTAATTTGAGGTATGTTAGCGTTGTTGCCCCATTAGTTGCCTTAAAAGAGAATCTGGAAAAATCTTATTTATTTGCTAAAGACAAGAAATCCATGCATACAGATGAGATGTATACAGATTTGATAAGAGTGTCTTCAACGCTAGTCACCTTGGTGCAGTCTATAACTAAATCCAACGACATGTTAACCGTAAAACATTGGCAAGTATTGGCATAGTATAAGCGGAAATAAGCCGAGGCTATGTTGAAGTAAATGTTGGGTTACAGCTTCGAGGTATTCTTCCTGATGATAGTTTGTCGGCAGTCAACTAGAACTCAGGATTGCAAAATTGCGAATATAACGTCATGTTTCGTCCACATGCAGCTACTATGGATGTGGGAACACTTTTGTATTTACTATAATTGTACTCATTTATAATGTTGTATTTTTATATGTTCTTCTGTTGATGTCGGAGTTAGGGTACAAAATCGTTTTGAACTTGAGAATGAATTTTAAGCTTAACACTTATTGGATTAGTCTTTCTGAGGAATGTATTATGCTACAATCCTCCCCAAGTTTACCATATATTTCTAAAAAAAAAAATACTATGGTAAACATTTTTACTGAGGGCTTTTACAATGACCTTTATATTTTCTTCACTTTGATAACATATAATTACAATATGTATTTTGTTCAGCAACAACAATGATATAAAGCAAATGGAACACAACTTTTCAGTCCTGTCACGGTCGCCATGTTGTATTTAATATGATTGTACTCCTTTTTAATGTTGTATTTTTATATGTTCTTCTTTTGGTGTAGGAGCTGGGATACAAAATCGTTTTGAGCTCGTGAACGAACTTTAAGCTTGACACTTATTAGTTTAGTCTTTCATATTTAAATAATTATAAACTATGACTTGTTGCAATTTATTAAAACATTATCCGATACTTAAGGATCCGAAGAATACAAATGTCCTTTGCTTGCAGTAACTTTACATCATCAACTCAAAAGGGCAAACTAAAGTTTTTCTCTCACTTGCTCGTTAAATTATTGTGTGGGATTACTTTATCCTGAAAAAAGTCCTCGAATCCTCCTGCGGTCTTGTCTGTAAATTTCTAGCACTTAAAAAAAAAAAGAAAAAAATGTATGGGAGTTTAGAAACTGTAGACCTTAATAAATTTTTTTGAATTTACGACGGGCATAAAAATAATTTTCTATATAAAATACGTGTAGACAGATTGCATTAGCTCACGGAAATAAATGTTCTAATCACTTCAGAGGATATTTAAAAGTTAATTAAAATAACGTTTATTGCACACTTACGCGTATCTTAATGTCGCTTTTCAATTATATGGAAAGCTATAGAGATAACAATAATGGCGCAAAATCTTAAAAGATCGTGCACTGGCGTACACAGAACCCGGACGGTGATATTTCTCGAATAAGGCAGTACCTTTGATAAACAGGCGATGCTTAAAAGTCACTGCACTAGTGAAACAAATATTATGTTCTAAGTGATTCGTTCTAATGAATGACATGCGCATTTTAATGACCAACAATAAAATTTTAAGTCCAGTTACAACATTTGTATACGTCTTATTGGTCATCAATATTGACTGGAGGGTTGGTTGTAATATTAGAAGTCGTCGTTTGTTTGGTTCTGACCATGTGGCTTACGTTAATGTTGTTTGCTTTGTACGTTTCAAGAAGTTCGTGACCAAGATGTGCAGCAGAGTACGTGGCGCAATTTTACAGAGCACGATCAGGTTAATAAATTATTCTTTTACTTTTATAAGATATCTACAACGGTTAAAACTTCGGTCCATCCAACAAACCTTTAAATATAACATCTTTAAACAAAGCACTTATAATTTTGTGATTAAGGTGTGTTTGTACCACACGCCTGAGATGCCTCCGGAAACAATTAGTCCCCTTCATTGACACTGGTATATTGTTTTGAGTTGTTTCAGAGCCTCAAAACGGTTCTGCATATTAAAGTACAGGTACAGGTAGTCCCGGCGTGAGTAAATTATTTTTTGTCGCTACAGAATGTTGTGTTGTCTGCTTCCAACACTGCATTTTGAACTGAATTAGTAGCTATGTGTATTTACTATTCAGCATAACAACTCACATTTCTTGCTATACTTCGGGGCACCAGGATTTTATTATTTATTTATAATTTTGTTTGCTTTCGTGCAAGTAGCGTCATGTTAGTGGTGATATCACTTCATGCAGATGAAAGTAGTTCTGCATGTATCACGACTTATGCGGCCTCGATTTTAACTCTGACATTCAACAGTACGGAATAAGGTATGTAGATTAATTTTTAATTTACGTTGCTTTCATGAGTGTCTTATTACTAACGTCATTTCTTCAGAGGAACGTAAAAACTCTTAGATCCATTTTCTTCTGCTGCAGTGGTTTCAGAAACGAAGATGAAAATGTAATTCCGCATTCAACAAAAAGCAGAGAAAAATTTTTATGTTTGTATATTTCGGGACTAGTTTACATCTCAATACACATCGTCACGACAGTTCCATCATTACCGTGGCGCCACAATCTGATAATGAATTCTTGTAGAACTCGAGGAAAAAATAAAAAATTAAGAATAATTTTTTTTACTATCTCGCTTTCGAGATATAGCATGCTAAAACTCAGTTATAGGCATACAAGTTTCTTCTGCTCTTTATGACGTTTCTTATGGTCCAGGGCGTATTTCATCCTAATAACAACCACTAGGAAGAAAATAAAACATCCAAAGTCAACCATGTAGATATATTGGTTTTGGTGGATTTTTTTTTTTGTTCCAGGCCGGCTCTCACCCCAACCTCCTCACTTTTGAGATACAATATCTTGAGAACTAATATCAAAAAACAATATTTTTTTATTTTCGCTTTGTCTCGTCAAGTTACGTACGAATCCATCGTCAAATTTGGATATGACGAAATTTTTCTTCTTGTTCAGGCCGCATTTTAACCTAACCACGTTAATTTTGAGATACAATATCTCCAGAACTAAGTGAGATATCAAAAAAAAATTATTCTTTACTTTTAATTTTTCTCATCGGGTTACATAAGAATCCATCATCAAATTGTGTTACCACGGTTATCGTAGAATCCCCATCGTCAATAACATGGCACCAATGAAATTATTAATTGATACTAATTGCTAATAAGAGCGTTATGGTAGCTCAATGGTTAAGGCGCTTTCTTTCAAAACATTCGCTGCTCCGGTCCCAGGTTGGAATCCCGGCAGGCGCAGGAATTTTGAGAGTTGTGTTTGATGATATGAGCTATGCCAGGACACTCCGTGGTTCGAATTCCACGTTAAACTGTAGGTCCCAGAGGAAAGAAACTGGCCCTCCTATCTCTGACACAATGGCTTGGTATGCCTCCTTCGGGAGGATCCAACCAACCATTGGGTTGTGAACTAAGTTAAGTTAATTGCTAATAATAACTTAATTCCTCGAGCATTATGCCAACGCACGTGTAGGTAGATTACATTAGCTCACAGGAATAAATGATGTTAAATGGTCTAATCACTTCGGAGGATATTTAAAAGTTAATTAAACTAACGTTTATTGCACACTTATGCGTATGATAATGTCGCTTTTCAATTATATGGAAAGCTATAGAGATAACGATAGTGGCGATAAATCTTAAAGGTCCCTGTCTGGAATAATGATAATTCATCGCCGTCTGCTACCTCAACACGATAGCCTTGGACAGCAATGAGCTAGGAACTATCACCACAGTAACTCCAAGTTGTAAGCGTTTATTTTTATTCATATGTCGAATGTCACTGCTAGTGAGATATTTCGACGATGAATTTCGTACATGTGACTGCTGTCCATGCATTTCAGAACGATATGAACTAATATGTCCTATATAAAATCAAACTATTCAGACTAATATAAAAACACATGAAACGTATCGCTTACATCAGGGTTCTCCGTTCGCGTAGCATAAATTATCACAATTAATTTCATTATAAATCTTCAGTATTATCTGCAATCGGACCAATACATTCAATGTATCGTGATGTAAACTTGATCCCATTTCAAGATATTTGTGTAAATTTTACTTACTGCGCTGGTTATATGTGATAGCTACTGACACATACCCTCTTATTTTTTATTTAATTAGTTGCTACTCTTCCGTAAAATATGAGTGGGGAATGTAAAGAACATATCATATGAAAGTAGCAGATTCAAAGTCCATGTACAGGGTCCGGCAATAAAACCTCCCACATTTCACGTAGCCGGTGTGCGGGTTGTAGTGAGGATACTGATGTGGAGTGTGTTTTGTTTTAAAGCGGTGTACCTGCCATTTTCAGTGTGCGCCATGTCATGGCTTGGTGAGCATCGTGCGTTTGTTGTGGACGAATTTATTTGTAACAGTTGTTCTGAGATTTTCGGAGACGATTCGAACTTGGCCTACATGATCGTCTCCCGGATAGAAAAAATATTCAACTGTGGGTGTCAAACAAACTTTAGAAAGACAGGTTCAGCACTAAAAAAAAAAAACCTACAGGCCGTCCTCGGACAGTAACAACGCCGGAAAATTTGGCGCGTGTGAGTGTGTCTATGCAACATTCACCAATCTTTGGGGACACCTAAAGCCTATAGTGTACAAACATCGTCCCACAACACTGCAAGCACTTAAAGAGGCCATTACCCAGGAATTGGCAGCCATTCCAAGAGAAATTACACGAAAATGTATGGAGAACTTTCTGGATAGACTTTGTCAATGTGTCAACAATGGAAAGCAGATATAATTTTTAAAACCAAATAATTAAAAATGGCAAAGTATGTATTTATCTTAAATAAAAGTAATTATTCTCTATCATATTTAATTTTTATGTGACAACACATTAAAATGAGGGAGGTTTTATTGCCAGACCCTGTACTTACCACTATATTTGATAAAGGGAAAAATCGTGCATCAATCCTTTCTTATTAGGCCTACACTCGGCAATTAAGAAATGTATATTGTGGTCCAGGGATCATATCTACTTGTCTTCTTTTCAATAAGATGCTGCAGATCTTCGCTTTTTATTTAATTTATTACTATTGATTTAAGACAAATAGTAAGAACTCCAAGTAAGTTTGTCACCTGCGCGGAATAAAGTAGTACCAACGGTATTGTAACCCTCAAAAGCGAGAGTATGTAATCGTTCAAAAAAGCCGATCTTGAGTTTTCTACTAAAATTTCTAAACAAAATGCTGCTTGGCACTTGAACTGACAGATAGTGAAGAGAAGACTGCGACAAAATTAGTGCAACACCCTGACCACGTTCGCTATTCACCACCCTTCCCTCGAGTTCGACGCGCGTGAAATTCGGGGGAAGGCATCAAGCAGACGTTGCCGTCTTGTAATTGAGTTGCAGGGCAGCCAACGACGCGGCTACGTCATAGCGTATTGACTGTGACACGAACGCACGACAGGCTGTCTGGCCTCACCGTATTGTGTTTTTCGCCCCGTCGGAGCTCGGGGTTGTATTCGGCCCTGTCGTAGTTATCATGTTTGTGTCACAAATGGACAAGTTACGACACAGCTAATGACATCACAGCGCTCCCCGCTCGTCAGCTGTCGACCCTGCCCTCCCCCTCCACGGTCCCCTGCATCCCCCCCTCCACAGAGCTCGGTGCAGCCGTTGTGTCTGTCCCTCACCGTCGTAGTTATCCGACAGCCATCTCCATGAAAAGCTGTACATGACAGCGCCGGGTACTGTTGCTATGCCTGGCTGCCCTTTGATACGTAACAAAACAGCTTTGATCGCGGCCTTGAGTGTTCTGACAGCCGTCTGGCTTGAAAAGTCTGCCGGTGGATAGGTGTTGCTGAATAACGAGCGCTGGTATCGAAGAATGGGCAAATAATAAGCCTTCCTTCAGAGCTGAGAGGTGATTGACATTGTATGAAGAGCGCAGAGATAAGGAGCGGTTTAGTCGTAGAAAACTTTTGTCATCGATACTGACGAGATAACCGGTTTTGTCCATTCGGATATTGATAGAAGTGTATGCAACATATTTCCTCATATAACCGATTGAATTCTTGTTATGTAATCACCATTCATTGTCTTCCTTTCCAGTATCAGAGCCAGTGCATGTTACGGTCTCCTTCCATCTCTTAGGGAGTCTTTCAGGTATTCTTTTTCCCCTGAAGTATATTCCGCGGTATTCTGGTTCTTTCCATCCTCTTCAGGTGTAGAAACAACTTTTCCCTGTAGTACTAAACATATTCTACCAGCTGTGTTATTTCTAATTGATCTATTATTTATTATTCCTGATACGATCTGGCCGTGTATTTCCTACAGTTTTTTTAGTTAAGGATTTTTTTTCTATTGTAGTGAATCGACGCTTTGTTCTCTCATTGTCCTCACTTCTGAGATATATTAAGGGAGCATCCACAAATTACGTGAGGTGTTTTTCCGGATTTCTGGACCTCCCTCTCCCCCTGGTGAGATTTCGTGAGATATGGCCGGACCCCCCTCCCCCTCTGGTGAGATCTGGTCCGTGAGAACCCCCCCTACAAATCGCCCTGGAAACTTTTGTAAACCATTTTTTTTTTAGTTCAGACCCTAACTTTTTTGACGAAATACCCTCCTAAAATCGATTTTGGCGCAAATTGTAGACCGTTTTTTTGCTTTTTTTTTTTGCTCTACTGCCCCCAAATTTTTCGCAAAATCTCACGTGAGATTTCCGTAGACCCCCCCCCCTCCCCCTGGTGAGATCTGGTGAGATTTCGCCGGACCCCCCCCCTTATTTCACCTCACGTAATTAATGGATATCCCCAAAATGAGAATTTGTCTCTTCATTATTTTACATGCCTTAATTCTCTTGTGCCTATTATTTGAATTAAAGACTTAATTGATTAGCTTCGGTTCCCTGTTGTAATATAGTATTTTGAAATGTATGACATTTTCTTCCAAACTTGTTAGATGGAATCCCATATATTTAGTTTTAAAGTTTTGTTATTCAGTGGAATTGTGTTTTGTATTTATTCATTTCCCTGAAGGATGTTTGATTTCGTGGTTGAAATTTCCACATTAAGATTTTTAGCTGTTAAGTACTGAAAATTCTGTATCATCCAACTTACACAGTATCTGATAGTGTTTAATTCTATTCGTACTTAATGTTTCAAAGGATTTATTATAAGCTTTGGAGGTGAGTGTTTCCTTTTCTTTACGATTAGTTGGCGTTAGAAAGGTCAGATCTGAAGATTTGATATTAAAATAGTTTGCTTCAGAAAAACTCCATAATTTCCGTGACATAACAGTGGATTACGAAACAAATCTGAAAGACCAGAACATCTGAATCAACCATGAATATATTATGAGTAAAATATTTAAATAACGGTTGGATGTAAATATTGTTTGTTCTTAACTATATGTATTGCCACTCTTGATATCTTTTTCAACATTAAAGTATAGAAATTAACGAAAATTTACGTCAGTTGCTTCAATAAAACCAAAGATTTCTGAAGAGAGATCAAATATACTTAATCCAAACATTTTGCGTTAGTAGTTTATAGTTAGTGCGGCAAATCGTAAGATGTATTATTATTGCAAGTAAACTAATAGCAGGGAAATATAATACATAAGAAATATTGCTAAATTTCTGAGGAATTATTACAACTGTTTATATACTGATGTTTGTTTCTATCATTTTGAATTTTTGTGCCGTTCTCTTTAGCTGCTATAGTACTGATAATCGATTTTCTTATCCCGTCTATGGCAGCTGCAAAATATAACTTCGTTATGGCACACGCGTTTGGGTTTATTATATCATCATCGGTGCCAGTTTTTGTAAACTGTTCCATATCAGTTTTGTTCCTCCTGCTTTTTGAGATTTTCATTCACTGTAGTGTGTAAAAAAAACAAGCGTTGTTTTGGAAGCTACATTTGAAATAGCAATGTGTGTAAACATGTTTCGTACACTGAAAAGTACAGCGAGCGAAAATCTATCTCAAGAAGCAGGAGGAACAAAACTGATATGGAACAGTTTCAAACTCCAATGTAATTTACAAAAACTGGCACCGATGATTGTAGAATAAACCGAAACGCGTTTGCCATAACGAAGTTTTATTTTGTAGCTGCAATAATAGACGGATAAGAAAACCCATTATTTATTTTCTGTTTTGCTTCCAGTGATAGACCTACTAGTGCATTGATGAATAATTATTTTGAATTTCTACCAATGTTTTTGCGGAAACAATAAAAATTTAAAATCGCTGAAATTTTTACGGATTATTTTGGGATTATAACGTCTCATTCGCACTGGAAGAACGATGCGCTATATAACCAATGCATGACTATGTGGTGCCAGGAAATTACAGATATTTATTTATAAACGGTTCGCTAAATAATCTTCTTACAATACACATAATTACGAATATT
Organism: Vandiemenella viatica; assembly: GCA_031002005.1. Lineage (NCBI taxonomy): Eukaryota > Metazoa > Arthropoda > Insecta > Orthoptera > Morabidae > Vandiemenella > Vandiemenella viatica. The sequence goes on along the minus strand of JARYHS010011408.1, from coordinate 250,919,349 downwards.
AAAATAACCACACTACTCAATCGCCAAAACAAGTAAAGAAATAAAATTTAAAGAGATTTATGAGGACTAATCAGATTCTGTCTATAAATTCTTCATTAAGATTATGGACGAATTTCACTATTCCTTCAACTAATTAAAAGCAATATATAAAATGCTGATTAACAGTATTATGAAAAAAAATTTGTGGGCTGGTGGAGCAGTAATAACCAGGTTTAAGATATATTTTGAAATTATGGAAATATTTTAATTTTTTAAAAAAATAGAATTTTTGTTAAAATTACTAGTTTAAAAATGTAGTAGAAGAAATTTAAAAAATTATTCGTCACCAATAAAGTGGAATATGACTTTCTAATAAAATTATATTAATAAGGAAGAGAGGGTAAAAAAATGAAAGAAAATGTTTACTTCTACAAACAACAGTTTATTAAAGCAATATGGAAACTCAACATTATTTACAAATATATACATTTATACTTTAAAATGAAACATATTTCTTTAAACACATATAATTCATGGTAAAGTAGAGAACTAAAATGAATACACTAATTTTCATGGACACGCGAAAGATACAATCCAGTAGAATTTTATGTCCGTAATTCAGACTGTCAACAGTACAGCACAGCACATTAAAATCCACATAAGATATCAAATTTTGTTGACAAGATATACTCAACTGCACAGTTAGATATCTAAATCATGAAAAGATCTCGGTACATTGTAAGGTGTCACTAATAAGTAATATGAATGTTTTTGAATTACATATTGAATTATTTATCATTGAACTGGATGGATCTCCATTGCTAACTGCTATAATGAACTATATAATATATATTATGTTCATTCGAAAATAATTTATTGAGATATTTGTTACCCTACAACAAAGAAAATCAAGAAATATCACAGCAGCAACCTGGATAAAATCCCAGTTCTTTATTTCTATTTAATCACATTATCCAGAGGTGAAAATTAAATTTTGTGTTCGTCTTAATAAATCTGTGTATAAAATATACCAACAGTGAAAGCTCACAGAAATTGGTGAGTGAAATGAGTTGAAACAGACCATTTACGAAAAGTGAAAAGCCTCTACAAGAAATATAATGGACACAAACTCAAAAACAAAATTGACATTATATTATACAAATACTGGATTAAACACCCACAATCCATATGTCAAAATTAGGTTTATGGTGTACGAACAGAGTCAACACGGTCTAAATTACAATGAGAATATCCACTAGTTTAGCTAAACGACATCGTAGACTTTGCCTGAATATCAGATTCAACAAATCAGAAAGTATGTATAACATCAATTGCAAACAAATTTTAGTTTAAACTAATTCACAAGATTTTTTGTGAATTTTGGTTTAGAAAACACACATCTGGACAACACAACTCAGTCTCTTTGTTATAGCTTTCAAAATATTTGTAAGTTATCACATCACTTACATTAAACAAAATAAAACGAACAAATATTTACTATTGCACTAAGAAAATTATGATTATTGCATACTTAATACAATAAAATATCTGAGAACATGATCTGTGCAATATAAAGTTCCAGAATTAGGAAATTGTTTAGAACCAGCATTTAAGAAAAGCTGAAACTAAGTTAAACCGAAAAACATTACACTTAAAACAAAATGAAACACGGCAAATTTTTTAGCCACAACTCAGGTAATATCCATGAATGTTTGTAAAATTTTCTGATGTAAAATTAAATATAATTCCCAACTTTATTCAGTTCCCTATTTAGGCACAGAGTGCAAGACAAGTTTTCCGTAAGTGATTTCCTGAATTGCTGAAGTACTGATTGCATTATAGATACTAGCTGGCGAAGTAGCTTTTAAGAAGATAACATATTAGTAACGATTTATCAGATCAAAATACTTCAAGATATGCAGTAAGATTTCCCAAAATTTAATGTCAATCATATTTTTTCCATGGATTTCTGTGATTTATGTAACAATCACCTCGAAATCATTATCACCTTAGAACACGTAACAGGTGATTCATCAGGATGGTAAAGCTTAGCTTGGGAAATGTTTAACTTTATCATCACAAATAATAACCTTGCCTTTAATCATCCTTGGGCCAGAGGGATCCCATCACATTTGGCCGCAGACAGGAATAGTGGTGAAGTATCCCCAATGGTTAGCAGGTTAACAGACGTTGCAGAATGGGGCATGCGCCATTGCATCTCTTCTTCAGACCTAAGGATGGACAGCTGCGGCGCCAATGCGCTGACCATACAGCGCGTAAGGTGAGTAGTAAGGTCCAGCCCTGCAGGGTTGAAGGCGCTGAAGGGCGATGCTGCCAGGGATCCAGGAAGCCCACCAGACGCCCCAGTAGGCTTGGAGTATGGATGGTAACGCGCAGACAGTGGACTCAAAGGAGGATTGGGATATCTGTGCGCTGAGAGGAATGGCGACATGGACGCCGCCGCAGCTGCCGCAGCAGCGGCCGCAGCCGCAGCCCCATCACCCGCAGCCCCAGCGAGACTGGTGTGCGTCCGCAGGTGCTGGAGAAGTTCGTCGGAGGTGGTGAACCGCTTGCCGCAGTAAGTCTCCCCGACGATCCAATTACAGACGTAAGGGCGGGCATACGGTAGCGGCGGCATTAGACCAGCCGACAAGGCTGCTAGGCCGTACTTGTGGTGATCACACTGCGTGCATCCACTGGGGCACAGTAGGAGTTGTTGATGCGCTGCTGCAGCTGCAGCTGCGGCAGCAGCTGCACTGGAATACTGGCATCCAGTGCAGTAAGGATCCTTGCAGACAGGCACCAACGCCTCGCCTCCAGATGCAGTCTTCACTCGCGCGTAGCTGACATACGGACCGGGAGCAGCTGATGAAGGGTATCCTCCAGCAGCCAACATCGCAGCGGTTGCCGCAGCATGTTGGTGCGACGAGAAGGGTCCGCCGGCGAAGGGAGGACGGAAAGCGGGGTTTGTCGGTTCCAGACCAGGGGGGGCATCCAGTGCATAACCCTCCCAGCCCTGAAGACAGTGATCCAGACTTGTATGTGCCCAGAGGAAGATCCTTGGGGTGTCCGTGCAAGATCTCGAGGCCGGATCTTATGATTGGACTGGCGGATGGCGAGGCAGATTTCCCGCGGTCGGATGACGATGTCGTCGTGGTCGTGGCGGTTGACGAGCTCGGTGCTGAGGACGACTTGTCAGGGGTCGTCCTGGTGGCTGATGTTGACGTCGCGGAAGGGGGTGATGCGGACTTGCGGCTAGGCGCGCGCGACGAAGCCGATTTGCGATGCTCGTCGTCAAGTTTGCTGGATGATGGAGGACGGCCGTCTTGGGCGGAGTCTGGCACTTTCTTGGTGAGCACGTTAGCCTCGTAGGGCTTGAAGGCAAGTCCTGAGGAAGCGGGGCTGGAGCGCTTGGCAGCGGGCGACTGGACTGGGGAGTCGGCGGCAGTCGGCGGCGCGCTCGACGCAGTCTTCTTGGCTTTCTCGAGAGGCGGGATCAGCGGCTTGGTGCTCGGAGAATCTGCTCCGATCTGGCTGCAAGTCTGAGCCAGCAGGGCGAGAGGACTCTTCTTGGCATCCAGCTGAGAACAAGCAAAAGAGAGCATACGTCAGTAAACTTACATCCTGAAAACTCAATTTCGCACAAAGATAGCAGGATCAAAGTTAAAAAAAAAAAAAAATAATAAAAATTTGAAGTTAATTCGTGTTTGAAAATTTTGATGTTTTCTTAAATAATTGCTGTTAAATATGAAATAATTTTGAAAATACTAGTTATTGCCAAAAATAATGGCATTAAAATTGTGCGTAAATTTATAATATGAATATCAAAATAAAATACAAAATAAAATCCACCAATAAAGCAGTCCTAATTTTGAATATTTCTATACCTACTACTAGATAACGTAAAATATTAGAGCTGAAAATTTGGTGACCTGTGGGAGCACCTACTGATATAACGATAGTATTAAATTTGCTCTCTGTATCATACGGTGTTCGATATACAGAGTAGCAAATATTGGTGGAAAAGTCGAAATAATTTTCTTCAACCATGCTCCTGGTATATCGTATCTCTTGGATGTTTTCCGTACACCATGTTAGAAAAATTTGTTTCGTTATACGCGAAATTGTTACCATGAATTTTAATTTATTTCTGGCGCATTACTGACAGATAAATTTCATCTTTTGATGTCTGTGTTTAATCTCCAAAAATCGTAATGTCACCTAAAAATCTTTTTGAACTAATTTCATTGCAATAAAGATCGGTGATCTGAAATGATGAAATTCTTCAACATCAGGAAAATTAATTTACGCTTAAGTATGTCATCTATAAAAAAAGGTCGGTCAGATGGTAGGTTCAAATAAATTTAACGTAATATATGCCAGCACATTTAAAAGCAGCGATTAATTACGTTTCTTATTTGAGCCTTGTATATTTATTGATAATACGCAACTAAGAACCCCCCAACAATGTTTTTTAACTTAAGCAATGTGGATATGTATCCACTATGTAAGAAGAAATAATTCAGAAAGGAAGCGAGATCTTAATTTAGTAAAAACAATAATTTTTCCATAGCATGCGGAAGAAAGTTCCTGAAATGACAAAAAATCTGTAGATGATAAAAGAAAATCTCAGTATCTTTATTGGTGATGTTTCGTACAAATTCAAGCAAACAATTATAGTGATTATTTTAGGAAATGTAGTTTTAATAATTTATACAATTGCTCTTGCTTGTTATAGTTTTGTCGTTAAGGAAAAACAAGAAAAACGTGACTATGCCGAATCTAGTCAATCTTTGCTCGTTCTATGGATTTTATTTGAAAAAATGGTGCGCTAACACAGCACAGGCGAAATGAGAAATCTGCAAGTTCCAACAAAATTACTAAAGTCGTATGGATAATTTCGAATAGAGACCAACTTTGTAATGAAGAAATGAAATCCGAAAATATTGGCCGGGAGTATTAATTTTTCTTTGGAGTGCTTACTTCTCGCAATGGCCAATAGGAAACGTTTTTTAGCACGTTATTTTAAATTCTGATTAGTTCGCATAGTATTTACTGTAGTAATCTAAGTGTGAAGTGCGGATTGTACTATAAGTCCGCTGTTGTAACGTAAATTTGAACTTGAAAACATTCAGTTCTTTACTGCACGTATTATGAAATGCATAAGAATCCAAAATAATGCGATGAGATCATTGTTTTGACGAAATTATCGCACGCATTTAGTACCAACTAAAAATTTCTTTCTCCATTATTTAAAATATCTTCCAGCGTAAAATATGTTCAATATTCTGCTTACGTCCTCGGAAATTAGCGCTGTGTCATAACTCAAATTGGATAAGCATGATTACCTCTCTCATGTTTCTGAAATAATTTAAAATAAAACAAATTTAAATTATGATTCCAGTAGTAACACTACTCCAATAATTAAATTTCTTGTGAAAGTGCTGAACGGTGTAATAGAGAAATAAACTAACAGATGGTAGTGGTTTAATGATATAATGAATATAATCAGGTGAAATTTGTCTTTGAGAAATAATTATTGGCATGAAGTTGTACGTTGTATGCGTGTCGCAACATTAGGGAAGACCGGAGGCGACAGCGGCGGGGGAGTTTGGCGGCAACGAAGCCTTCCCTGGCCGGCACCTTGTGGCGCCCGGACTCCCTTCATTCAGAACGGACAGAACAATCCAAAATAAACTGTAATCCACTTAGTATGTATGTCAGTGAAACTTTTTACAAGGAACCTCACTAATAAACGTTGATATTTCTTCGACTGGAGATTCTTTGCATTCTAATCAGCAAATTTTATCTTTCGCATGTTATTTTAAATACTGATGGATTCTCGTGCGAAATTTGATTTGATTTTATTTTTCTAATCGATATGCAACAATATAAGAGACAGCAACAAGTACAAAACGACGGCGGTACATCTAAGGCACAACGCGTAATTGTAGGTAGCATTTCTTTTACTTTTATTTATCGTAACTCCGGACTGCAATTTGTCATAAAATAAGACGTTTACTAACATTTTTCTTGCATAGCTATTTTACGTGCTCATTTTGATAGCTGCGTTCGTAACAATATTTCTACCAAATCTGGACACGTCTGCATCCTGAAAACTGAACATTTGTTAATTTCATGCACAATTGAAAACACTGAATCAGTTTGGGTGACAGAATAAAAGAAAACTTTTCGGAAACTTAGTTTGAAGAACTTTAACAAATGGAAAAAGCGCTTTAAATGTATATGTATCGACTTATGTTCGATTGTTGGCTTGCATAATACTTACACATAGGCGAAAATTAATTAAATTGCCACGAAAGTATACTGTAGTCTGTATTTCTATCAAAACTTTTTATTTGGGAAAATCGATTTGGGAAAATACTGGCATAGAAGTCTAAATCAGTAATGAAAACTCAAAGTTAGTTCCGGGTACGGTTTTCAAACAAGCATTATCTACCGAAACGTTGTATACTAAAGAAATTATGTTTAATAAAGATACCATCCGGCAGAAAACCCGCGAAGATTTCGTTTCATCTATAAGCTGAGAAAAACTGAATTCTCACATTACCTGATTTCATTGTGTTGAGCTCAAATCGCGGCCTTAGAATTACGTCGTATGAAAATGGTATTAAGTTTCACGCGGCCGTAGAAAATACTGATAAGGAAATCTGTTAATAGCCTCATACGGGAAACTCATTCTTAGCAGACTTTGGCTCCACTGAAAGAACGACGCTGGTCGTCACCACAAAACTTTTTACAGCATCGATAAAAGTCTGTTGGGAGAAGGCTTGGAGCGGGGAAATTTATTGGAGAGTGTAGGCAGAGTCGCGTGTTTGCCCATCGTCCGTCTAGAGCTGGCACCGGTATTTATTTGGACAGCTCCAGAGAGATAAAAGCAAAGTGAAGCCGGCTGCGTATGTTGAGAGCGCAGACAAGTAGATGGCAACGGAGGTGTTGACTAGCGGAGGAGAAAAAAATACCAGTCGATGACATCGAAAATAATTTAATTAGTACCATTAAAAAAAAGACTAAAACCAATCTGAAAGAAGTACCTTAAAAAGAAAAAAAAAAAGAACCTAGGTAACTGGAACTAAACACAGTTTGAAAGGAATCGTACCAGACCCCAAATTTTGTCAGCTGCACTTAATATTGAATCAAAATACTATGTCTGCTGATGGTTGTGTTGAAGCAGCAAATCTCCATTTTTTGTTAAGTTTTCAACTATCACTTAACACCATTATACATTGCAATAGGAACTGCATCAGCACATCGCTTATTAGCAGGTAAATTTGTGCGATAAACTTGTATTCTCATTGTTGTGCTATGCTAAGAGCAGATATCGTATGGAATTCGACAGGTGGAAATACTAAACGTAGCAACAATGATTACAATATACTCAGTCCCAAATATTTTATTTTCATTTTTTTTTTTTTTTTTGTTTGTTTTTTTATTTATTTAAAAAAGTCTAAAAATACGTAGCAAGTTATTTTGACTAATAAGTTCCGACAAAATTTATTTTTTAGTTCAGGTTTTTAAATGTTGAAATACTTAATGTTCCCTGCTTCACGGTGAAATATCAAAAGTCTAAAAATACGTAGCAAGTTATTTTGACTAATAAGTTCCGACAAAATTTATTTTTTAGTTAAGGTTTTTAAATGTTGAAATACTTAATGTTCCCTGCTTCACGGTGAAATATCAAAAGGATTGGATTAGAAATAACGACTAAAAAACAAATACACCTTCAGGAAAATGACTTCGATTCACAAATTGGTTAATATGAAATTTGATGTGATGTCGAAACAAACATTATTGCAAAAAACTAAAATAATTTACAGAAACCTTTACTGCGAGGAAGGACTGTGCTTCATGAATCATGACCGACGAACAAAGAAACAAAAGCCGTAGTATTTATTTTGTTCCGAGAATTAACAGGATTATCAGTTGTAAGCATTCAGCGAGGAAAACACCGTATCTAAACATTTACACAGCAAACATCAAGGGAGTACCGACAGCAAATGAATAGTAGGAAAAATATGCGCAGAGATAGTCTGCAGGCATTTCAGGAACTATTGTACACGGTAGCTGAACTTAGTATCTCTCGCAGAAATTATACCGTTTATGACACTTAAGTCTCTAAGAGACCACACTGTTATGTTTCATAAAATGTCATTTCATGCTATTCTATTAAATTTTCATTAAAAATTCAATTTTAGATTCTTTCTGTAATGCGATTGCATTCGTTTATCGACAATAGGATTTTTTTCTGATGAAACAATTAGTGCGTCTAAAAGTTAAAGAATTTTACTCACCGTTGTTGGAAGCGGAGACAGATAATCCGGCTGTAGGTACTGGTTGCTGCCTGAAGTCAGCATACCTCCTCCTTCCGCACAACCATTATAGTTGTAAGTCTTGTTGGCCTCTTTCACAGAACACAAGTCTCTGTTCAAAGTCACTTGGTCGACGACCAAATTTACGCAATTAAAAAAAAAATCAATAATTCCTGAAGGTTTTCGAAGCCTGTGCGCGTACGAACAGAGAGAAAACTGCCAGTATCCGAATGGACACAGCGAGTGGTGGAGATCACGGAGCGATTCAGCTTAACGTCACGTTTGCTTCCTACTCCGCCAGCATCCAAACTCGCAGTGAGGGGAGAGACGTCTGGACGCCGCGAGCTTCGCTCTGCGCGCCATCTAGCGCCTGCGGTTCACCCCCACCACCGCCGCCGCGGCGGCGCCCCTCCAGCCGACTTCCCCCTCCTCCGGCCCCCCCCGCCGTGTCGGTGACGCAGCGCTAATACCGGCGCGTTTCATGCTGTCAGCCCTTACCACCCATGGCGCTAGTGACGATGACAGCGGCTTTGATGGCGAGCCGCCGACGCGCCCCTCCCCCCCCCTCGCTCCTCACCGTCCCTTCTCCTACTCCTCCTCCGCCGCCCTCCCACCAGAGCCCCACCTCCACTCTGCCGCCCGTCAGCCACAAGCCTGTCTTTCTTACCGGACTTAATCAGTAGCCGGGCCCACAAGAACTGTCCGACGAGGAGGAAAATGCCTTCTTTTGTGGCGGCGGCGGCTGGGCGTTTGATAGATGACAGGCCATGCACGCAGCTGTACAACAAGTTTGGAGAGTGACGTTGTCGGCATGTCCCAGCCGGCGTTGCCTGTCCGTTCCTTTTTTCCCTTTAGTCCTGACCAGCGGAGCAAGCGGAGGTTTGAGGAGGGCGAACCACTCACACCACTGCCGTCCTCATATTTCGAGATGTAATTCAATATCCCTGTAGGTACCTCCTGCCATCACAACAGCTCAATAGCTCGCCGACCAAACGTCTTTGATCAGCGGGCACATAGGATAAAGTTTCACCGCTGTCACCCTCGCCTCTCGTTTATATCGCTAAGGGCTGGAACGTCTCTTCGACATGCTGCTACAAACCTCACCCTGAATAGAATATGTCACCACGTTGGTATCATTAGCTATGGAAGAGGACTGGTAGCTTCATCCCGAGTTTCTTACAAAGCAGGCAATGTGGGAACAGTAACTAGCCTCTACAACTTCTGTTATGAAATGGATATAGAAGGAATAAAAATTTGGATGTACGATTTATATACTAAATTTTAACATACTGAACATTTAGAATACATACAGCTGAAAATATAATTCGGAGAACAAGTCAATCAAATTTTAAATTTCTGCAAGATAAGGTTTTCCAGTTGAAATTATTGTCAGCAGAATACTGAGATGAGCTTAAAACAGCTTTATTTCCAAGAAATTGTTTCCAGTATTCTAGTTCATCAATTCCCCGTGATTCATGAGAGGGTTAAAAATTTGGTTTTATTGTTACTTTATTGTGCTTACCCATATTGTAGTGTCAAAATGGATGTGATTTCATTTACAGAATACCGTGGTTCATATTTCATGTATAATTGTAGGTGCCGGTGAAAAGGAACTGACCGTACTACCTCCCACACAATGGCATAATATAGTACCTCCTTCGGGAGGATCTACCCAACCTTCGTGTTGAAGGACTGATCTAAGTTTTCATTTCGTCAACATATAACTTTAATTTGAATGAAACGTAATGGGACAAATATTTTTCCGGGTAATTCACGATACTTGTTGCTAAATTTATTAACTGAAATGTGTAATACATACATATGTATAAATTTGATAGAATAATAGATAAATTGTCGAGTTTTACTAATAAAGTACTGTTAAAAAACTTTCAGTAACTCCATCGGAATAAATACTACTTGTTTAGAGGTTCAATATCATCGTCCAGCTATTGTAAAACAACTTATTCGATGTCATAAACTCGTTATATTTATTCATCTGCTATGTTACTACTATGTTGATTGGTAAAGAAGTAGTTAACATTTTATTTCACCACATAGTGTTGTGTACATATTTGACTTTCAACATTACACACCATCTGCTTACGGTTATCGCTCCATAAAGGTTAAAAATCATAACAAATAAATTATATAACTATTGGTACAGTACATGAAAACATATCATTTATCCAAAAAGCAAAATTTAAAAAATTCACATAAAGTATCTTAAGAATCCATGAATTGATGTAGCTCTATACAATATATTTCCAAAAATCATTATGAATATCTTATTTTTATACAGTAATACCACTGTTTCTAACAAAGAAAATGAAATATGAATCGTAATAACCGAACCGTAAAATAATTATCAACAATTGCGATTCATTTATGTTGTTACTGATATTTAGCTACCATAATTTTGTAATTCAGTCTTCAAGCATTCTTAATGCTCATAATTTGGGCTATCAGTTAGAGCAAAAGATCTTTTTTTTTGTTAATATTAGAATAAATTTTATAATAAAGTAAATCTGGCAGTCAAAAAATGTCACGAAATATTAAAGTATTCTAAAATCTCTTTTTCTTATAGTAATGTGATCTATATTATTAGCTGATTTATAACGACGAATAAAACTTGTATTCACCAACAAGAGAATCATGACAACAATTAAAAGAGAGAGAAAAAATCCATTAAATGACAGAATTTTCTTCTTTGAATGTTAAAGGAATTGCACTTAATAAATATTTTCAAAATGCTGAAACAGTAACAGAAAACTAATATTACACTTTCATAAACCGAATACCTACATGAAAAAAAAAAGGTCAGAAATTATTCAGTGTGTAAAAGGGAAAAAATATTAGTTACCTTCAAACCTGTGAACTTGCGAGCAAAAATGGGTTGCTTTCGTGTAAGTAATTCCCAAAAATTCCGCTGACTTCTACTTCTAAATTTCTCACAGCTTCAACATTTCCTAGCTGATAGCGTTTTTCATTGACTCAGTACATGATTACAGGTTTACAAATGTTTTCTCTAGATTTAATGCAAAACCACTTAATCATATACCTAATGTTGGACCATCGCTGTAAATAAAGGGTTTGTTCAAAAGAGATCATCCCAAAATTAATTTTAGCAAAATATCGTTCTTTTAATATCAGGCCAAGAATTTTTCAAATCTCATATTTAATATCTCTCGAACCGTTCCGGATAATCAACTTATAAAAAAAAAAGAATGTTTACGTTCACGTAATTTGAATCATGGTCTTTCTAACGAGTGAATGATTTACACAGCCTCTCAGCTACATAAAAGATCTACCGAGTATTAATTTGCAAGATACGATTCGTATAATATTGGGTGCCTCGAGGCATTTAAAAATGTGTTACAGATCGCCGAATATACAAAAAACAAAGGCATTACAGTACATCCTCTGACACCGGAAGATGTCAGGTTACCAAATCACTCGAAGTAACAAGATTTATAAATCTGTAAAAGAGCGTTTTTGTGGCTTTCCTTTGTCCAATCAAAGCACAACTACCTAACCGATTTCGACGAGTTTTTCATAGTTTTAAAGCTGATGGCCTATCTTAATATCTGCAGAATGTCTTCTGGTTCTACGTGAACTTTGAAGGAACAATAAATAATAGTCTCTTTGTAAACGGAACAGACGGGCTGCAAAAAATAAAAAAAAAAAAAAAAAAAAAAAACACTGCGTCAAATATTAACACACCTTTCGTAACCTGAACGGATAGGTTCCAAAGATCACATTACGTCAAAGACATTGGCTCCATTCTTTGGATTACTGTTTTTATCAACATATCTTTGGTTATTTTGGAACATGACATTCGTGAAGGCAATATGACTTATTAAAAACTAAACCCGTCGTATCTTGTGTGGGCATCATTTCACTATTTCTTTTAAAAAAAACTCTTAATTTCTGCGAAGTGTGAGGTCTTTGCCGGTAAAGCTTCTGGGAAATAGTAATACTTAATAACAGGAAGCAAAAAAAAAACATTGCTCCACCTTGGCCAGAAAATAACCAGCACTTTTCAACATGGATATCTTTATTTGCATTTTGCAAAGGGAGATAAAGTGGCTCTGTAAGCAGCAACATATACAAATATATTCAGTAAAAGCATATCATAAATTTACCCTCTGTAATCGGTGAGCTGAATTATAAAGTTACCACAACAAGTTCTTGTAGCGGCAGCTGCATACTTTGGTAGCAACAAAGTCTCGTCTTTGTAATGCGACCTCCCGGGGGCACAAACTTAACTAAGTCGTTGTGTTAGACGCCACAATGAGACGGAGCATGCGTGATGAATGAACATTGTCTGCGCCACAAAGACGTTACCAGAAGGCGGAAACCTTTTTGTTGCCAGCTGTCCACGGCGCGCTGTGATAGTAATTAAAACAGCTCGGAGTGGCTGTTCATTCCTCAGACACTCGGGTATCCGGTTTCTCTGTGACAGGAAATTTCAGGGGTGACGTCAGAGGCTGTTTAGTGACGCCTGTAGGCGCGAGTTAGTGTGTTAGGGCGCAGACAGCAGTCGTTAATAACGCAAAGCAAGACGAATGCTGTTGACTCTTCAGGCCTGCTGCTTATGTTCTTGTCTGGAGACACTCTTTTCTGTCTCAGTGGAAATACGTATTGCTTGAGGCACCATATATTAGCTTTCCTGCTGCTATAGTTCACTCCACGTATAACTTCCGTTTCAGCCGTCTAAAACAGTTTTATTTGTTGAATTTAATTACCAACTAGACGACCCGTGCGAAAATTTCGCTAATAAAATGCGACTAATTGTGAGGTTGAATATGATGTCACCAAATTGAGTCATTACTCTTCATATTCCTACTTTATTTATCGATTTTGGTTAGAAATCCAGGGAGATAAATGGCTCGAGACACAAAAAACGCATTTTAGAAAAATTGACATTATTGCCCTGTAAGGGTCGAATTACGAAAAATTCCTTTCTTAAAATATAATGTTACCACGGCAGAGACCTTATTCCTTCATATGATACCTCATTTATCTATATCGGTTAGATATTAAGGGACATAAATCGCTCGTGACACAAAAATGCGTTATAGAAAAATTTATACTTTTCTCCTTTAAGGGTTGAATTCCAAAAACATTCTTTCCTAAAATATGATTTCACAAAGCTGAGACATTACTCCTTATAATCCTACTTCATTTATTGCTTTTGGTTAGATATCCAGGGAGATAAATGGCTCGAGATACAAAAACAGAATTTTAGAAAAATTGACATTTTAGCCCTTTAAGGGTCAAATTACGAAAAATTCCTTTCATAAAATATAATGTTACCACGGTGGAGACCTTAGTCTTTAATATGATACCTCATTTATCTATATCGGTTAGATATTAAGGGAGATAAATCGGTGGTGACACAAAAACTAATTGCAAAAATATTGATACTTTTGCCCTTTAAGGGTCGAATTCCGAAAAATTTCTGTCTTAATATGTGACGTCACTAAAGCGGAGATTTTAATCTTTAAAATGATACTTTATTAAACGATTTCAGATAGGTATCCAGGGAGACAAATGACTCGTAACACAGAAAACAGCATTTCAGAAATATTGACATTTTCGCCCTTTAAGGGTCGAATTCCGTAAACTTCATTTCTTAAAATATGATGTGACCAAAGTGAAGACCATAAGCTTTAAAATGACACCTCATTTCGGTTAAGTATGGATGAAGATATAGGCTTGTGACAAAAAATACCTTATAGAAATTATATATATGATATGTAGTATAATGTTCCTGCGGAATGCTGTATTGAAGTTAAACATCCCCGTTTAGTATATTTCATATACTAACATTACGGTCTTGAGAGTGATCTTTGACAACATGGGAGTATTTTCCGAACATGTCGTTATCTTTATAATATAATAGTTCAAATATAACGTAATTTAAAATTTTTATTTAAATTCTCTGCCGAAAAGCCTTTTTTGACGGACAAATACCATTATTGTGCAGAAATTTGTGAAATAAAATAAGAACACCTCCAGTAATTTTCGACACATTATCCTGTAGCTTCTATTGTCTAACTGCCAGGGTGAAATGTTAATATCGCTGTCAGGCATATTCAATGTGTGTGAAATAAAACAAAAACCAAGAAAGCAATCATTACAGTTTTAAAATGTGTCTGTATTAATAATGTTTTCCACCTGTTTTATTCTATTAAACCTTCATTTCCTGAAACAACACAAAAGATACGTATCTAATAACTCACCTTAAATATTAATCTCTTCTCATTTTCACTTTTTGTAATTGTTTCCACACGACTTTCCCTCAATAGTTGTACTGTCGCTTATAACTGCCATTTCTCAAACGTGTTTTGTAATTCTGAACTATTCTTTTTCATATAGTCGGTATACAATACTTTTTTCCTTAAGAACTCAAATTTCTTACAATGTGTTCATATGCAAAACGAAAATTTGTAATTAAAAGTCAACCGGTCAAAGATAGACGACCTTAAGAAATGTAAAATAAAAGATCTTAAGTTTTAAATTCAGCTTAGCTTAATATCTTCTGGGCGACGCTACGCATAGCATCAACTACTAAAAAAGATTTGTCAGGAGGATAAAAGAAATAAAAGCAACCTATATTCGAAATTGAACTAGATAAACTTCAGAGATAGTCTTTAAACTGCTGTAACAAAACAATGAATTAAATGGCTGCTTACAGATTTAGAACGTCTTCAATTGCTTCAATTGTAATGGTTTACAGTGCCACCAAGTAAAGCATAAGTAAAAGAAATGTCATGATATTATTATTCTTTTAGATAACATCCTCTGCCAAATTTTACATGTAGTTAGTACATTAGTAGCGATTTTTATGTAACACTGTCGTTATAGTTGCAAGAATACTTACCAGCGCGATTCAAAACAGTAAAATTCATAAAGAAGGGTGATAGTCTTCAATGTTAAAAAAAAAAATCTTTTTATTTTTGATATCACTGCACAAAAGAAAATTTTCAAATATAATTAAATGTTATATGCAAAGAATGACATTGGTCATTGGCATATCAAACAGAAATATCATGCTATAATATTTGAGGAACCCTACGATCATGGGAAGCTTCTACAAGCTATGTAGCACTTATTAATCACTTTCAATGACCATGTCTTTAAAATATTATTCAAACTGAAAAATTCCGAACAGAAAAATTTTGTTTCTTTGGTGATTCAGTATTGAATTGTGTACGCTTTTCTAGAATTTTTAGAACAGACTTGCTACCTCATTAACATAACGGCGGTTATTAAAAAAACTTATATTAATTTTTTACAGTTGTTGGATTATTAATTCTACTTCTGCTGTTTCAGCAGATATAGTCACGGTTCTTTTGTTGATTAGTCTGATTGTTGTCATATGGGGATTCTCGTGGATAATACGAGAAATCTTAGCTGATTCTTTCAACGAATTTCTGTTAAATATGTGCAAAGAAGTTTAGAGTGTTATTTGTCTGCCCTATAACAGACAACATATGCTGATTTCCCTTCACGCTATACTTTATTTTTAGCGCAAATAATTTAGTCCTACGTATTATTTTTCAGCTTTGGGCAATTTGATTGATTGCCATCAAATGTAGGAAATATTTCCAGACTCCTGTCTTACTTTTCATTTCTGCAAATTCAGTTAGTGGTGAGTACTGTACAGTAGGCTAAGTATTTATCACACATCATAGCAAAGACGGAAAGGAATTTTTTAATATCAGGCTGTAAACGTGTGGTGGATGCCTTGGTGGGCAAACCACGTTACAATTATCTTTCATACCTTTATGATTAATAATTGTGGATTTTTAATTTTTATGAAGGGGTGAAAATTTACTAATTATGCAAGAATCTCGACGTTAGTTGGAATTTAAGAAAAATTGTCACAATATGACATTTATTTTCTTATCACTGGCGATTACAAGTCTGAGCGAATTTACCGTTAACATTAACACAATTTGGCAAAATCATAAAAGCAACGCTCAGAGTTACAATTAGCCGTCATGAGCAAGCAAACAATTGTATATTTACTTTTAAATATCTCAGAATCAAAATGCAAGAAATAATGACAACTGGAAACAATGAAAAATACAAGTTATGACTACCTCAGACAAAGGCATCATATCATAATACTGTGACTTTACAGTTAAAAAGAAAATCATGGGCGCCAGAATGAACAATATATCATTCGAAAATAACTAGTTCTGGCAAATTATGCCGCTAGCTCAGGGGTTTTTACAATTACAAAGTGAGAACATGGACCTATCCTCTCAAAGTCGCTTACGGGTTCTGTTTCACGGAATGCACAATCACATGGCTTGGTCGTAATAAATTACCATTGTAGTTCTGCGTCTGATGTCTGTGATGAGTGTAGCGGACCCACGATATGTGAGGTTATCTCACAAGTCGGCTATAGGCATCTCTGGTCTGGCAATGCGCATCATCGCATTACCGGCTGTGTTGCGGTGATAAGCTTGCTCCAGCAAGGCAAGCTGCAGATAGCGAAAGAAGTCAACTTTCCAAGTCAACCTCAAACTGGTGCGATCGAAGTTAGAATCTAGAATGTCCGCTCCTCGCTCTTCGGTCCACGAGGAAACTTCTTGCTCCGCCCATTTGTAGTCTCGAAGCTCACATACAACAAAAATTCCCAGGATTTTGAGTTATACGCTCATTTTGATTGGACCTTCAGGTCGGCACCTAATGTCACGTGATATCCTCGATATGTGATTTGACCAAAGAATCCAACAGAGGTCGGACATATTCGGCTAAGTTCGCCGGGGCGAGAGAACATTCGGGTTTCGGACGGCAGGCTTTTCCCGCTCGGTGAGTGACCCATCCCCAGGGAGCAGTGTGTGTGGTCTGGCAAATCCCAAATCCGCGACGTCCTGTCCCCATGGCTCGGAAAGACCAAGATTAGCTTCTAGCCTACATAGCTCAATAACTCTTTTAATATTCGCTTTGCTACGATACACTGTATAAAAGTTCACCATTTCATTACAGTCCTCACTTGGAATCTTGCGTACTTTATAAAATTACAACAAAAATCTATTCACGTGGTCGCCCAAGATTTATGTAAATTACCCTTATATTATTACATATATAATAAAAATGCACCTTGTAACGTGGCGACAGCGCGGCTCGTTACAAACGTTAGCAAAATTAATAGATATCCCTGGTGCTAATTTATCCCAATTTTTCCAGTAGGTTTTAGGGTAACTCAGATTACTAAATATATTTTCTAAATAATATACTACGCTTGATTTATTCACTCATAAAACAAAACTGGGGTCATTAATCCTTACTGACTGCAGACTTAAAAGGTATTAATAAGTTTCTAATGGGTTTCTTGTCTATCTAGTGTAGCTAAAATAAAAACTTTTAATCGATCGTCGTTACTGTCATTTTTCTATTTCCGACTGAAATGTATTAAAGAAATAAAAACTGCCACCTAAGCTGATCCAGTAAATCGAAATGCGTTCTCCTAAAGCAAAGTATTTATTTTAGCTGCACTAAATAGATAAAAAAAACCAGATACCCAATATTAGTAACAGAGTAATATTCCTAACAGAGCCAAGCGTGGATGCCATCGATTGGTAGCATTATGAATAAAAATGTTTTCTTTCTTCGCCACATTTACAGCCATTCTCAAGATCATTTTAGTTACAGAAATATGATCTCAATATTTCGTTAAATGTAAAAACCATACCATTAAGTAATCTCAAGTTATCACTCGCATCATCGATCCCCCTCTGTTTTTTTAACAAACAAACAAAAAACACACGAAAACAAAAGACGCACAAAAGGATAAAAACACGCAAAAAAAAACACACACAAAACAATGATACAGTGATGTAATTTTGCAGTTTAACGTACGGAATTTTCCCATATACTACCCAAAAAGAGAACACCTCCGTTAACTTTGCGATGTGCAATGCATTCGTTTCTGTTTCAATGCACCAAACGATTTTCGGTAGGAGGCAGGGATACATTATTTCCTTTTTCGTGATAACATAGACATGCCAAGGATATAAGTGGTGACATCAATCTGGAGAAGATACCGGGCAAACACCTGTACCACCTAGGCGGTTCGAGATTAGTACCTGTCAGTGGAGCGCGCCTTGTGATGTCGCCGCCGTGTGGGTAGGCTACCTGCGGCGGCGCCGTCCTGCTGTGGCAACCGCGCTCGTTGCCTCGACCCACCCTCGGGGCTACTCGGCGGGGTGCCTGCCCGACAGGCAGACGCCTAATTTACTCCTTGACAACTGGTTTACAGGCAGCGCGCTCTGCGGTCGCCACGGATAGGCCCTGTCTGCTGCACGCGACACACGCAGCGGGCGATCGGCCTCGTCAGCTTACTTCACTCAATGATTCGGTGTCGCTCGCTGGCATATCAGATATGACCATACTGTGGTCAGTCGCGGCTAGGCCACAACGCAGAGACAACCTGGGAAGGATTACCTGTTTGGGGACATCCATTAATTACGTGAGGTGAAATAGGGGGGGGGTCCGGCGAAATCTCACCAGGGGGGAGGAGGGGGGTCTACGGAAATCTCACGTGAGATTTTGCGAAAAATTTGGGGACAGTAGCCAAAAAAAGGTCTACAATTTGCGCCAAAGTCGATTTTAGGAGGGTATTTCGTCAAAAAAGTTAGGGTGTGACAAAAAAAAAAGGTCTACAAAAGTTTCCAGGGCTATTTCTAAGGGGGGTTCTCACGGACCAGATCTTACCAGAGGGGAGGGGGGTGGGTCTGGCCAGATCTCACGAAAATCTCACCAGGGGGGAGGGGGGTCCAGAAATCCGGAAAAACACCTCACGTAATTTGTTGATGCCCCCTTTGTACGGAAAATTTCTCAAGGAAGTTGCTGAAAATTAAGTGGACAGGTAAACAAAGACATTCTGCAATTGATGGAGTAAGGAGTTTGTAGAAAAACGTTGTAAATAAAATAATAGTTTAAAAAAATAATAAAGAAAACACTTTTCATTGCAAAGTGAATTATAAAGTTAAAATAATCTTTAATTAAATATTTTGTTCATCAGCGATATGAAGTCGCACAATTTAGTATGACTTATTTTTTTGAATAAGCTTAAAATATGAATACAGTCATTGACCAAAAATAAAACTTTAATGTTAAAAAAATCGTAGGTTGCCTCTACTTATATTCATAATAACTGTACGTTGAAATGTCTCGGTTCTTTATGAAAATTTACTACTCCAAATTACCAGAGAGATTTGTATTTATCTCTGCATGAGATGCAAGAATAATTTTTTATTTAAATTATTCTTCATTCCATTAAAAGAGATAGTTTCTTGGTTGTTAAATTAATTATTGAATTTTTCATACAAATGGGAAGATCGTAATTAAGTTTAGACACTCTAATTACAAATGATGAATGAAGTGAGTAAAATACTGTCATATTATTAACTTTATATTAATTTCACCATTCGGGAAACTAAGTGGGCAGGTTAGGAAAAATGTTGAAAATAAAATTATGGTTAAAAAGAAATTTTCATTGCAATGCAAACAAAAAAGTTAAAATAATTTTTAAACAAATATTTTGTTTAACAGCGATAGGATATCACACAATTTAGTAAAAATTAATATTTTGGATAAACTTAAAACAAGAATACAGTCATTGACCAAAAATTACATTTAATGTAAAAAAAAAAGAAGCTTGGGATGTCTTCTTCTTAGAATAAGTTTATTTAAATTAGTCGTTATTCAATCAAAAGAGATAGTTTCTTCGTTATTAAATTAATTATTAAATTATTCATACAAATGGGCAGGTAGTAATTAAGTTTACACACTCTAATTACACATAATGAATGAAGTGAGTAAAATACCAACATACTATTGACTTTATAGCAATTTAAGCCTTCAGAAAAATGCATGATAAATGGTACGTCCAAATGAATCCTGAAAAAACTCAACAACAAGGAACTCAACCATTAATAAAATTCTACCAGTGCTTAAAACATTACCGGTTAGGGAGAGCAAACGACTCGACTTTGACCATCAGTTCCATAGTTGTTCGCAGGGCATAAAACTGGGCGAAAAGATTCATATAAAGAAAGAATTATCACTTATCTGTTTTTGTAGTAGGTTATTTTTTTTTTCAGTGACTTTATTCTTATTTTAAACTTATTCAAAAAAATTAAAGTCATACTAAATTGTGGGACATCCTACCACTATTAAACAAAATCTTTGTTTGAAGATTATTTTAACAGTTTATTCAGCGTGTTATTCAGTTTTTTTAAATTATAATTTTCTTTTTAATTATTTAGTTCACATTGCTACAAAAGCGTATTTCTTCATTTTTTTAAATGTTGTTTCTGTGAAAGTAATGAAATACCAGAACTTAGCTACGCAATTATTGTATTGTCATCGGTTCTTAATACATTTGCAAAATTTCAAATAATTTGGATCTCAGGAAATTTGTGAAAATTGAATTCGATGATACGGGGTTACATTTAACAACTTTTCCGTTGTTACTGTCAAAGTAATGAGAATGCCTGGACTTACCTATGAAATTATTGTATTGTCATTAGATCTTAATACATGTACAAAATTTCAAACAATTCGGAAGTCTGGAAGTGGTGAATAGGAAAATGTTCGAAAAAAGAAATACATGATGGTAGGACAGTATACTGCAATATGATCACTTGTCTACAGTTATAAATCTGTAAGCGGGCTGCTTCTCTCTGTCGCTTTGTTCAGGTATCGCGCAAAAACTACCCTGCCAATTTAGATTGTATTTTCATAGTCTGAAATCTTATGGTCTACCTTAAAATATACGGTATTTGATCGCGAACGGAGCAAGAAATGATTAGTTCTTACCGGGAATAGATTGCCGCCACGGAACAAATCTTATTCAAACTAATTTCAAACAGTTATGAAACAAGAGAGATTACCACCGATATTAATAAAGGTATCATGTTTACACATCCGATTAAAGTTCAAGATGATGGATGTCAGAAGTATTGCACTTTAAGTTTATCACATGATTCAAAATTACTGATCTGGATAATATACAGAAGAATTGAAACGATTGTTGAAGATCAGTTTGGGTTTAGGAAAAAACTTCGGTTCCAGAAAAGCAATGGTGGCTTTAAGATTAATACTTGAAGGGCGTCTAAAGGGGAAAAAATACTTTCTTGGCGTTTTTTTGACTCGGAAAAGCTTTAATAGTGTTAGCTGGGACAAGATTTTCAAAATTTTGAAGAATGAAGCATAAAATGTAGAGAAAGAAGAAATAAAATCTATCTAAAAGTCAAATGGCTACAATAAAAGTAGAGAATCGTGAGAGACATGGAACAATTTAAAAGGGCGTGTGAAAAGGTTGTACTCTGGCGACACTAATATTCAACTTGTATGTAGAGGAAACAATGAAGGAAGTAAAAGAAACATTTCAATTTGACATAGGTGTTAAAGGAGAAAAAAATCAACATGCTTCGATTTTCTGATGGTATAATTCTCTTAATATAACAAGCCGAGGATAGTAAGAGGTTACTGAATGCCATGAACAATATTTTGGAACAAATATAAGCAAACCAGGAAAATAGTCGAGAAATATAACAGAAATGATAGCAAAAATAGTACATTAAATGTAAAAATAGGATGTGATGTGATAGAAAATGTAAGTGAATTCTGCTTATTAAGAAGTAAAATTGAACTGAGGGCCGAAGTAGAAATGATATTAAAAGCAGAATAGCACTAGCGAAAAGAGCCTTCGTGAAAAAAGTGAAATATTTCAGTTTCAAATATTGATCTAGGATTCGGAAAGAACTTTTTAAAGTTCTACGTGTAGAGTACAGCATTTTATGGTGACAAAGCTTGGAGTTTTTAATACAAGAAAGAAGGAAAATTGAAGCATTTGAAATGTGTTGCTTACAGAAAGAAGAAAGAGGATGGTAGGTCATATTTTGAGACATGCAGAAGGGTTTGAACTGTATGGGAAAACAGAGATTAGAATATATGAAGCTGATAATATGAGGAAGTAGGTTGTAAGAGGTATTTTGAGACGAAGAGATTGGCTTAGGATATGAAGCAATAGAGGAATAAAAAAATTTAAAAAGTTTATGATTTCGCATTTGTTGAAATCGCGTGCTGTGTGCTAAGTCCAGATTGACATGTCAGGTAATTCACATCCAAATGTTCTCAGACGAGGACGTCAAGTTAAACATGAATGAGACCCAGCACTGCGCATGGGTCGTGGGTGTGGGTACCAGACAGGCAGCTGTCCTTGGCGTGGGCGGGTAGAGGTCTTCGGGGTGTCAAAGACTGTGGGGGGAGAGATGCGGCGTGTTTACACGTGTAGAGCCGTAAAATATATTGCGGTGCCTGGCGCATTGTGAACGCCGACAAAGGGGCACAAACATCACGCCAAGCCTGAAAGCCTCCTCTGAGAAATTTCCCAAATGTGGCCCCAGCTACAGAGGGGAAGAGCATTCCACAGTAAGCATTTCATTTCACCTTAGAAGCACGGTTGGTTACGTCACTGATCATATCCATAGAACCATAATTCCCGTGAAGCATTATTCCTGTAATGTCAGAACCGTTTTTTTTGTTTTTATTTTTTGTGCCATCACTCCTTTAACCTGCTTTAAAGCAATCTTTCGTTTCTTCTCAAATACCCATTGCAACTTAGGTATTCAATTACATGTTATTATCTGCAGTTTTTTCCTGTACATTGTACCATACATCTATTAGTTAGCAAATGTGCCTACAGACGTGATCCTTCATTTTCTCTATTATTTTTATAAGACATCAGTAATCTCCATTATTTAAGAATATTTTACAGAGCGTGTCCAATTCTTTTTCTGACTTGCCAGCTGAGCCAATTTTCTGCGCTACTGGGTAGTGCTGAGTAAACCATGATAAGCACTCAATGTTTTACCCGCGACGCCTCATTGAGACACAAATATCTTGACGAGTAAACAGTTGATCTTATATTATGGACAAATTTCTTCGGAAATTTAAGAGAACACTCCAAAGAATGGTAGTAGTAACGATAAAATAACAGTTGTATTCTTCCATCGTTCCTAAATATTGCTCTCTTACTGTTATTTATAACTTAAATGTTTCTGCAGATTTTCTTGTCGTTTCCTCAAATTTATGCTGATTTAACAAACAAAACAGCGGGTGTAATGAACAAATAAGTCTATGAAAAACTTACGGTATGTATCAAATTTCAGTTAACGTATTAAACGGGTTATTAAACGTCAGTCACTGGCAGACAATAATCCAGGAAGTACAGTTCATTTTTCAACCACAAAATATAAATGTTACATGGATATATCATTTTTCTGAGCAACCTCAGACAGGGAGAACACAATTATCTGGAGCAACAGTTACTGGTCTTCTCAATCCTATTTCTTTTTATTAAACACCTCTTAGGTGAATTATTACTGATAACGCTTCCTGCTTATTTCATTGTAAAGTTAATTTGTCCAATCGTTATGCCTCAATCTATTTCCACATTTTAACAACACAAGCTTAAAACGTAGTTGTTTCGGTATTTTTGAGATCTCATTAGTCTTATTGCTTCTGTATGAATGAGAGAAGTGAGGTAGCTAAACTGTAACCACGATAAAATTCGTCGAAAGTACTGTAATAAACATTTGGTGGAAACGCTCGTTCCTTATGAAGATAGCAAGAAGACAAGTACAATGTTTACGAAAAATCCAGTATATAAAATTGGAAGCTGATTTCCTCAGCAAAATGAATTGTGATTTGAGTTAGTAAATGAACATACATGAAAGTGAGTGAAGATTCATTCACTTTTACATGTAATGAAAAATATTTTCAGATTTCAAAAGCATTTTTTTACTGAATAATCAAAGGCTGTTATACTAACTATATGTTACTAGAGCATATTACATACTGAAAGATTCTAGCCAGTAACATTTCTGTCAGTTGATGTCAAGATGCAGTTGGGATTATAGAGGACCAACAGAAATATCAGATATACAACAGTTTTAAAATCTAGCATGTGAGTTTCATGCACTGGAGGACTGATTTACAATGTTGATATGAAGTAAAATTTTGGCCTTATCATAAGCTGACGTTTATTATCAGCAGTAAAATGCTAGAAATATACACACAAAAGAATTTGTGGGTAGTTTGAGCAATAATCTGGGATTATTCGCTTGTGTTGGAAAGTATAGATTCAAAACACTTATCAAAATCTGCCGGGAGATCTCTATGCTATTTAATTGAGCTTGGAGTAGTGGATATAACTGCTCAGATAAAATAAGTCATCCATGAATATCAAGTATTCGGTTTAATCCTCCGGAAAGTAAACTATACAGAACATTATGAAATTCATAAGAACGCTATATACATAAACACTGTAATAGCAGAGGCAAATGCCATTCTGTGTTCCAGGTTTCATGGAGAGATACGGTGACGACAAAAAAAAAAACTAGAAACGCTTTTCGTGTGTAATTTGGAGCATTTTATTGTTTTTTTTTTAGTGGTAACTATTAAGTTTAAAGATTAGGGAAATAAGAAGTGTCACCCACGGTTTTAAACATCAATTTCCTTTTCAATTACTAGAGATTTTAATTAATGACCAAGACTTTAATAGTGACGGAGAATAGTCTATAACATATGTATTATTTTTTACTTCATAGTTATGATTGGATCGAAAGTTGTTGTTGATATACGGTCAAAAAAAAAAAAAAAAAACTTCAGGAAGCAGTGAAACATCTATCACACTGCAATTTTTGAACTTGC
This sequence comes from Vandiemenella viatica, assembly GCA_031002005.1. Classification (NCBI taxonomy): domain Eukaryota; kingdom Metazoa; phylum Arthropoda; class Insecta; order Orthoptera; family Morabidae; genus Vandiemenella; species Vandiemenella viatica. The sequence goes on along the minus strand of JARYHS010011408.1, from coordinate 250,894,297 downwards.
TTTTATTTTTGTTGTAATTTACAAACGTAAAAGAGGTTCTAAGACGAGTGTGATGTGGTGTGAAGATTTATCCACTCTGATCATTGCTTTAGACCATAGGTTCCCAACCTTTTTTGACCTACCGCCCCCTTTTCGAAAAAAATACTGACAGCCCCCCTCTTTAAAAAAACAGAACTGACCTCTTTTGTTGTTGTAATCCATAGCGCTTCAATTTAATTGGCTTGTTGCCCACTTCTTCAAAATCTTAGGTAAATTGGGCTATATTAATATTGAAAAACAAGGACAGATTTTTAAAATTATTAAAGAATATTAACAATATTGGTGCCTTGTACAAAATTTTATTAAAAATATATATTGAAAATTATTGTAAAATTGTCAGTGAGATGTCTGACCCAGATGTAATGATACTAATTTTTCTGCATTTGGTGCTATATTTGTCAGCAGGAGTCTTAAATCGCCGCGTTCTGTTAGTTTTCTTTGTTGGTAAATTGCTTACTATACTAAATCCCCTTTCGGCTAAATATGACGATGGGAAGACAATTGTTGCAGCCTACAAAGATGGATCTAAATCTGGAATTTGCCTCTGTAGCCAAAATTTTTGGTATCCATTTTTTTATTTCAATTTTAATTCATTTGTCGACAGATCTATCAACTCTTCCTGTAGCGATAAATCCGCTGTATGTAGGTTTGAGAAAGGTTCTAATACTCAATCTGGAATGGTCTTGTTAAGAATATCCTGAAATCTGTTTTTAAAATCTTCTGTAAGTACTTCAAATGTTGACAAAATAGTAAAATATCTTAATCATTTGTTTCCACAGAGGAAAGATTTGGAAACTGATAGAATTGTCTTCGACCCACATCCTGTTTGTACAAGGCAAGTTTTGACATGAACGCATAAATAACTGACTTTGCTTTGATCAGATTCAAATTATCTCCTGGCAGCTGTAGGTTTGATTCATTAAATTTATGATATAGATCAGTTAAATAAGCTATATCATTCTTATATTTCAATAAATTCTCTCTTAATGAATCTTCTTAATTAAAAAAAAGTTATAATTGAGTCAAAAGAGTCATAAAATCTTGTTAGACAGATACCCTTTGACAACCAACGACCTACTGTGTGCAATAGCAAATGATTAAAATCCTCGTTATTTTCATCACAAAATTTTCCAAACAATCTACTACTGAGAGCATTGCTTCTGACCTTGTTAACTGCGGTGATTACATACTGTAGAGAGCCGTGAAGGAGATCACTTAGGGTTTTTTGCAGCCAAATGGTGTCTGTGAATTACACAATGCACGGCGACTACATCTGGTATCGTCCAACCATTTCCGGAGCACCATCAGTAGCAAAGGACACGATATTATTCAGAGGAATACGTTTTTCTTCAAAATAGTGTTCCAAAACTTGAAATATAGATTTTCTTTAGTATCAGTTTCTAATTTTTTTGTGAACAGTAATTCTTGAAAAAAAATTTCACGTTTAATGAAGCGAACATACGCAAGAAGTAATGAATCGTTGTTTGGTAAATTAGATTCATCAAACTGTAAAGAATTCGTCAGTCTTCAAAAAATCAGTTACAGAACTCTCCACGTCCTCGGACATTTCGTCATTCGCATCTGTACTGTGTTATTGCTAAGTGGGAATCTCTTAATATCAGACGCCGCGCCGGCTTGTGCAGTACAGTACACTGAACCTCACTCACAGATGGCAGTATCAATTCTTCCCCAATCGTGTGTGGTTTTCCCGATTTAGCAATAAGCAAGGAAATTTTGTAAGAGGCACGAAGCCCATATGCGTCTTGTTTGGATGCCGCTGAAAACATACCAGCTAAAGATGGACATCTTGAATATTGTTCTTTGAGCATTTGAAAGTAAGATAAACTTTTCTGTCAGCGTGTATTTTGGTTAAATGTTCTTCTAAATGTGAAGGTTTCATAGCTTCATTTGAGAAAACTCTCTGGCAAATCAGGCACATTGGTAATGTCTTGTTTGAGGGTGCCTCGATAAAACCATATTTCAAGTGTTCGACGTTATACTACCTACATTTTTTCTTTGAATGTGTCATCTATGAAAATAAAAATAAATTTTGATATGACCACCATAACGTTATTCCATTAAATAGATTTAATTTTACAATTTAATTAAATAAATTGAAAATTGTGTTCATGATTTCATGAATATTTTGCGTCCAACAAGTAAACTGTAAAAAACTTTTGTTATTTATTTAAATTTATTTTAATGTATAAATACAAATTTTAATAGTATTTTTAAATTACGTTACCGCCCAGCCACGGAAACGATGTATAAAATAGTATTAATGAGATAAGAATAATAAAAATTATTAAACTTATCGAAAAAATTTAGAAATAAAAGTTGTTAATTATAACTTATTTATTTAACTTTTTCTTCAAATTTCTCAGATGAAAAATCTTCACAAAATAACTTAGATAAAGGTGACATCATTAATCTGCCACTTCCGGTTGGCAGATCTCTATCAAAAGTGGATAGAATTGAGATATTCAGGTCCGAAACTGGAATATGTACTTTCATAACAAGGTGTTCAACAGAATTTGCTCAGACTGACACACAGGCAGGCATAAAGATGGACGGAGAACAGTTAATTCGAGATAATATAAGTCTTGTTCATGATTATATTATCAACCCATACACTGGCTGGATAACTGATTGTCTTCAGAGGGCGTCTATGTGTGAGCTAGCGACAGACAGGATCCCTCTCTCCCCACTAACACACAGCTCTACAGACCGCCTTTGATTCACGCATTTTTGCTAAAATGGTAAAGTGGTAAAGATGTTCTAAGTTATTTTATAAAAATATATCAGAGATTTTCATCTCTATTAAAATTAAAACGCACAGTACACTTATAAAATTTTGGTGAATGAGGTGTATCAATACATTTCTTAAGCCATATATCCCGAATGCAGGCTTGAGGTTTTTCAAAACAATAATTTCAAATTTTGCGTAATAAGTGGAAATGATCAAAAGAAACAGAACAGAGACAGTAGATTCATGTGATCCAACTTGATGGTACTTTGGGGATTCGGTTGTTTATAACAGGATGAAGAGAGAACAGAAAACAAAAATTAAAATATTGAAGAAAGAGAGGAATATAAATTATTATACCCATAAATTTGACTGTATCATTATCAAAAGTGTTTCAACATACAGGAATATATTCTACTGTGCTTTGAGAATCGAAATTCAATTGAATTTTGTAATTGGGGGTAAAAATGTCTCATGCAATTTTATAACCATCTGTTTGATGCGCCTTAAATCTAGCGTAAGAGGCCTGTGATGAAATCTTCAATTTTTCGTGATACAGTATAACTAGCTGCACACAGAGCTCATAACTGACCGATGCTCTTCGAATCACTGCCAGGACTTTCGACTTGCTGAAATCCTAAGGGAGTCAGTCAGTGTACTGTAATACTGACGGTTTCTATCCACACATCCGGAGGGACTGATCCATGATGGGATACTAAGTGGCTTTGTCATAGTGAGTTTGTGGGCGACTAAGGGCTGAGCGTGCCAGGGGCTAGGACTGACGGACAAAGTCTGTCCAGGACACTCGATAATCTATCTCTCCAGCATATGAGCGGATTTTGTCGACACGTTAAAAAGTTATTTTTCCATTTTCAAAGCTGGTGACCATACTATTTAATAAAGTCATTTACGGCACCCTGATTACTTCTGTTCCATTATATATAATGATTGCTGGTAAAATGTAAGTACAAACAAAATGTAAGGGCAGGCAAATAAATTTAAAAAATAAAAAATTATAAACCTCTTTCTTCTCTACTCCACACATTCAATTCGACAAGCTATGCACTTTGCACTTATACTTGACACTCTTTCCATAACCCTTAAATTACCATGAGGGCCAGAGAACCACAGTTGACCAACTGGCATCGAGAATAAAGTACACAGCAGAGGCCTGGACCAAGTGAAAGAAATTGCAGATCCGAGTGCGGTCCCATGCGGGAGAACACAGACACCACGAATTGTGAGCTTCTGGGGGTACTTTATGGTCAGAGAAGCAACTCTACACAATGCCCTCCATAGAAAATAAAAAATTTAAAAAATAAAACTTATTTTTTAAAAAATGCCAGAAAGCTTAAGGGTGTTTTCACACACACCGGCAAAACCGGAGCCGGCGCCGACCTTTTCGCACCGAGTTCAATAAGTTTTTTGCTTTGGCGGAAGAAGAGGCATCAATCATTCAACAAAAATTACTTCAATAGATTATTATATCGTAGAACGAAATACAGTAAATATTTAATTAACATACAGTACTGGATACATCCTGTTTGGTTCAAATACAAAACGAGTCTTAGAAAAATATTGAAATAAAATGGGCACACAAATATTCTGCTATATTTTTATTTCATTATTGGCAGTAAGTAGGTCCACGTAAGGGAGCGTACATAAACCACATAGCTCCATTTTGGCCTCCTGTGAACCACCGCTCCCCCCTCCCTCCCCACGTAGTTTTTTCCCCTTTTGATTCCAGAAGACATTTTGTACTGTTTTCTCTTGTCAGACGATTGTACATTACATACGGAGATAATTAACTGAGGGAAATAAATATTCGCATGCTGTTGAGTGTTCTGTTCCTCATTTTAACTGTGAAAAATGTTATGAAAGGAAAGCTACGTGGCCTGGCTCGGAACACCCCCCCTCCCCCCCCTCCACGTAGCTCAGCGTAGCCTTCCAGCCAACACCCCCCCCCCTCCCCCTGGACCAAGCTACGTAGTTTGTGCACCCTTCCTAAGCTGTAGATACCGCACAGGTTCACAGTAGGGATGGCGATCTGAGATCGATTAATCGAAGAATCGATCTTTTGGACCCAAAAAATCGATTTTTTAAATCGATTTATAGTACTGAATCGATCCAGTGAATCGATATTTCACCCGTGAAAATCGAATGTGAAAAAACCACTTTCTACTTGTAATGCACTTGCACATGAAAGTCAGCGTTTAAACAAACAATTTAAACACTATTTATTGCAAGCAGTTGTGTACCTGAAGTATGATCATATGCTTTACTGGCAAGAACAAAAAAAAAAAGAACAAAAAATTATCTTCACTTTTACTCAACAGCCAAGACGTATATCTGTACAGTGGGATCATCAGCACCTTGCGAGCACCTTTTTTTTTCCGGCAGCATCGCAAGTGATGAGCGGAACTGCATTGATCCTATTAGACTGGACAGACGGTTGTTCCTGAAAAGCTAGGACATTAAACACTGGGAACTGTAAACTATATCATTTCAAAACTGTTTTATGTAACCAACAAATTTGTGACAAAAATGTCTCTTTGTATACCTGATACTGTCATTTAGTGGCAAAACAAATTTTAATTAGTTTAAAAATGATAAAAGATCGATTATTATAGTGTCCTTTTTGTTTTCCATGATTGGAATTGTATTAAAAGTATGAACACGGAAAAAAATCGAAAAAGATCGATTTTTAGTAAATCGATCTTTTAGAACTCGATTCTTTTGTGAATCGATTTATCTAACTTCGATTCGGATCGATTCAAGAATCGATCTTTTTCGGAGAGAATCGCCATCCCTAGTTCACAGTCGCTCTGTTTGAAGGCACTACCGAACAATCGAACACTGGCCAGTGTAAACGTATAAGCATTGTTGATCAAGCCTGAACATAAACATACCAACAATGGTGATCCTTGAGGTGCACAGCACTTGCTGCGACTCATTCACGAACTATTGAAGCAGTTGTAGGAGCAAAGCTATTGTCAGTATTGTGTACTAATACCAACTTTTGGTGCACAGCACTTGCTGCAACTCATTCATGAACTATTGAAGCATGTGTTAGGAACAAAGATATAATGTACTTATACCAACTTTTAATCCCCACTGATCTTGCTTAAAGGACATTTGGAATAACTTGATGAAACATTTGTTCAATTGTTCTTTGTTATTAATTAATCTTATCGGCACGTCCTTGCCAGTGTTGGCTAGGAGGGCGCTGGCTGGGCATCAACGCCCCCCAAATTTGCCTTTGTTCACAAACGCCCCCCTCGAGCTCTCTAACGCCCACCGGGGGGCGGTACGGCCTACGTTGGGAATCACTGCTTTAGACCATGAGTGGTCAACCCAAATGATCTTGCGGACCACTTTGGAAGTGCATCATAACTCCACGGGCAGCATATAAGATTATATAACACACTACAGACATTTTCTGTAGTGAAAAATTGAAACATGAGTTATTATAGTGTTTGCTATGACAGGCATGCTGCTGCTGCGTTGTCGAAATTAAAAGCAGGTGGAACATAAACGTTTATAGAGTGACAATAATATATAACTTCTGATTACTGACGTTAATTTTGACCAATTCAGTGACAATTAGTTTTTTTCCCCTCCAATGTATAATAGGAATACATTTCTGTGAGTAATTGTCTTAATTTCGTCTCATTTATAACTTCTAGTGAATTCCCGGTACTATTAAAAACTACCAAATTTTCCTCAAAAAAAACGACGATAAGACCATAAATACTATAGCAGTATGACCAAAACTAGAAAATGGCCTTAATATGCATTTGTATGCTATATAAAATAGATTTAAATAGAATTAGAAACATTTAATCAATGTTTAATTCAGCATTATAGCACAAGAAGAAAGTGAGGATAAAAATAAACGTTTTCTTAAAGATCCGAACCCTAATCATGAGTAATATACATTTTAGTTTGAATTGTATTTTCTGTACAGATACCAAGTTTCCACAATTTTACTATTTAGAATTAGAAGATTTGTAAATATTCACAGTTTGGCGATAGCAGCACATTTACATTTTTGAGCAAAATCTTTTGAGTATTCTCTTAAAATCTCTTCGTGTATATTTTGTTACCTTTTTCACTCTAAAACATTTATTCATTGTAATTTCTTTAGCCAGGTATCGAAAATTGTTAAGCTTATCTATAATATGATTATCCGTGGTTTTTCTTATCTCAGGTTTTTTATATGGTTTATGTTGGATATTTTTCTTGCCATTGTGCAAGAATGAAAATAAACAGACTCAAATTTACTGTGAATTAAGTAACAGGTGCACAATTAGTTAATTATTTATAAAGTCGGAGAAATGTGTTAAATGCTACAGAGAAACATGACCTTTTTTTTTTCGAAAAGTTATGTGGGTGGAGGCGACTGAGTGGACAGACAGGTGGTGTTGTTTGGCAAGTGACAGCCCGCTCTCAGAGAGTGCTTGTAATCCTCTCGACGACCGTTAGACCGCCCAGGTGCTTTCATGCCACCTGAAGCACCTGTTTGTCCTGCCAACTGTCACAAAATGCCAAAACTCTCATTAGTGCTGAGTACTCGCCTTGAAATCTGACATGATTTCTCCATTTGCGTCGCATCCTAATGATTTCTAGGAGCGTAAGAATTGAGGCCAATGTAGTAGTGCTTTCTCCATACAATGAGTTTAAAAATTGATTACTAAACAGTGACGTACTGCCGTGAGTGTTTCAAGTGAGAAAAAAGCAAGGGCAGCGTGCAGTAATATATTCATTCTTCTTCGAACAGTAGATTCCTTTTCACTTTCCTAATTAGGGGAAAAATGTAGCAACAAGTAGTTACTTTAACACGAAGTTTTAGTGATTGATTTTGGCATGGTGATTGTTCGAATAGTTTTGTATGTTAAGCTTTTGTTGTCAAGATAATTATGCAACTCAACCTCAATTTCATATTAGGATAACTGCTGTAGCGACCCTTATTTTATTTCTGACATACGGAACATATCCGACGTCATTATACTTCACAAATACTTGAATCTCCTGCACCCGTTTTATTTTAAACATTCTACT
>JARYHS010011408.1:250858130-250885451 GCA_031002005.1 Vandiemenella viatica | reverse complement strand
AGTTAAAGAAGAGATTGATAAGTATCTTAAAGCATCTAATGACACTATTAAATTCAGTAAGATTATTGCACATTTGGAGTCACAAATGAGTTCTAGAGATCAACAAGATAACAGTTGTATCTGCCAGTGTTACGTCTATTATTTGTATTTTAATTGTCTTGTTTTTGGGTATTTGGTTATGTAGACATTGTATGAATAAGATGATTCAGAATTATTTTGCTGCAAATGCAGCCACGCAATCTGTTAGCAGCATAAGTAACTATTCCAGAGATTTCACATGATAGTGTTGCAGGAGCAACACGTGTTTCAAAGGCGGGGAGTTGTAAGGGAACCAAATAAATCCCCGTAATATTGTGTTAAGCGAAGTGAATATACGCGTCTGGCTAGCTGCACAGCCGTGCGCTGTAATCCGAGTAGGTATGTGCTGATATCAGCGCTCGCGCTGGCCGGCAGCTACGCGCAGGCAGTCCGCCTCGGGAGTTTGTACGTAACACATCTATGTAGGAGTGTGTCGTGATTTTACTACCAACATTGTCGCTTTGTACCCCATTTCGGCAACGGAGTCTAAATTCAAGCTAGCGGGGGTATTGCTAACATATTGCGTGGTGCAGAAATTACGTTCCTGTATTTCAACTGTCCGTGTGTAAATTAACGGCGAATAAATTGGAACTAATCTGTAATCTCTGTTTCCGTCAGTAATAAACCTTACTAAACCGTATCAGGCTAACAACACTCAAGCCAAAGAACTCTACGCAGCCTTCAATAAAAAAGTAACATCTTTTATTATACATTAGTTGTTCGGCAGCTATTGTCCGCGCAGTTGTCGATTCTGCGTCATCAACGATCGACTGGTGTCAGAGAAGGCCGTCGTCCTGACAAGAAGAAAAGAAGAACATCAAGAAGACGTTGCTATCGGTCAGGTTAGTGATCACACCTCCGATAGTCAACCAGTCACCAATCAATAACCACTCAGCCATCCAAAACGGTCTCTGGCGTCATCTGCGGGACTCAAACCCTGCACCACACGCGCATAAACAGAGAGACCCCCACTACAATTTCAATTACTTTTGTCCGTTCTTTTGTATAATTATTCGTTGGTTTGTTTTAAAAGCCGATACATGTCCTTAGAGTAGCAACAGCCTTTGAGGACCGGCTGTGCATGCGCCATTGCGTGTCTACAGCCGGCATAATGTAACCCACTGATCTGTCACTGGAGGGAGGTCATACTTCAGTCCAGGCTACAACGTAGAAGTTCTCAGTTCCAGAACTAGAGACTGTAGTAGCACGTATGGACCATCGGACAATTCATACAGGTACAACAGAACAGGTATAGATCGCGTGAAGGCTTGTTATTACAAGTGTAGGCTTTGATTTATCCATAAATGTGACACATAAATGACTGTCTCGGAATAAATGCTTCCTGAAAAACCAGACTAGTTAAAAAAGAAATCATCTTTGGTACATGAACAACATACAGAGATGTAAATTCGAGGCTAATGTTTTGGATTTTTTAGATGATGAATAGCGTAATTGTGGAAATATTTAGGACTAAGAATTTTTTTAAACAGAATTATACAAATAAAAAGACTATTGCTCAATTAATCTCTTATTTGTATAGATCATCTATGTGAGCCAGTATCCCACTTTAGGTTTTTAGAAAGTGATACGCCAAATAAGAAGCGAATTATATTCACGAAGGCAGGTAATTACACTAATGAGCTTTATCTGGTGTGGAATGTTTTAAAACGCTGGTCATAAACATGACAGATTACAAAACAACTGTGCTCTATTTCGCGGAGTGCAGGAAAATTAAATCATAAATTCACTGAAAGCTTAAAACGTTGTTAATAATCTGACCTGCAGTGAAATATTAACGGCGTTTCCTACTTTCCTTTAGCGTGGTCTTGGCGGGCGCTACGCTAGTATATCATTCCGCCACGAACGTCACATTTACGTCACGAAACATTGCGACTAGTTGTAAATTCAGTATTCTCGTGTGCAGTTGAATTCGTTATCAGAGAATATTACTACCCTAGCATTACTTTTGATTTATTTCTGCCATAATACTCTAACCTATGCATCGCATTAGTGACGATCTGGAGTAGCGCACGATAGAGGAACGAAACAAATGGAGATATAAAGTCTTTGTGGTACTCTTTCAAATACGCTAATGACTTAATTTCTATTTTTACGTGAGAATTAATGCAGTTCAGTAATGGTGTGCTGTTATATTACAGAGATTGTGGAACTTTCGCTTTGCTTCGCGGGATAAGACAAAAGCAATGTTCCAACAATCAATAATATTACTTGATGTCCATGACCGTTAGGCTTCTGGTTCCTAAAATATTTTAATAACACGGCCGCCACACGATTGATACCATCAAACGTGAAAGGGGATTAGAAACGAGCTCACAGTACACAATTTCAAAGTCACAAAAGTAGTTTATTCTTTCCAAAATTCCACTTTACAATATCGGCACCAGATTTTAATAAGTAATCGGACAACCGTCTCACTGAAGATTGGTAGGTAGAGTACATTCGCGAAAAGAGACAAACTTCCATCAAGCCCAAGCCCCCCAATCTTGGATGAAATTACGTCTGCTACATTAGAGACATGCTATCGCCACGTGGAGCCATTTTGCTCAGCGAATCACACACGAGTCTACCCCAGCCGAATCTGATTGTAGATTGACTCGAATACTATCATGACTGTTGTTCGACCTGTGAACTCGTCATCCTTGTGACGTCAGACAAAAACATTCAAAAACTTATAACTTGAAGAGTATTTAATAATATACATTATAATTATCACCTAAGTTTCTTGATATCTTATTCCATCTATATAAACTAAATTCCTCAAAGAGGTTTCTATTAAATTCATTTTAATGTCTCTTATGTCATCAAATCTGGCGGTTCCTTAACTATTACAACAAACCATTTCCAAAATCTCGTTTATCTCACAGAAGCTTTGAACTTTATATAGAAGCTATATATATATTTTAACCCTCTTAATTTGAACTGTCTTCTGGTATAAATTTCTTGTTTTTATCTCGTTTGGTCGAAATTTCGATTTTTTTTTCTCTTAATTAAAAAAGGTACTTAAACTTTGCAGAATTACTTGATTTTATATTTTAAATATATTTTTGGAGATGCTGACTATAACTGCCGATAAAAGATCAGCTATAACTTTACGCGGCACCAAGTTATTCAAATTTTATGTTTTAGTCCGTATTGAACCCTATGGCTTGAAAACATAAACATATTAAATTATCACTTAAACTAAATTTTTCCCATGAATAATGAATACACTTTGAAATGATCCTTATATGAGTTTTAGTGGTGGAAATAAATACAAGAAAATTCGTTAAGGCTGCAAAAATACTTTATCTAAATTTCTGTATTCCACATGCGTAGCCTTGAAATCGAATTATGAAGCATGTTATGTTACTATTGAGTCCAGTTAGTAGAAATACTTTTAGCGAGCTTACAGATACGTTGCAAGATTTAAGTAATGCAGAGACTTGTATTAGTTCTGAACAAAGAGTTGCTTATAGCGGATTTTTTTCAGTACTACAAAAATATCAATTTCTTTCTCTTAGGCTGAAGGATAAAATCTATTTTCTTCCTGAAATGATGACGCGCACCTTGTTTTAAATAAAAAAGATATCCTGATGTCTCATTTTCGTATTGATTGCTTTTGACTCTTCTTTTAATTTAATCTAAGCAACAAACAAACATTTATGAATAAAAAAGTACGAGATTAGTGCCTTTAGAGAGCGTCCATTTATTACGTAAGCTCAAATTACCAACATCATTTGACAAATTATTTTAACTCAATAAAGTGGTTGTTCATTTATGTAGATGTCTTGGGCAAACAAACTACACGTCATTTTGCGCCATTTTTTAAATAATTAATAAACTTCTTAACATTAACGTTAGAAACTTTACTTTGTATTATTTAGCCGGAGACTGCAACTGTGATTCTTCATTTAGATGATTACTAAGTTTCTTGTAGATTATTCACAATACTTTGCAGTAAAAAAAATAGTAATTCTTTTTACTGGACTGGGCTGATTTTTTTCCACTTTACATTTACTCCCCATATTATTGGTTCATAAATGATATAATATATATTTATATGCAGCAAAATGTATGACCAAGTAAAACAGTTCTTATTGATTAGTTTTACATAGTTCAATTTCAAAACTTAAGTCATAATTGTTTTTAGCTTATTTACAATTCTATACTAATTTTAATTAGCACACCTGCGTTTATATTTTGTACGAAAATTTAACAGCAAGTAAGTGATTTTCAGATCTTAACATGAAATGGTAAATTCAATTCGTAATTTAACACCAGAACTACTCCATCCAGTTTTCGTGAAAAAAAAAATTATTTCTGTTAAGTAATTGGAATAAGCGACTTTATTTCACGTCTTTGATAAACTTTTATACTAATTTCGCAATTATTCCATCATAAATTTTTCTCTAAAATCTTTTGCATGTCCAGTTTGTTTCTGTTCTAAGCTCTCCTACTTTAGTTGATCTGAAGCATTTAAAATAAAAGCAGAATTAATTTACAAACAAAATATTCTCTGGTCTCCCATCGGGCAATGGTATCAAATAGATAGGACGTTTCTAAACTAGTCTCCGCAGTTATGGTGAATAATGTAAACAATTACTTAACCTCTTAAATTATTTTGTATGCATATTGCACTTTGCTTAATACATTGGAATACGAGTGGATTGTATATCGTATTAGTCAGGTATATGTATGACTTAATCTGTTTTTAGTTGTTTAAAATAGTTATCTTGCACGACGACCACTGATCTTAATTACTCAATACATTCTTATCTGGGAAAAGGAAGATATACTTCTCAACACATATTATTTTCCAATTCCCCATGGCCAGAGCTGTTTACAATCTTCATTAGACGCGTCCCTCTTATTCGACAGTATTTTTCAAGTTTTATTTTGCTGAAAACAAATTAAAACTTCAAACGTCAACGACATAACATTTCTTCTCTCTCCTCTCACCTCTGTTCTACTCCCCTTTATTCCTTGACATCAGTTAGCATTACTATTTGTCTGTCACAGATCCTGCAACACGGCATCATTAGTAATCGTTTTCACATTAATTATTACACTCATAATAATATAATTTATTAAAGTCCATCATCTTTATTTTTTCAAACATATGTTTAAAAATTACAGGTGTCAGGTTTATAATGCTAATATTTCTCCAAGTACACATCTAAACAAAAGTATGCCAAATTAACACTTAGTGAAATTTTGTATAACCATACTCTTAATCAGAAACGCGAAATAGAATTTCCTCCTTTCCTCAGGATCGAAGGGTACTTTAATTCTTTTATTATTTGTCTATGGTAAGTGATATATGTCTTCTTGAAAAACGTCCTGTTAAAAGAAAAAAAAAAAGTCGTCTATCTGGCCTGGGAATCCCCGAGAACCCTAGGCGGGGTCTGCCTAAAAAGCGCGGGGCCCCCCGAAGGAGCTGGGCCCCCCGAAGGCGCGGGGTGGGGCCCGTAGCTTTTGCTAACTTCTCCTATGTGGTTAATCCGGTACTGTGTATCAGCAGTTGCAAAGTCAGCGGAATAATGAGGCTGTAACGTACGAAGTTAAATCATCACGCCCAAAGCATGTTTTTCACATGGCTGATCTCCATGCTCTCTTCAACCCACATGGAGAGTCATATCATGCACTACTATAGAAATATTAATCTGCTGGTACCTCCTTAATTTCCACATATATTGGAAGGATGTTTGTTTACCAATTGTATGCGAACGTATAACTATGCTAAGTGTATTTTTTGTTTTGTTTCTGTTATGAGGTGCAGATTGGGGAATGTCCCAGCATTCGCCTCGACCATTGCGGAAAACCGCCTAAAAATCGCAGTCAGTATGGCCGGTATGCGGATACCAGATTACCATCCTGGTTCCATTGTACCTCCCCGATCCAGTCAGGGGCGTTAATTAATTAAGTGATAATCGATGTGGAAACCGAACTTGTGGGGGGGGGGCTAAAAAAGTCTAAAAAAAACTACGAGGTCGTTTACCAGGGGGGAGGGGGGGGCCGTCAAAATCTCACGTCATCTTAGAGGGAGGTCCGACCAGATATCACCAGAGAGGGGGGGGGGTCAGAAATTCCGGAAAAACACCTCACGTAATTAACAACACTGGCGGGTACGAAGTTACATGGATTCCGTTGTTTACCAATTTTTTTATGGAGCCCCGAAAATCACCGAAGGTTGAGAACGTAGGACATTTAGACACAGCAGTAAGAACGCAAACATGTGTGAGTAGAAACAATATTCACCTTAGCGCTTCTACAGCGTATACTGATTTTTACGTGTCCTTAGCCATGGAAAGCTAATTTACAAGTGTCGTAAATGCGACTGCTACTGATTACCTCAAATGTTTGGTGGCTACATTATAGTCAAATTTCTACTGCTGACAGTACGGGGAACAAATGCTGCGGCACACTTATCACGAGCTGGCGGCGTTTTATTTCTCCGAGAGTGCCACCGATAAAGAATGTTTAAATATTAATAACGGCAATAGCGACTACGTAACGTGGAAATATTATTAATATGAATGTCCAGCGCACACAATTGCCGTGTTGAGCGTACACGCACGGAAGCGCGCGCTAAGCTAAGTAAGATATTAGGGCTGAATTATACTCGCATATTTCTCTGGGCGAGCACGCGAGGCCGACAGCAGTTATGAGGCAAGCTGCACGCCAGTGGCCTGGCCATAACGCAGGTATTCTGGCACTGTGCAGTCCGTAAATCGTCGACTCCAACACGCCGCAGGTGCACAGTACCTTCATTGTCTCCTGTCCTGTACACGATGCAGCCACACAAAACAACAAACTGCGAATCGGTTGTATTTTCCCTATTTCTTTGCTATGATAGTGAAGAGAGTTACGAGAGCTGTTCAGATTCTAATTACAACTTATCCATTATTCAGTGGTATATTCAAATGCTGAGTACTGCAGTCCAGTATGGCTAATCTGCAGCCACACAGAAAAGATCGACATTCAACTACGAGGGGTGATCAAATGAAAAGGTACGAAACGACGTAAGAACGTAACAGTTAAATATTTGCATCTTCCGCGATGGGAGAACGCAGCGAGACATCTCGGCATGCGATTAGAGTCTCTGACTGTGATCGGAGCATGCGCGGGCGCCCGCATGCGCAGTAGAGAGCAGAGGCTCTTATTAAAAGTGGCGTCCAAATGATGCGGCAGTCCGTATGAGGACAGGATGGCGTACAGGTGGGGGATGTGTACTGTGAGACACTCCGACGCCTGCGCAGGTACATCAAGAACAAAAGACCGGGGCTGATCACGGAGGGTGTGGTTCTGCTCCATGATAACGCGCGTCCACACGTCTACAGAGTCACACACATGGAACTGGCCAAGTTCAAGTGGGAGACGTTGGACCATCCGCCCTACAGTCCGGACATGTCGCCCTGCGATTTCCATATGTTTGGTCCACTGAAGATACACCTGAAAGGGAAGTGCTTCAACTCGGACGACGTACTCAAGGACGCTGTGAAAGACTGGGTCTCGTCACGGCCACAGGAATTCTGGGAACAAGGAATCCTGAGGCTTGTTCATCAGTGGGATCGTTGTGCTCAGGTCTATGGTGTATATTTTGAATAAAGTCTACATTTGTACCCACCGTGTCGTTTCGTACCTTTTCATTTGATCACCCCTTGTAAATGACACAATGAAAACAATATCTGCAACTGTAAAATCTACATCTACAGACTGGCTGCCTGTACTCCCTAACATCCCCCCACAAAGTCTCCGAAGATAATTGACGTTAAAAAAAGACTGGCAGAAATGCTTATGATATCCACACCTTCCAATTCATCAGCAATGCACCCATAAAAACTCCAAATCTAGGTATTCAACGTGGAAGTTTTATCAAGTGCTGGTCCAAAATATCTTTAACATAGGCGAAGCATGGTGCGCTGAGTGGACCAATTCCAACTCTGATAAACATGTGCTTCTCCGAGACCCTACAAGACAGCCTCCTGGATTCTACCTTGCTAGGAAAACCTGGACGGCACTGAACCAAGTGAGAACAGGCCACGGTAGATGCAACTACTGGATGTATAAATGGGGAATGATAGAGAATCCTTCTTGCGACTGCTGTAACCACCAGGAAATCATTCACCACATCACCAAGGAATGCCCTGTTAGGAATTTCAGTGGTACAATGCATCATATTCACGAAACAACTACAGAAGCAATTTAATGGCCGCAATCGTTGGACATCAGTCTGTAGTAACATCCATGTTTGGTTGAATCAACTATGATTCAATGTAGTTACTGTTCCTATAATCTTCTGCAATACGAAACAAATAGTTATTCAGTACATTTAGAACAGAAAAAAATTGATGGAAGATATTCTTCTGTATAACTTTTGATTTTAAATTCATACCTTATTCCCTTATACAGGTGTAGAGATATTTTTTGTTGCTGTTTAATTCGGACAACGTTTTTCGCAAAGTCTCAGCCGTTTTCTAAGGCCTAATATGGGTTCATTCCTGACTGAATATTCTGGTTGCCAACGAAATCAAGCAGGATATACAGTCACGAAAAAACAGGATTTTGGCCTTAGATAATGGGGGGCTTAAGGAGAAACGTTGTAGAAATTTATATCAACAATATGCAGCGCAATACGAATAACACGAGGGGTTATCAGAAGCTTATGTTACAAGATGAATATTCCTGGAGTTTCATCCGTTATAGAGAAATCAGAAGTATGAGATAATTCTGCGGTTGGTAACTGAAGTCTTTAAGCCATCCCTCACCTACAGTATTAGTTTTAGCTAAACATAAATGGCGACAGTTTTGAAAACTGGTCTCGTGGAGAAATACGCTCAGTTATTCGATTTCTGTGGCCGAAACACGTATCCGCGGCTGAAATTTACCGTCTGCTGGTAAAGGTTTACAGTAAGACTGCAATTTCTCGTCAGCATGTCCAAGTGGTGTCAAAAATTTGCGGCCGGTAGAGAAAACGTCACCGACGAGGATCATCGACCACCCTCCCTACAGCCCCGACCTCGCTACAAGCGACTTTCACCTTTAACCTCACTTGAAGGATCCACTAGGAGGCCGACGATTCGCTTGAGACGAGGAGGTAAAACACTTCGCGACAACGTAGCTCAACAGACAAGGACAAGATTTTTACCAGGAGGGAATTTTCAAACTCATATCACGAAGCAAAAAGTTCCCAAACCGATATGGAGCCTAAATAGTAAAATATCCTAATGTTGGCTATATGGGTTGTATGAAATAAAATGTAAACGTTTCACTGTAGGCTTCGTCACCTTATTTTCTTATCACTCAACGTATAATAAGGTAGGTATTATTGTATCACTACATCTCTTAATTCCAGCGATAATCCAGGTGAACCGGCAGTCATAACACAGGCAATTACAAGACAGAATCATGCTGGTGAATGCATTGCATTGGAAACCTCCCAAACAGAGATACTAGACCAGATCAATCCCCGGACAGAGATAACAGAGGAATATAATTTCGTGTTTAGTCAATAAAAATTTGAACTTATTGTTTTGCGAAGAAGCGGAAAACCACTAGCTCTATCGCATGGCAGAAAAGTAGTTAAAGATCACTACCAGCAGACAACGATTCTCTTAGCGCAGCGTTTCTCAATCTTCATCGATCCAAGGTCCAGCAAAATGTCAAAATAATTCTACATACCACTAACTTGTATAGGCCAACTTTTTTTTATCTATATATGTATATATATATATATATACACCTGGTAAGTGCCGATGGTGGCTTTCGGCATCTTAGTTCAGGGGCGGATCCAGGATTTCGGTTTGGGGGGGGGGGGGGGTCTTGAGTGGACTTTGGTTTTGAGGGGGGCTTGGCTTGAAAGGGTTAGGTTGGGCGGGCTTGCCTTCAGTGGATTTTGGTTTTGGAGGGGGGGGGGGTTTGAGTCGGCCATTGGGCAGTCTTTATAACCTCCTTGGGCCTCGAATCTGTAGAGCTAAAAAAAAAAGGTCTCCATAATTATTACTATGTCGGGAGTGGACCTAAATGCTTTTGGGGGGCTTGAGCCCCCTGCACTCGCCCCCTGGATCCACCCCTGTCTTAGTTCGTACAGCCAGGCTGATGAATTTTTTCCAGCTAATTGTACACACCACAGGACGGACATGACATTCACAGACACAACACTTAAACACCTATGCCCACGGCCGGACTCGAAGCGGCAACCTTCGACACGCGGAGCTAACACTCTAGCAATTGGTAAGGTTGGTTTAATAACAGTGTTATAATAACAATGTAGTAATAACTTCATACCACAGAAATACTATGGCTTTTAGAAAGTTTGAATTATAGCTCCTACTCGATTGTGGTATTACACAGTACAAGTATGGTAGCCATTTTAAACGAACAATGTTGACTATTTTTTTATTGTAAAAATGACATCTTTAATTCTGGGGACCACCTGTCCAATCTTCGCGGTCCAAAGTTTGAGAAAAGGTGCCTTAGGACTTTACGTCACGTCTAAGTCATTAGATATGGAAGACTATCTGGGACAAGAAACGATTAGGAAATCGGCCATTTCCTTTTTGGGAAAATTTCCCAGCATTCGCCTGGACTGATTTTGGGAAACCATGTAAAATCGAAATCTAAATAGTCTAGCGGAAATCCGATTTTTTTTTCTCTTATGGTTTTAAGATTCATCGAAATCGACGTCATGAGAGATGAGAAAGTTCTGATGGCAAGGAACGGGAAGGAATTAAGCCATGGACTTTTGTAGGAACCTTCGCGGCATTGGCCTGGAGTGATTTGAGGAAACCATGGAAAACCCGAATCTGGATGGCCGGACGGGTATTCGAACCAGCGTCCTCCCAAATGCGAGGCAACAACGTTACCGTTCACCAAAGCGTTCAGTCGGAGATTCGAGGGCGCGTACTCCCGGACTCCTAGCCTGATCGTTACAGTTCACCCAATAGTTCCATTGATGAGGAACTTACGAACAGTATCCTGACACTAGGAATCTAATACAGTGACTAGTGGCGCACGCAACAGCAAAATCTCACTGAAGTGCAGAATAAAAATTATATCAAAGATTTTTCTTACCAGTTTTGATCCGTAGTCGTGAGAAGCACCATACGAAAGATGGATATCACACAGGCATCTGAGATTGGGTTTTACAGTAGGAGAATGAGAAGGCAAGAGACCTGGCCAAAGTTAACAGACTGAAGAATGAAAAAATCTCTTCCCTGCCGGACAGGTATTTAGAAAATTTCTTCTGCCACCAGGGCTCGAACCAGTTAATCTCATGTCAGGTACCGTAAGAGTGCTGCAACTATGGAAGCAAGGTAATATCAGTATCGATATTTATATCGATTCCGGGCAGATATCGATAATCGATAATGTCGGTCACATCATATCGATAATTTCCGATATTTGTATATATTATTTTAGAAATTAGAAATAAGTATGTAAATCAAAATCAACTAATAAATTTGAGGTAGTTTATCCAAAAAAAAAGGAGGTCTGCAAATATTAAGCGTCAAAAGATCCTGAAAACATAGTTTCTATAACCTCTTCCCATGAAGTCCATTCCTTGTTTGAGTGACAGTGGTTCCTGCCTGTGAGAAAAGGCGTTTAGAATGTACCGACGAGGCTACTTTGAGTAAATGATTAATTGCATTTTGAACATATCTTAATCCAACTAGTATACCAATCATGATTGATTTAAATTTAATTTTCTAGCAAAAACTGTGCCGTAATCTCCAAATAGTAGGTGTTATTCTATACGTAACAATAAAAAATGTTTCACATTTTTCGACTCCTCCTTCACAACTTTCGAAATTTTTCATCAATTTTTGTTTTGATAGTTCCACGAAAAGGGACTTTGTATAAGTGTGCCAAGTGCTTCATTAAAACTTAAAACCTTTGCCTTCAACTGCATTAAAAGGTCTATCATCAACACTGATAAAATAAGCTATTGTATCGGTCAGGCGACCATGTTTTTTACCCCCTTTAGAATATTGTAATACGTCCCAGAGAGAAACAAGAAATAACGAAAGCCAACCTAATGCAACATATTAAATAATAAAATGGTGAACGTAAATGATTGGGGAACTAATAACGCGCACGAAACGGAGTGAAACCACGGAGTAGCAAAGGACTTTATCGAGCTAAATCAGAGTTTAACATAGTCAAGTTTGGTCCCTTTCACCCATACATTTATTTGCAATTTTTTTTTTTAGCGCGAAAGGGTGTCGTGTTTTATTTAGCCTTGTTGTATTTTAATATAATTTTAAGTTGTATTTTTAAGGATTTGAAATGATTCAACTGTCGACAGGAGCACCAAATCGTTTTAAAGTCATTCGGAATGAACTTTCAGCTTAGTGGTTATTAATTTCGTCTTTTCAAATTTGAAATAAATAGAAAAACTTCTTTGACTTGGTTCCATTTATCAACACGTTATCTAATACTTAAAGATCCGAAGATATACAGGTCCTTTGCTCGCCCAATCTTATTGCTATCCCATTTCTAAACGTTACCATAGCTACCAATTTCCTTCTCAGAGTAATGATTATTCTTATTCTTTTCTTTAAGTAATCTGTTATACTACAAGGCGCTTGTAGTTTTCGATATTTCACTGCGTCATATCGATATTATCTTATCATCCATTTAAAATATCGATATTTTTGGACCTATATTATCGGTTGACCGATGTATCGTAGCAACCCTAGCTGCAACCAGCTGAGCGAAGGGAGCAGATTTACAAGTTAAAAGTGAAATGAAAGATGAATCAAAGACAAATAATTCATGATGTGTTGAAACTCATGAAACATAACAAAAAAAAAAACTTTTGTTTTAAAAATCCAAATTACGCAAGCTTAAGACCATAGTACTCTGACTTGTTCGTTTACATAATGATACATCCAGTGAAGTGTCTGCTGGCTGAAGAGGTCTTTCACACGCCCCTAAGGCCCGCATAGTGCTAACCGAGCGCAACCCATTACGACACGGCGCATCCTTTCAGCGCAGCCCGATATATCAGAAGGTCTCCATTTGGTTCGTAAAACGGGGGGCCACACAATGGGAGCTTAATTGGGCGGTCGGCAGCAGCACAAAGGGTCGACCCCGCCGGATCTCCTCTCCGTGCAGGAAGGCGGTAAGCGCGTCCTGTCTTCAACGACGGATCCCACTGACCAACGCCGTCACAAAAGTTACCGGTCTCGGATTAAATTAAGTCCCCCCCTGTGGCCTGTTGTCGCGTCGTGATTTATAACAAAGGTGGCTTCTGTTTAACCCGATTTATGAGTGAGCGCGGCCCCCTGCCCGCGCCCTATTCACGGCGCACAGTAGTCGGGTATAAATTTCTGCGGCGGAGACTGGCGGTCCTTTGAGGACTCCCTCCTGGCCATTACTCTCTGGTCGGCCCCGCCTGGCGACGCGCTCCGGGCAGTAAACATCGGCTTACGGGCTGGCCACCGTCAGCTTTACGGCTCTCACCAGGGGCAAATATGACGCAGCTGATAGACCGATCAATGGATTTTTACTGCCCGTCCGCCCATTCCTATAGGTACGTGGTCGACGGCAGCTACGAAGCAATTCCAGTGCGAGTGTAAGATTACGATCTGTGATTCACGTGGTCAAAAATCTTCAGATATCGGGCGATATGCGATAGATACTATCGGGACAATGCACAAAAGAGCTCATATGCATTAAATGAGACTCATCAATGTTATACCTTATTAATCACATTGTTACGATAAGGCAGTTGTTTCTACTTGTCGTAGTATACGAGGGGCAATCAAAAAGTTCCCGGAATTTCGTTGTAACTCTATATTAACAAAAGATAAGTACACATTTACCTAATCTCCTTCAAAGAAGGATCCTTCTGAACACACACACTTGCTCCACCGCTCCTGCCATTGCTGGAAACAACGATGAAAATCCTGTTTTAGTATCTTCAGAAGTACAGCCGTCGCTTTGGTTTTGATGTCTACTACGGTGACAAAACGGTTACCTTTGAGGCCCATTTTCATCTAGTGAAAGAGCCAGAAATTCGCCGGAAGTTAACTGTGGCCAAATGTTTTGAAAAAAGCACAGAGGACCCGACGCTTCTTCAGACAATCGTTACTGGTGACTTGTCTGTACGCTTACGACCCGGAGACAAAGACGCAATCATCAGAATGGAACACAACGTCCTTTCCTCGACCAAAGAAATCACTTCATGTCAAATCCAAACCAAAAGTGATATTCATTGCGTTTTTCGACAACGATGGTCTGGTGCACCATGAATTTCTACCAACTGTACAAACTGTTAACGGCCCTTTTTACGTGCAAGTTTTGAAAAGACTGGATTTTCATCGTTGTTTCCAGCGATGGCAGGAGCGGTGGAGTAAGTGTGTGTGTTCAGAAGGAGCCTTCTTTGAAGGAGATTGGCTAAATGTGTACTTATCTTTTGTTAATAAAGAGTTACAATGAAATTCCGGGAACTTTTTGACTACCCCTCGTTTAACAGTACTCCTAGCCTTCGTTCTAAAATAGTTTTAAGTTGTGGTAATGCATTGTGCATTCTCGTTAAGTAAGTTTAGTTAGGCTTGGATGATAACTCGAATATTGATAGAATCCTCTCCTTCTTCATCATCTTTGGCAGTTTCCAACCGCAGGCCGGGTCTGCTTGGAAAGAAGGGCTGTCAGATTTGTCTTTGGAAATTACCACAAAACACAATTGGTAACTAATATGATAAAAGGTCTTGATTGGGATTCATTGGAGGATAGAAGGAGGATGAAGAGAGTCATGGGAGTGTACAAGGTCTATATAGGTGATGAAGCATGGAAAGATATTGGTGGGAAAATTAAGAGAGGTGCTTGGAAG
This sequence comes from Vandiemenella viatica, assembly GCA_031002005.1. NCBI lineage: Eukaryota > Metazoa > Arthropoda > Insecta > Orthoptera > Morabidae > Vandiemenella > Vandiemenella viatica. Next base: position 250,870,534 of record JARYHS010011408.1, on the reverse strand, counting down.
GGAAAGATGACCACTTGATTTCGGGCATAAGATTTTGGGAAAATTTTCTTCCATAGGAAAGGGTGAAGGGTGTAGTGGATTGGAATAAATTGCCAAGAGGGGTGATGAATAATTTACCAAAAACTCTGAAAGAATTTAAAGTAAAAATTAGTTCAGGGATAAAGTAGGTTGGAAGAGAAAAGTAGAAAGACGGGTGTGTAGGGAAATTGCTACCGGAGCATGAGTTCCATCGCAATTTTGTTAATTATTATTATTATTAAAATCCTCTCCAACGCTTCCTGTCCATCCAAGATATTTATTCTTATACTGCCAGCCTATCTCATCCACCTTCTTCAACAAACTTTTTATCACCTTTCACTCATCTATCCCTCGGTTTTGTTCTGGCCGACTTTCCTTTCAGCTCCATGTCCAGCATCTCATTGGTTCTTCTCTTCTTCCATTCTCTTCACATGACCAAACTACTGTAGCCTTAAATTCTCTATTCTTTGTTGTAATGTTTCCATCTTGATCATCTCCCTGAATTTCTCATTCCTCATTCTGTACCTTCCCATTACTCAGTGGCGGATCCAGGATTTTGGTTTTTGTGGAGGGGGGGGGGGCTTTGAGTGGATTTTGGTTTTGGGGGGGCTTGAGTGGATTTCGTTTGGGGGAGAGGGGCTTGAGTCGGGCAAGGGTAGGCTTTATAGTCATGGCGTCCTTAAAAGATCAGTGGAGCCAAAAATATAAAGTCTCCAAAATTACGATGTGAGGGGGGACCTGAATACTTTTGGGGGGGGGGGGCGCTTGGGCCCCCTAGCTCACTCCCCCCCCCATTAGATTCGCAACTGGCATTACTCCTACACCACTCGTTTGAATTTTCATCTCCATAACTTGTATTCTACTTTTGACCATCTCTTTCATCATCCATGTTTCCGATCCGTCGATCAAAATTGCCATCCTCCCCAAGGAATGATATTAACGCAATGTCTAAGAAACAAATGTCCACTCCAATGCTGTTTTTATCTATCTCTCATTCAAGCAATATGCCCGAACCGTTACCAGTTCAAGGTAACTGTCTTCATCAAGATGTCTTTGAACTATGTAACTGACTTTATGTCGGTTGCTCTCATCTTGACATTTTAAGTGAAACCCGGAATCGTCCTCTCTATATCTCATTATGCTGTTCCATGTTTTCTTTTTGTAAATTCATTGAATGTCCAGGTCCCACTCTCGTAAGTCAGCATGGGAAGACTGCACTGCTCGCAAACTTTTTTCTTTTGATTTGTGGAAATATATGATTTGGGAACAATACGCAGCTTCCCAAAAGTTTCCTATTTCTGTTTGATGCGAGGGGAAATAGCTGTCTGACAATTCTTCTCATATTTACAGCCTATCAGAGATAAGTGTGTTTCATGAAGAGATACGATGCCGAAATCTGATTTTTCGAAATAATGGTGGCAATGGGAACATTTCCATAATGCGTCAGATAATATTTTGTATGTGCTTTTCGCTGTTTCTCTTTTACCCTAGGCAGTGTTGCTACTCGTTAATGTTGGCATCATGTTTCAGCGTGACAGTCGCTACAAGGTGCACTGACGATTGTGATCCACTGTGCAGTGAGCTGGGAGCACAGAGCAGGAATGGGCCCGTGGAGAGTCTGGTAACGACCCCGTGGCAGGTCGCAAGGTGAAGGGCACTCCGTAGAGACCTCGCAACTGGAAACGACCAGCGCAACAAAACACCTCACTACTTCTGTTCCAGTAGTTACAAGTCAGTATACTGTTTTCAGTCGTTTGTTGTGACTTTCTCCCTTTACTTCCATGATATACACAGTGATGTAGAGAAGATTGCTAGATTTGTACCTTAAAAATACCTAGCAACTATAAAACAGTTATAAAATTGTGTTCTTAAAAATTATGACGAGGTTTAGATCAGTTATCACAAAGTTGCAAATGTCTTCGAATTTTGCCAGAACGATCCAAATAATTTAAGTGAACCCAAAACAACTAACACTAATTCATATTCTTTACACGATACATTTCTTACATTAACTGATTAATTATGGTATTTTGAATTCTTTCTTCAATTTCGATTAAAGTTACGTTTGTAGTTTTATTTCACAGGCACAAATTTGTCTCGCTACTTATGAATCATCTTTGAGGTTTTGCCACGTACATCTTTTAATTAAAATTATTAATTAACTAGTGATTATAGTATTACCCAAATGGTGAAACAGTACAATTCACGTTTTAAAATATATATAGTTTCTACTTTCTTATTAAAATAATTTTCCTGCTTATTTGAGTAGAAATATCAGAAAAGTTTGTGGCCCTGTGGTACTATTTAGATGCCCCAACCAATCTTAGAATTAAATATTTATGTTTTTTCTACGTTTGTATAATATTCCTGCATGGTTGTGTGATGACGAATAAGAACTATCTACATCTTTACCATTACTCGAAAAATACCTGTTTTGAATCATCCAATTTTTAAAAAAATATATATTATTGGTCTTAAAGCAGTGAAAGCAGAGAAAGATCAGAGAAATCAGACAAGATTTTTTTTTCACATACACTTAGGAAATGAAAGTGGCGTAAAGGAGTATACGATTTATGAGAAACGAAAGTATCTTCGAAGCAGCAGAAAATAACGGAAATTAATGTCTGAAATCTGCAGCCTCTAAATCAATGGTTTTCCATTACTTTGCCAACCCATTCCAGTCAAGTGAAAGAACGGATCCTGAAAGCACCTTTTGAAATACCAATAAAAATGATGCTTTATTCTGGATCAGTCTTTTCCAAGTTTTTAGCATCAGAGTAAAATCACCCATCCTTATTGCTTTAATTATATTATCAACATTCATTTTGTATATTTTTGGCCATTTTTCGTCTCAATACACAGTTATGTTAAATTATTTTAGCATATTTTACTGAGTGAGATATTGAATAAATAATAACTTGAATTTGGAAAGTAACTTTCTTTTCAAATACACCTTTCACAAAGTTCAGCCTTTCCACATTTTAACTTATTGTAAGTGCCAAGAGAAATCCTTATACGAAATATTAAATTTGTTGTTACTTTTCTCCGTTGCAGAAGGTTTTGTATTTCCGAAAGAAGAACATGCTGTATGTGTCACTGAAGGATCGTATATCATAACAAGTAAATTTGATTACTTCCTTAATATTGTTATAATGAGTTTAAAATATATATATCGTGCCTTGCACGTTTGTCACGGAACATTTCCACTTGTTTATATTAAATTTCCATGAACACAATTTCAGTATGACACACATAAATAATTTCATAAGTGCTTGCATGAGCAATTCACAGGTGCCTGCAGGCAATAGCTAGGTGCAGATAATATCCTTGTAACTCGTCTCTATGATTCTAGAAGGAACAACTTTTTGTGCGTGTGTTCATCGTAGGAGTTCTGACAGCAGCATATCTTCAATTACGTGAGCAGACAGATGTGATCAAGCAGTGAAATGAAAAATTCTTCTCGACATCTGCTTCAATGTATAGCAGAACTGATCCACGATTCTATAAGCTCAACAGGGAGTTGTGATTCTATGGAAGTCAATGACAATGTTTTATTACTTATTTATTTATTGCTTCAGGCTTTACGACTCGTCAAGATGTAATGTAGACGAAGAAACGCTATTAACATGGTATTAGTCGTACTCCAATAACCACTGTGTCAGTACATCGGAATTCCCTAACTATTTGCCTTGTGCGAAATTTCAAGTTCCCCATTTGGCTCACAGGCTCATTAAAGTTATACTGATACATTAGTTATTGAGAGTACGAATAAAACCGTGTTTTGTAGTGGTTTTTTTTTTTTTTTTTTTTTTTTTTTTTTTTTTTTTTTTTTTTTTTTTTTTTTATCAAGGAAGTTGGCTGCCGCAATTATATCTAGTGGTATCACAATAGTCTGTATTCCCAAACTGTTCGCCTTATGCGAAATTTCATATTCTGCATTTGATCCACGGACCCTAATCTATTGCACTGATACCATAGTTATGATGTTTATTCGGCAACGAAGTGGGCAGCCTCAAGTATATCTGGTGGTATCGTAATCTTCAGTATTCCTTAACTGATCGTCTTGAGCAAAATTTTTCATTTCTTCATTTGGCTCATGGACTCTGATGTATTGATATAGTGATTATTGTGGTGCGAAGAACGTCATGTTAACAATGTATCTTTGCAGCAAGTATATCTAGTGGTATCGTAATCTTCAATATTCCCCAACTGTTTGCCTTATTCGAAATTTCAAGTTCTGCATTTAATCTGTTGTACTGATACCATGTTTAATCGGCAACGGAGTTGGCTGCCTGAAGTATGTCCGGTGATATCGAAATCTTCAGTATTCCCTAACTCTTCGCCTTGAGCAGAATTTTTCAGTTCATTTGGCTCATGGACTCTGTCGTATTGATACAGTGGTTATTGTGGTATGTTAATAATGTATGTTTGCAGCAAGTATATCTAGTGGTATCGTAATCTTCACTATTCCATAACTGTTCGCCTTATGCGAAATTTCGAGTTCTCATGGTCTCAAATCTGTTGTACCGATACAGTGGTTACTGGAGTACAAATACACCTTATTAATAGCGTTTCCTCGTTAACGAAGTCGGCTGCCGCTAGAGTATCTAGTGGTATCGCAATCTTCAGTATTCCCTGACTGTTCGCCCTGTACGACGTACAGTACCAGCAGTGGGCGTCGGTGGACGCCATCAATCGTGTGCTCGGCGGGCCTAAGGAGTGGCGGTAACGGCGGCGGCTGTCCGGGGGCAGAGCCGGGGGCCGGGGGGCGGGCCCGGCGGCGGTATTTCACCTCGCCTGCCTGCCGCTGGTTTATTGTGCCACGTCACGCCCCGCCTGGCCAGCTGCCGCTAACTCAGCCCGCCTGCTGCGGATGTGGGACGTACAGGACAGCCCATGCCCTGTGTCCCGTGGGACGCTTTGTCGCACCAGGAAAGCGGAAGAAATAGGTGCCCCGCGGGACAGACGCCGAACAAAACCTGTGGGAGGAATCCAATCAGCAGGATTCAAGAGAGACTGATCGCATTCAAACGCCATCCGGGTGTTTGACTAGTTTTTTTTTTTGGCTGTAGTCTAACATCATCACCAACGGCCGAAACTATAAATCAATAATATAGCATGGATACACGGGGGAGGGGGGGTTAAGCTATTGGAAATTAAAAATAAATACGAAGGCACACAAAATTAGATACCGGAAGAATAACTTATGATGAAACACCATGGACTGTGTCACCCATCGACAGCAATTGATCGATGAAATTTAAATGGGTTAGTTTTCCACTGTCCTCCCCAATATTGTCGGTGTCATTATTTGGATCAATGTGATAGATAGGGATTTTGGAGCAGACGTGAGGATAAAAACTGGTACCGGTTAACTCATGCCAATTCTTCCGATAGACGGCAAGAGATCGCCATGTTTAATGTATCCACCCGATGGACGAATCGTATTTAATAGTATTGTAGCCTATATCTTTTCTCCATGCGTACCGCAGACAAATTTAGATGTAATAAGGTATGCAAATAATTTTCTGCTACACAGTTACTTTAATAAATTATTATTTAATTTAATTTATTGATATGGGTGACGCGTTTCGAGAAATTGTTCTCATTTTCGAACGCTATTTTATTACATTTTTTGCATTTTTGGTGTGACGAGTGCTCGTGTCATCTTCTGTTTGATGTAATAATTTCTCGAAACGCGTCACATATATCAATAAAATAAATTAAATAATAATTTATTAAAGTAACTGTGTCGCTGAAAATTATTTGCGTACCTTATTATATTAAAACAGTTACAGACTTTCACAAAATCCATATATCATGGATAAAGGGAAAAACAAAGAGACAAATTTAGAATTTAACTTACGTATCTGGCATACAATCTTGTAACTAACAACTATTCAGCGCTATCTCTCCTATCCTGCTCTGCAAGAGCCAGACGATCATATAAAACGAATGGCTCAAGATAGATGGTCTAAGAGGGAAATTAATACTCGAAAATGAATGTTAAACAGCGAGAGTAGACCGACGTATATCCGAGAGGATGATAATCAAGAAAGTAACACTGTCTAGTGAGGAAGTGGCTCTATAAATCTCTTCTTAATGACGACGGTGACGATTTGCCATTTCAACAGTAGTGCTCTCTTAATACCATTAATAATAACAATGGGACAGTGACACCTATCTGAAAACTGTCGAACCATATTCTAGTCGTTTTGTCTTATATTATTTATGAGTGTATTTTTGTGTTGCAAATTAGATATAGTTCACCAGGTTTATTGTAGAAAGCTGCCATCAGAATGGCCAGTAGGTATTCAACTGCGGGTTTGGAACTCTCTCTATAAAGCAGCGAAATGGTAAATAAGCGCATTAAACTAAGCTGATTGCTAAAGTATTTCAAGTACTTAATTGCACTGAATTATGGTTCATTAATCCTTCGATCGGGAAATATATCTTCCTGCTATAATCAGCAAATCAGTGATTAAAGGAATTTTTTTCTCAATCAGAGAAAGGGAATAGGTTGATCTTCTTGACTACACCTAAGATAATTAAAGACAATCTTTTGCGGAAAGTGAATTACCGAATAATGTAGCAGCGAAGTAAAGCGACTGACTATGAAATCTTGCGCATACGCTTGATTGAGTATGTTGGATTAACATTTTCGGTATAAAATACAAGAAACTGAGGAATACTCAATTGGGAAGCTACATTTATTTTTGTGAATTACCGTAGAACATATCGAAATAAAAAGTGATTCCAGCCTCAGCAATTTTAAAGTGTAATGCCGAAGTCAGGGAAGAAAATTAGCAGTTTTGTCTCCATCAGTATAGAAATCTCAACCTGATATCTGTAAAGGGCAACCTTTCTTTCCATATTTTTTTTATAAACTTATAACTAGAAAATTTTCACAGAGTATTACGAGACATTATACGGAACTTCATTCGAAGAGTAAGTAAACCATCTTCCGAATTTAGTTCTACCATCTTCGATCTGTGGTTGCGATACATAAACGTTTGTGGAAGAACGCTCATTAAGTAGTAAGATCGCAAACATGATTACCAATACGAGACGGAGCGGAATGGGTTGTAAAGATTAAGGGATAAAATAACGATACCCAGGACTAAGAACTGCGGGCGCAATAGAAGAATGAGCGGAGCAAGAACACCTAGAAAACGAAATGCATAGCTATTGGAAAATCAAATGCCATGACCACCATCACCGGTGGTAGAAAGAGACACATTTGAGAGAGATGTTGAACAAAGAAGATAGAAGAGAAAATGGGATCGAAATTCAGAGGAAACCACAGACTGAATTTCGAGGATAGGCTTCAATCACCGACCCATCAATCGTGGGCACTCTGTTACAATAAAAACTACAGACAAAAAAATTATTGAGTCATGAATATTGCTATGTGCAATAGATAACTATTCAAGTGCCTACTTATCAAGGCTAGTAGAAGAAGCTTCAAAGATTACTAGTTCTGCTGGTGTAATACAAAAATTCCAACAAGAACGAGTATAAGTAGCTACTTCCTACAATTGGAACAGAAAAAAAATTATTTGTTACTCATTCTTTCTTTTTTATTGGTCAATCTGATTGTGTTATGGTAGATTGCTGCGACCAAAATTCAGTCATTTTCACGCGCTGTCAAACAGAACGCTTGAATCGACATCCACGTTAGTGGTTTTATGCTCCTGAGAATATAACAATGTTTCTTTAACAGCAAAACCATTTGTTCCTTATGGCTATGATCAACAAGTGTGATAATATAACATGTATTTTTCCTAATCTCATGAGAAAAAGGTAAAAGAAAAGTGGCTGAAGAAGGAAAAACTTCTAACAGTTAATAGTGGCTGTTAAAAGTTTATGACATGTTGCTCAAAGCCGTAGTTAAAATCCTTCTCCACGAAATTGATATTAATGGTTCAAAAGTCTGGAAAGTAGGAATCCAGTTTTGAACCCTCAGAGTAGTTACATAATTTATTAAACCGTTACCCATTGCAAACCTAAATCATGAATCATATCGAACAATGTTTTCACTGTTCATAAAAACTTACTACAATATTCTAGATACCTATCGTTTAACCAAGCCTTAATATTTCTGAATACGTTCAAGATGATTCTGGACATGAAAAATTTTCGATGAATGTCCAATAATTTCCTAGTTTAAAAACATTCGTAAATTCATCTTTATAATACAACTGACTATTATCTCAGGATTAGCGATAAAGATCTTCCATTTTGGACTCCATCACTTGATAATCTCAATAACTTTTTTCCTATAGCTTTTATCTTGATATCTTATCTTTTAGCAGAGACTGTTAAAATGCCCCAATCTGTATACGGAAGATACAGAACATCTGGGCTCATATCGTGGACGTGTCTAAGGGCGTTAAACAGGTTTCCACAGTAATCTAGGGAAAAGTTGATATGGTTCCCACATTCTGTTATGACTATACGTTGCTCAAACAGAATAACCCAAAATATTTGGAGCTTACTGATTTAGATAAGAAATTTATGGAATCTTGATTTGATACAATGGTTAAAAAAAGGAATTACAGCTTTTATTTTAATGTCGTGCTCAAGTAATCTATGTTTTAAATGACTGACATTGGGCTTCACATATTCTCAGACAACTGCGTCATGAAGACGAAATGATGGAAGAAATGTTCAGACGAAGATACAGGCGAAAAATGCAGGACGTTTCAGACATTTTTTGATATGCAGTTTTTTTTTTTTTTTTTTTTTTTTTTGTTACGGTGGTGATTCAAGCACTGATTGTAAGAATACCTACACTGTGCTTATCACCCATGGTAGAAGGGTGGAGAAATGATATTACCACAGAATCTTTTAGCACTCACTAACAGAATTAGACATTGGAATGTTAGAAATGGACAATAATGACAGATTTTCTACTCTAAAATAGGACTACGTGATCGATAATTTGCCTTAACATGTTGGTAATGGAAATTAAGTTACTCCAGGTAAAGTAATGGTTAAAACACTGATGAATAAATGTGATGCGGGGCTATGGTTAAAGAAATGTAATAATCCGGCAATAGGGTATATGCATGTATTATTTTTATATTTTAAGTCAATTATTCACCCTGTTATACAACTGTAAAAAATTTAATATTGAAAAAAATATTAAAATTTAACATTTTTAAAAAAATATTTTAAAACTGCAATCTAGTTCCGACGATTTAAACACCACCAGTTTGGCACGCTGTAATTTGACGTCATTATACATGACTACATTGGCGTATTGTATATTTTGGAGTGTTATATCTCAAAAATTTTATGCTTTATATCTAATTTCGATATGGAATGGAGGTCGAAAATCATTTTATGAATACTGTATTGCACCTATGTGCATAAATACTATAAGAAATGCACCTGATAAAGTGTATGTTTTATATGATTCTTAAGACTTCCGCGACTGTCTTTGTACATAATTTATTGCTTTACGGGCTATGCCGCGTCGTTTATTTGATTACCTTAGCTTTCGGCTGCTATACTACAGCCTTCTTCAGAGATACTGTTTTTATTTAGGTTGACATTTAGGTCGCCAAGCATCACAGAGAAAGAGGCCGCTATCTTCGTTGATGTTGTTTGAATTCTTTAAGATTTCTGCTGCCTCTTTCACACGTCAAGGCCACCACTGGTCTTCTCTCCACAGCAGCCTCGTATCTTGAAATTTATTTCATGCCCGGTGTCAATAGCATGGCGAACGACGGCAGATTTGTCGCTGTTGTTGTATTTGCAGTGGCGGATATGTTCTTTAAGTCTTTCCGCCACTGTGGGACCTGTCTCTCCGATGTATACACTGCCACAGCTGCAGGGGATTTCGTAAACACCCGTAAGCTGGTGTGGGTGTAATTTATCTTTCACTCTGGATAATGATTGGCCGAGTTTGCAGTGAGCTTTGTATATGATTCGCACCTCCACCCGCTTAAACAGTTTCCCAATCCGGTCAGTGATGCCACGTATGTATGGAAGACAGGCTAATTTCCTTGGCACATTGGTCTCATGCGATAAGTTGACGTCTTCCATGGGTTTTTTAGGTCTGAGAACCTTTCTGATGCCTGATTCACTATAGGCGTTGGCTCGGAATATTTTTGTAAGAGTCTCCATTTCTTCCCTCAGACTTTCCGAGTCACATACTGTCTTCGCTCTTAAATTCAGCGATGTTAATACGCCTCTCTTCGTTGCTGGGTGATGGTGCGACAGGGCTGCAGATATCTATTGGTATGTGTCGCCTTGCGGTACACCGTATGACCCAAACGTCCATCACCTCGCTTTTGAACCAGGACATCGAGGAATGGCAGTTGTCCGTTTTCTTCCACTTCCATAGTGAATTTGATTCTTGGATGGGCACTATTCAGGTAGTGTAGGAACGCCTGCAAATTTTCCTTCCCTTGAGGCCAGATGACATAGGTATCATCAACGTACCGGATCCACATTTTCGGTTTTAGGCGCGCGTGGTTAAGGACCTCTATTTCGAATGCTTCCATAAATATGTTGGCAGCTACAGGTGAAAGTGGCGAGTCCGTGGCCGCACCTTCAACTTGAGCATAAAGTTCACCACCATATTGGAACACAGTTGACTTGAGGCAGAACTCTGTCAGGTCAGCCCACTCAGTAGACATTCCTTGTGCAAGAAGTTTAGCACGTATTACAGCAACGGCTTCGTCTACTGGCACGTTAGTGAATAATGAAACAACATCAAAACTCACCATGATGTCAGTCTTTTCTAGCCTCAGATCATCAATTATTTGTATAAAAATGAGCTGAGTTCTTTACAGCTGATCTTATATCTCCGGTAAGATGTTTGAGTTTTCTGGCAACATACCGCGCAAGTGGATGTGTAGGTGAGTTGACCACGCTCACAATCGGACGTAAGGGAACCTCTCTTTTGTGTACTTTGGGCAATCCATAGAACCTGGGCATCGTGCAATTACCTCTTTTTAGATTTGTCTTATCCTTCTGCTCAATCGCTTTGAGGTGTTAACTCTTCGGGCTACCTCTGTCCTAATCTTCTGCAGTGGGTTCCTGCTTAACTTTGCATAAGTGTTCTCTGCCAACAACTTCTTAATTTTAGTATGGTAGTCCTGCGCTTTCATTACTGCGATCGCACACCCCTTGTCAGCTGGGAGAACCACAATACCATCACATTGCCGTAGTAAACGCAAGGCCGATCTTTCTTCCCTAGACAGATTGCTGCGTGGCAGTTTTGCGTGGGCAAAAATGCGAGCTGTATCTTGCAGGATGTTATTTGCCTGATCGGTTTCTAATGAGGCTGCTGTGGAGAGAAGACCAGTGGCCTCGACGTTTGAAAGAGGCAGAAATCTTAAAGAATTCAAACAACATCAACGAAGATAGCGGCCTCTTTCTCTGTGATGCTTGGCGACGGTTGCTATGTCAACCTAAATAAAAACAGTATCTCTGAAGAAGGCTGGAGTATAGCAGCCGAAAGCTAAGGTAATCAAATAAACGACGCGGCATAGCCCGTAAAGCAATAAAGTATGTATGTATTATTTTCCGTGAGATGTGAATGTAAGAAAAAAGTGGTGTGTAGCTATGAGAAGACGTAAAGAATCTTCAACTAGTTGTTTATACTGTCGTGAAGATCATTTTAATGTAAGTATATAACGTTTATTGTCGTTATGGTAAATTTGTTATAATACATAACAATCCGTTTCTTATTCAAACTCTAATCATAACTTAGTTTTAAAAAGTTTGATAGGTATATTTTTCAAATTATTTCTTATTGAAGCTTAATCCAAAGCAACTAAAAGCCTTTTAAAGCCATAAATGGAGCCATCTGAATTTTTAGAAACGAATTTCAATCTCCATACTAAAATGCCGTTACGAACAACTGTTGTTTTTAATGTTGTTTATTCACCAGACTCGTTTCTCCCTTGTGGTGTGAGGTATTATAAGTAGCTGTAAATGTATGCTTTTATGTGTGTATCATTATAATTATTAAATACTATATATATATATATCTACTCTCCTTACAGTATGAAACAGCACTTTTATCCACTTTTACAGAACTTTTTGTACATGTTTTACAGACTTGTAAATAAATACTTGGCACTATATTCAATTAAAATATCGAAAATGGAAGCCTTTACTTTATTGCTGCACATGTATGGTTACCTGTGTTTTATGATTTTACCTACGGTGGTGCGAACCTATATTACTTTTTGCTTGTGTTAATGTATCTCATTTTTTTTTTATACTTAAGGTTTTACGCCTTGTCATCGTCGAAGTCATTAGAGGCGGGATGGGGACTGGGGACAAGGAACGGGAAGTAATTCGGCCACCGCCTATGAAGGAAGCACCCCGAGATTCGCATCGAGTGATTTGGGAAAACCATGAAA
>JARYHS010011408.1:250782470-250857130 GCA_031002005.1 Vandiemenella viatica | reverse complement strand
TAGCTAATTTTGGATCCAAGCCACTTCCCCTTTGCATCTTCTTAATGCTCTCCATAAATGCAATTTTAATAACATATTTTCCAATGTAATGGTAGCCTTACGTATTTTCTGCACTTTGCCTGTTACTGTTGCACAAGCAGAGCGGTCATTTAGCGTTCTTGCAAGAGTTAAGAATTGTTTGAGAACTACAATGGGACAAGAAGGGCTTGTTGGATTAGCTATGATAGCAATATAATCAAAGTTTGCCCGCTCATTGGATTATACCGCGATTATAAAAGACTTCGCATCTAAAAAAGCTAGAAAGGAAGTATAATTTTGTAAAGTATAGAATTTATGTAAACTGAGAACATTAAAAAACTTTCTTAACAATGCATTACCTTTTTCTTTGCTTTAAATATTCTGAATTATCAAAAAAAATTATACAAAAAATGACGGGGGGGGGGGGCCCTAAGAATGGTTACCCGGGGCCCGAGAATCCTAGCGCCGGCCCTGGTGACCTTGATGCAGTCTATAACTAAATCAAACGACATGCTAACCGTAAAATATTGGCAAGTATTGGCATGGTATAAGCGGAAATAAGCCGAGGCTATGTTGAAGTAATTTTTTTTTTTTTTTTTTTTTTTTTTTTTTTTTTTTTTTTTTTTAATGGCATTCGGTTACTGGGCCATACAGCCAGCTCAATGTGATTTGTTGCTATCAAGTATTGACACAAGGACACTACAACACGGACAAGACATTCACAGACAAAACACTAAACACCCATGCCCTCGGCCGGACTCGAACCGGCGACCTTCGGTACGCGGAGAAGTAAATGTTGGTTTACCTCGTCGAGGTATTTTTCCTGATGATTATTTGTCGGCAGTCAACTAGGACTCAGGATTGCAAAATTGCGAATATATCGTCATGTTTCGTCCACATGCAGCTACGATGGATGTGGGAACCCTCTTGTATTTAATATAATTGCACTCATTTATAATGTTGTATTTTTATATGTTCTTCTTTTGATGTCGGAGCTAGGATACAAAATCGTTTTGAACTTGAGAATGAATTTTAAGCTTAACACTTATTGGTTTAGTCTTTCTGAGGAACGTATTATGCTACAATCCTCCCCAAGTTTACCATATATTTCTAAAAAATAATACTATGGTAAACATTTTTACTGAGGGCTTTTACAATGACCTTTATATTTTCTTCACTTTGATAACATATAATTACAATATGTATTTTGTTCAGCAACAAGAATGATGTATAGCGAATGGAACACAACTTTTCAGTCCTGTCACGGTCGCCATGTTGTATTTAATATGATTCTATTCCTTTTTAATGTTGTATTTTTTATGTTCTTCTTTTGGTGTAGGAGATGGGATACAAAATCGTTTTGAGATCGTGAACGAACTTTAAGCTTGACACTTATTAGTTTAGTCTTTCATATTTGAATAATTATAAACTTTCTATTGACTTGTTGCAATTTATTAAAACATTATCCGATACTTAAGGATCCGAAGATACAAATGTCCTTTGCTTGCAGTAACTTTACATCATCAAGGGCAAACTAAACTTTTTCTCTCACTTGCTCGTTAAATTATTGTGTGGGATTACTTTATCCTGAAAAAAGTCCTCGAATCCTCCTGTGGTCTTGTCTGTAAATTTCTAGCACTTAAAAAAAAAAAAAAAGAAAAAAATGTGTGGGAGTTTAGAAACTGTAGACCTTAATAAAAAAATATTGAATTTACGACGGGCATAAAAAATAATTTTCTACATAAAATACGTGTAGACAGATTGCATTAGCTCACTGAAATAAATGTTCTAATCACTTCAGAGGATATTTAAAAGTTAATTAAAATAAAGTTTATTGCACACTTACGCGTATCTTAATGTCGCTTTTCAATTATATTGAAAGCTATAGAGATAACAATAATGGCGCAAAATCTTAAAAGATCGGACACTGGCGTACACAGAACCCGGACGGAGATATTTCTCGAATAAGGCAGTACCTTTGATAAACAGGCGATGCTTAAAAGTCACTGCACTAGTGAAACCAATATTATGTTCTAAGTGATTCGTTCTAATGAATGACATGCGCATTTTAATGACCAACAATAAAATTTTAAGTCCGGTGACAACATTTGTATACGTCTTATTGGTCATCAATATTGCTGGAGGGTTGGTAGTAATATTAGAAGTCGTCGTTTGTTTGGTTCTGGCTATGTGGCTTACGTTAATGTTGTTTGCTTTGGACGTTTCAAGAAGTTCGTGACCAAAAGATGTGCAGCAGAGTACCTGGCGCAATTTTACAGAGCACGATCAGGTTAATAAATGATTCTTTTACTTTTATAAGATATCTACAACGGTTAAAACTTCAGTCCACCCAGCAAACCTTTAAATATAACATCTTTAAACAAAGCACTTATAATTTTGTGATTAAGGTGTGTTTGTACCACACGCCTGAAATGCCCCCGCAAACAATTAGTCCCCTTCATTGACACTGGTATGTTGTTTTGAGTTGATTCAGAGCCTCAAAACGGTTCTGCATATTAAAGTACAGGTACAGGTAGTCCCGGCGTGAGTAAATTATTTTTTTGTCACTTCAGAATGTTGTGTTGTCTGCTTCCAACACTGCATTTTGAACTGAATTGGTAGCTATGTGTATTTACTATTCAGCAAAACAACTCACGTTTCTTGCTATACTTCGGGGCACCAGGATTTTATTATTTATTTATAATTTTGTTTGCTTTCGTGCAAGTAGCGTCATGTTTGTGGTGATATCACTTCATGCAGATTAAAGTAGTTCTGCATGTATCACGACTTATGCGGCCTCGATTTTAACTCTGACAGTCACCAGTACGGAATAAGGTATGTAGATTAATTTTTAATTTACGTTGCTTTCACGAGTGTCTTATTACTAACGTCATTTCTTCAGAGGAACGTAAAAACTCTTAGATCCATTTTCTTCTACTGCAGTGGTTTCAGAAACGAAGATGAAAATGTAATTCCGCATTCAACAGAAAGCACAGAAAAAATTTTATGTTTGTAAATTTCGGGACTAGTTTACATCGTAATACACATCGTCACGACAGTTCTATCATTACCGTGGCGCCACAATCTGATAATGAATTCTTGTAGAACTCGAGGAAAAAAATAAAAAATTAAGAATATATATTTTTTTTTTAATACCTCGCTTGGTTTTCGAGTTATAGGCATACAAGTTTCTTCAGATCTTTATGACGTTTCTTCTGGTCCAGGGCGTATTTCATCCTAATATCAACCACTAGGAAGAAAATAAAACATCCAAAGTCAACCATGTAGATAGAGTGATTTTGCTGATTTTTTTTCTGGCCCAGGCCGGTTCTCACCCCAATCTCCTCACTTTTGAGATACAATATCTCGGGAACTAAGCCAGATATCAAAAAACAATATTTTTTTATTTTCGCTTTGTCTCGTCAAGTTACGTACGAATTCATCGTCAAATTTGGATATGACGAAATTTTTCTTCTTGTTCAGGCCGCATTTTAACCTAACCACGTTAATTTTGAGATACAATATCTCGAGAACTAAGTGACATATCAAAAAATTTTATTCTTTACTTTTAATTTTTCTCATCGAGTTACATAAGAATCCATCATCAAATTGTGGCGCCACGGTTATCGTAGAATCCCCATCGTCAATAACATGGCACCAATGAAATTATTAATTGATACTAATTGCTAATAAGAGCGTTATGGTAGCTCAGTGGTTAAGGCGCTATCTTTCAAAACATTCGCTGCTCCGGTCCCAGGTTGGAATCCGGCAGGCGCAGGAATTTTGGGAGTTTGTTTGATGATATGAGCTATGCCAGGACGCTCCGTGGTTTCGAATTCCACGTTAAACTGTAGGTGCCAGAGGAAAGGAACTGGCCGTCCTATCTCTGACACAATGGCTTAGTACGCCTCCTACGGGAGGATCCAACCAACCATCGGGTTGTGGACTAATTTAAGTTAATTGCTAATAATAACTTAATTCCTCGAGCATTATGCCAACGCACGTGTAGGTAGATTACATTACCTCACGGAAATAAATGATTTTAAATGGTCTAATCAATTCAGAGGATATTTAAAAGTTAATTAAATTAACGTTTATTGCACACTTACGCTTGCTTTTCAATTATATGGAAAGCTATAGAGATAACGATAATGGCGCTAAATCTTAAAGGTCCCTGTCTGGAATAATGATAATTCATAGCCGTCTGCTACCTCAACACGATAGCCTTGGACAGCAATGAGCTAGGAACTATCACCACAGTAACTCCAAGTTGTAAGCGTTTATTTTTATTCATATGTTGAATGTCACTGCTAGTGAGATATTTCGACGATGAATTTCGTACATGTGACTGCTGTCCATGCATTTCAGAACGATATGAACTAATATGTCCTATATAAAATCAAACTATTCAGACTCACACAAAAACACATGTAACGTATCGCTTACATCAGGGTTCTCCGTTCGCGTAGCATAAATTATCACAGTTAATTTCATCATAAATCTTCAGTACTATCTTCAATCTGACCAATGCACGCGCAATAACAAATTCACTGTATCGTGATCCCATTTCAAGATATTTGTGTAAATTTTACTTACTGCGCTGGTTATATGTGATAGCTGCTGACACATACCCCTTATTTTTTATTTAATTAGTGCCTACTCTTCCGTAAAATGTGAGTGGGGAATGTAAAGAACACATCATATGAAAGTAGCAGATTCAAATTCCAAGTACTTACCACTATATTTGATAGGGGAAAAAGTCGTGCAACCACCCTTACTTATTAGGCCTACACTCGGCAGTTAAGGAATGCACATTGTGGTCCAGGGATCATATCTACTTGTCTTCTTTTCAATAAGATGCTGCAGATCTTCGCTTTTTATTTAATTTATTACTATTGATTTAAGACAAATAGTAAGAACTCCAAGTAAGTTTGTCACCTGCGCGGAATAAAGTAGTGCCAACGGTATTGTAACCCTCAAAAGCGCCAGTATGTAATCGTTCAAAAAAATCGATCTTAAGTTTTCTACTAAAATTTCTAAACAAAATGCTGCTCAATCTTCGCACTTGAACTGACAGATAGTGAAGAGAATGCGACAAAATTAGTGCAACACCCTGACCATGTTCGCTATTCACCACCCTTCCCTCGAGTTCGACGCGCGTGAAATTCGGGGGAAGGCATCAAGCAGACGTTGCCATCTTGTAATTGAGTTGCAGGGCAGCCAACGACGCGGCTACGTCATAGCGTATTGACTGTGACACGAACGCACGACAGGCTGTCTGGCCTCACCGTATTATGTTTTTCGCCCCGTCGGAGCTCGGGGTTGTATTCGGCCCTGTCGTAGTTATCATGTTTGTGTCACAAATGGACAAGTTACGACACAGCTAATGACATCACAGCGCTCCCCGCTCGTCAGCTGTCGACCCTGCCCTCCCCCTCCGCGGTCCCCTGCATCGCCCCCTCCACAGAGCTCGGTGCAGCCGTTGTGTCTGTCCCTCACCGTCGTAGTTATCCGACTGCCATCTCCATGAAAAGCTGTACATGACAGCGCCGGGTACTGTTGCTATGCCTGGCTGCCCTTTGATACGTAACAAAACAGCTTTGATCGCGGCCTTGAGTGTTCTGACAGCCGTCTGGCTTGAAAAGTCTGCCGGTGGATAGGTGTTGCTGAATAACAAGCGCTGCTATCGAAGAATGGGCAAATAATAAGCCTTCCTTCAGAGCTGAGAGGTGATTGACATTGTATGAAGAGCGCAGAGATAAGATTGGATAGGAGAGGTTTAGTCGTAGAAAACTTTTGTCATCGATACTGACGAGATAACCGGTTTTGTTCATTCGGATATTGATAGAAGTGTTTGCAACATATTTCCTCATATAACCGATTGAATCCTTGTTATGTAATCACCATCCATCGTCTTCCTTTCCAGTATCAGAGCCAGTGCACGTTACGGTCTCATTCCATCTCTTAGGGAGTCTTTCAGGTATTATTTTTCGTTTTCCTCTCAAGTATATTCCGCGGTATTCTGGTTCTTTCCGTCCTCTTCAGGTGTAGAAACAACTTTCCCTATACTACTTAACATATTCTACCAGCTGTGTTATTTCTAATTGATCTATTATTTGTTATTCCTGATACGATCTGGCAGTGTATTTCCTACAGTTTTTTATTTTTTCTATTGTAGTGAATCGACGCTTTGTTCTTTCATTGTCCTCACTTCTGAGATATATCAAATGAGAATTTGTCTCTTCATTATTTTACATGCCTTAATTCTCTTGTGCCTATTATTTGGATTACAGACCTAATGGATTAGCTTCGGTTCCTTGTTGTAATATATTATTTTGAAATGTATCCATTTTCTTCCAAACCTGTTTAGATGGAATCCCAAATATTTAAATGTGTTAACTTGTTCTAAAGTTTTGTTATTCAGGGGAATTGTGTTTTGTATTTATTCCTACCCTTGAAGGATGGTTGATTTCGTGGTTGAAATTTCCACATTAAGATTTTTAGCTGTTAAGTACTGAAAATTCTGTATCATCCAACTTACACAGTATCTGATAGTGTTTAATTCTATTCATACTTAATGTTTCAAAGGATTTATTATAAGCTTTGGAGGTGAGTGTTTCATTTTCTTTACGATTAGTTGACGTTAGAAAGGCCAGATCTGAAGATTTGATATTAAAATAGTTTGTCTTCAGAAAAACTCCATAATTTCCGTGACATAACGGTGGATTACGACACAAATCTGAAAGACCAGAACATCTGAATCAACCATCAATATATTATGAGTAAAATATTTAAATAATGGTTGGGTATAAATATTGATTGTTGTTAACTATATGTATTGGCACTCTTGATATCTTTTTTCAACATTAAAGTATAGAAATAAACGAAAATTTACGTCAGTCGCTTCAATAAAACTAAAGATGTCTGAAGAAAGATCAAATATACTTAATCCAAACATTTTGCGTTAGTAGTTTATAGTTGGTGCGGAAAATCGTAAGATGTATTAGTATTGCAAGAAAACTAATAGCAGGGAAATATAACACATAAGAAACATTGTTAAATTTCTGAGGAATTATTACAACTGTTTATATACTAATGTTTGTTTTCTATCATTTTGAATTTTTGTGCCGTTCTCCTTAGCTGCTATAGCACTAATAATCGGTTTTCTTAACCGTCTATTGCAGCTGCAAAATAAACTTCATTATGGCACACGCATTTCAGTTTATTATATCATCATCGGTGCCAGTTTTTGTAAATTCCATTTGAGTTTGAAACTGTTCCATATCAGTTTTGTTCCTCCTGCTTTTTGTGATTTTCAATCACTGTAGTGTGTAAAAAAAAACAAGCGTTGTTTTGGAAGCTACATTTGAAATAGCAATGTGTGTAAACATTTTTCGTACACTGAAAAGTACAGCGAGCGAAAATCTATTTCAAGAAGCAGGAGGAACAAACTGATATGGAACAGTTTCAAACTACAATGTAATTTACAAAAACTGGCACCGATGATTGTAGAATAACCGAATCACGTTTGCCATAACGAAGTTTTATTTTGTAGCTGCAATAATAGACGGATAAGAAAACCCATTATTTACTTTCTATTTTGCTTCCAGTGATAGACCTACTAGTGCATTGATGAATAATTATTTTGAATTTCTACCAATGTTTTTGCGGATACAATAAAAATTTAAAATCGCTGAAATTGTTACGGATTATTTTGGGATCATAACGTCTCATTCGCACAGGAAGAACGATGCGCTATATACCCAATGCATGACTATGTGGTGCCAGGAAATTACAGATATTTATTAATAAACGGTTTGCTAAGTAATCTTCTTACAATACACACAATTAAGAATATTAAAATAACTACAATACTCAGTCGCTAAAACTAGCAAAGAAATAAAATTTAAAGAGTTTTTCTGTCTATAAATTCTTCATTAAAATTATGGACGAGTTTCACTATTACTTCAACTAATTAAAAGCAATATATAAAATACTGCTTAACAGTATTATGAAATTTTTTTGGGGCTGATGGAACAGTAATAACCAGGTTTGAGATATATTTTGAAATTATGGAAATATTTTAATTTTTTTTAAAAATAGAATTTTTGTTAAAATAACTAGTTTAAAAATGTAGTAGAAGAAATTAAAAAAATTATTCGTAACCAATAAAGTGGAATCTGACTTTCTAATAAAATTATATCGATAAGGAAGAGAGGAAAAAAATGAAAGAAAATGTTTACTTCTACAAACAACAGTTTATTAAAGCAATATGGAAACTCAACATTATTTACAAATATATACATTTATACTTTAAAATGAAACATATTTCTTTAAACACATATAATTCATGATAAAGTAGAGAACTTAAATGAATACACTAATTTTCATGGACACACGAAAGATACAATCCAGTAGAATTTTATGTCCATAATTCAGACAGTCAACAGTACAGCACAGCACATTAAAATCCACATAAGATATCAAATTTTGTTGACAAGATATACTCAACTGCACAGTTAGATATCTAAATCATGAAAAGATCTCGGTACATTGTAAGGTGTCACTAATAGGTAATATGAATGTTTCTGAATTACATATTGAATTATTTATCACTGAACTGGATGGATCTCCATTGCTAACTGCTATAATGAACTATATAATATATATTATGTTCATTCGAAAATAATTTATTGAGATATTTGTTACCCTACAACAAAGAAAATCAAGAAATATCACAGCAGCAACCTGGATAAAATCCCAGTTCTTTATTTCTATTTAATCACATTATCCAGAGGTGAAAATTAAATTTTGTGTTCGTCTCAATAAATCTGTGTATAAAATATACCAACAGTGAAAGCTCACAGAAATTGGTGAGTGAAATGAGATGAAACAGACCGTTTATGAAAAGTGAAAAGCCTCTACAAGAAATATAATGGACACAAACTCAAAAACAAAATTGACATCATATTATACAAATACTGGATTAAACACCTACAATCCATATGTCAAAATTAGGTTTATGGTGTACGAACAGAGTCAACACGGTCTAAATTACAAAGAGAATATCCACTAGTTTAGCTAAACGACATCGTAGACTTTGCCTGAATATCAGATTCAACAAATCAGAAAGTATGTATAACATCAATTGCAAACAAATTTGTTTAAACTAATTCACAAGATTTTTTGTGAATTTTGGTTTAGAAAACACACATCTGGACAACACAACTCAGTCTCTTTGTTTTAGCTTTCAAAATATTTGTAAGTTATCACATCACTTACATTAAACAAAATAAAACGAACAAATATTTACTATTGCACTAAGAAAATTATGATTATTGCATACTTAATACAATAAAATATCTGAGAACATTATCTGTGCAATATAAAGTTCCAGAATTAGGAAATTGTTTAGAACCAGCATTTAAGAATAGCTGAAACTAAGTTAAACCGAAAAACATTACACTTAAAAGAAAATGAAACACGGCAAATTTTTTAGCCACAACTCAGGTAATATCCATGAACGTTTGTAAAATTTTCTGATGTAAATTTAAATATAATTCCCAACTTTATTCAGTTCCCTATTTAGGCACAGAGTGCAAGACAAGTATTCCGTAAGTGATTTCCTGAATTACTGAAGTACCGATTACATTATAGATACTAGCTGGCGAAGTAGCTTTTAAGAAGATAACATATTAGTAACGATTTATCAGATCAAAATACTTCAAGATATGCAGTAAGATTTCCCAAAATTTAATGTCAATCTTTTTTTTCATGGATTTCTGTGATTTATGTAACAATCACCTCGAAATCATTATCACGTAACAGGTGATTCATCAGGATGGTAAAGCTTAGCATGGGAAATGTTTAACTTTATCATCACAAATAATAACCTTGCCTTTAAGCATCCTTGGGCCAGGGGATCCCATCACATTTGGCCGCAGACAGGAATAGTGGTGAAGTATCCCCAACGTTTAGCAGGTTAACAGACGTTGCAGAATGGGGCATGCGCCATTGCATCTCTTCTTCAGGCCTAGGGATGGACAGCTGCGGCGCCAATGCGCTGACCATACAGCGCGTAAGGTGAGTAGTAAGGTCCAAGCCCTGCGGGGTTGAAGGCGCTGAAGGGCGATGCTGCCAGGGATCCAGGAAGCCCACCAGACGCCCCAGTAGGCTTGGAGTATGGATGGTAACGCGCAGACAGTGGACTCAAAGGAGGATTGGGATATCTGTGCGCTGAGAGGAATGGCGACATGGACGCCGCCGCAGCTGCCGCAGCAGCGGCCGCAGCCGCAGCCCCATCACCCGCAGCCCCAGCGAGACTGGTGTGCGTCCGCAGGTGCTGGAGAAGTTCGTCGGAGGTGGTGAACCGCTTGCCGCAGTAAGTCTCCCCGACGATCCAATTACAGACGTAAGGGCGGGCATACGGTAGCGGCGGCATTAGACCAGCCGACAGCGCTGCTAGGCCGTACTTGTGGTGATCACACTGCGTGCATCCACTGGGGCACAGTAGGAGTTGTTGATGCGCTGCTGCAGCTGCAGCTGCGGCAGCAGCTGCACTGGAATACTGGCATCCAGTGCAGTAAGGATCCTTGCAGACAGGCACCAACGCCTCGCCTCCAGATGCAGTCTTCACTCGCGCGTAGCTGACATACGGACCGGGAGCAGCTGATGAAGGGTATCCTCCAGCAGCCAACATCGCAGCGGTGGCCGCAGCATGTTGGTGCGACGAGAAGGGTCCGCCGGCGAAGGGAGGACGGAAAGCGGGGTTTGTCGGTTCCAGACCAGGGGGGCATCCAGTGCATAACCCTCCCAGCCCCGAAGACAGTGATCCAGACTTGTATGTGCCCAGAGGAAGATCCTTGGGGTGTCCGTGCAAGATCTCGAGGCCGGATCTTATGATTGGACTGGCGGATGGAGAGGCAGATTTCCCGCGGTCGGATGATGATGTCGTCGTGGTCGTGGCGGTTGACGAGCTCGGGGCTGAGGACGACTTGTCAGGGGTCGTCCTGGTGGCTGATGTTGACGTCGCGGAAGGGGGTGATGCGGACTTGCGGCTAGGTGCGCGCGACGAAGCCGATTTGCGATGCTCGTCGTCCAGTTTGCTGGATGATGGGGGACGGCCGTCTTGGGCGGAGTCTGGCACTTTCTTGGTGAGCACGTTAGCCTCGTAGGGCTTGAAGGCGAGTCCTGAGGAAGCGGGGCTGGAGCGCTTGGCAGCGGGCGACTGGACTGGGGAGTCGGCGGCAGTGGGCGGCGCGCTCGACGCAGTCTTCTTGGCTTTCTCGAGAGGCGGGATCAGCGGCTTGGTGCTCGGAGAATCTGCTCCGATCTGGCTGCAAGTCTGAGCCAGCAGGGCGAGAGGACTCTTCTTGGCATCCAGCTGAGAACAAGCAAAAGAGAGCATACGTCAGTAAACTTACATACTGAAAACTCAATCTCGCACAAAGATAGCAGGATCAAAGTTAAAAAAATAAAAAAATAATTAAAAAATTAAAAATTTGAAGTTAATTCGTGTTTGAAAATTTTCACGTTTTCTTAAATAATTGCTGTTAAATATGAAATAATTTTGATAATAGTAGTTATTGCCAAAAATAATGGCATTAAAATTGTGCGTAAATTTAAAATAAAATACAAAATAAAATCCACCAATAAAACAGTCCTAATTTTGAATATTTCTATACCTACCACTAGATAACGTAAAATATTAGAGCTGAAAATTTGGATGACCTGTGGGAGCACGTACTGATATAACGATAGTATTAAATTTGCTCTCTGTATCATACGGTGTTCCATATACAGCGTAGCAAATATTCGTGGAAAATTCGAAATAATTTTCTTCAACCATGCTCCTAGTATATCGCCTCTCTTGGGTGTTTTCCGTACACCATGTTAGAAAACTGTATTTCGTTATACGCGAAATTGTTACCAATGAATTTTAATTTATTTCTGGCGCATTACTGACAGATAAATTTCATCTTTTGACGTATGTGTTTAATCTCCAAAATTTTGTAATGTCACCTAGAAATCTTTTTGAACTACTTTCATCGCAATTAAGAACGGTGATTTGAAATGACGAAATTCTTCAACATCAGGAAGATTAATTTACGCTTAAGTATTTCATCTATAAAAAAAGGTCGGTCAGATGGTAGGTTCAAAATAAATTTAACGTAATATATGCTAGCACATTTAAAAGCAGCGATTAATTAAGTTTCTTATATGAGCCTCGTATATTTATTGATAATACGCAACTAAGAACCCCCCAACAATTTTTTTAACTTAAGCAATGTGTATATGTATCCACTATGTAAGAAGAAATAATTCAGAAAGGAAGCGAGATCTTAATTTAGTAAAACCAATAATTTTTACATAACATGCGGAAGAAAGTTACTGAAATGACAAAAAATCTGTAGATGATAAAAGAAAATCTCAGCATCTTCATTAGTGATGTTTCATACAAATTCAAGCAAACAATTATAGTGATTATTTTAGGAAATGTAGTTTTAATAATTTATACAATTGCTCTTGCTTGTAATAGTTTTGCCGTTAAGGCAAAACAAGAAAAACGTGACTATGCCGAATCTAGTCAATTCTTGCTCGCTGTACGGATTTTATTTGAAAAAATGGTGCGCTAACACAGCACAGGCGAAATGAAAAATCTGCAAGTTCCAACAAAATGACTAAAGTCGTATGGATAATTTCGAATAGAGGCCAACTTTGTAATGAAGAAATGAATTCCGAAAATATTGGCCGGGAGTATTAATTTTTCTTTGGAGTGCTTACTTCTCGCAATGGCCATTAGGAAACTTTTTTTAGCACGTTTATTTTGAATTCTGATTAGTTCGCACAGTATTTACTGTAGTAATCTAAGTGTAAAGTGCGGATTGTACTATAAGTCCGCTGTTGTAACGTAAATTTGAACTTGAAAACATTCAGTTCTTTACTGCACGTATTTTGAAATGCATAAGAATCCAAAATAATGCGGTGAGCTCATTGTTTTGACGAAATTATCGCACGCATTTAGTACCAATTAAAAATATTTCTTTCTCCATTATTTAAAATATCTTCCAGCGTAAAATGTGTTCAATGTTCTGCTTACGTCCTCGGAAATTAGCGCTGTGTCATAACTCAAATTGGATAAGCATGATTACCTCTCTCATGTTTCTGAAATAATTTAAAATAAAACAAATTTAAATTATGATTCCAGTAGTAACACTACTCCAATAATTAAATTTCTTGTGAAAGTGCTGAATGGTGTAATAGAGAAATAAACTAACAGATGGTAGTGGTTTAATGATGAAATGTATATAATCAGGTGAAATTTGTCTTTGAGAAATAATTATTGGCATGAAGTTGTACGTTATATGCGTGTCGCAACATTCGGGAAGATCGGAGGCGACAGCGGCGGGGGAGTTTGGCGGCAACGAAGCCTTCCCTGGCCGGCACCTTGTGGCGCCCGGACTCCCTTCATTCAGAACGGACGGAACATTCCAAAATAAACTGTAATCCACTTAGTATGTATATCAGTGAAACATTTTACAAGGAAACTCACTAATAAACGTTGATATTTCTTCCACTGAAGAATCTTTGCATTCTAATCAGCAAATTTTATCCTTCACATGTTATTTTAGATACTGATGGACTCTCGTGCGAAATTTGTTTTTCTTTTATTTTTTTCTAACCGATATGCAACAATATAAGAGACAGCAACAAGTACAAAACGACGGCGGTACATCTAAGGCACAACACGTAATTGTAGGTAGCATTTCTTTTACTTTTATTTATCGTAACTCCGGACTGCAATTTGTCATAAAATAAGACGTTTACTAACATTCTTCTTGCATAGCTATTTTACGTGCTCATTTTGATAGTTGCGTTCGTAACAATATTTCTACCAAATCTGGACACTTCCGCATCCTGAAAACTGAACATTTGTTAATTTCATGCACAATTGAAAACACTGAATCAGTTTGAGTGACAGAGTAAAAGAAACTTAGTTTGAAGAACTTTAACAAGTGGAAAAAGCGCTTTAAATATATATGTATCGACTTATGTTCGATTGTTGGCTTGCATAATACTTACACACAGGCGAAAATTAATTAAAATGACACGAAAGTATACTGTAGTCTGTATTTCTATCAAAACTTTTTATTTGGGAAAATCGATTTTGGAAAATACTGGCATAGAAGTATAAATCGGTAATGAAAACTCAATGTTAGTTCCGGGTACGGTTTTCATCAAGCATTATCTGCTGAAACGTTGTATACTAAAGAAATTATGTTTAATAAAGATACCATCCGGCAGAAAACCCGCGAAGATTTCGTTTCATCTATATGCTGAGAAAAACTGAATTCTCACATTACCTGATTTCATTGTGTTGAGCTCAAATCACGTCGTATAAAAATGGTATTAAGTTTCACGCGGCCGTAGAAAATACTGATAAGGAAATCTGTTAATAGCCTCATACGGGAATCTCATTCTTAGCAGACTTTGGCTCCACCGAAAGAACGACGCTGGTCGTCACCACAAAACTTTTTACAGCGTCGATAAAAGTCTGTTGGGAGAAGACTTGGAGCGGGGAAATTTATTGGAGAGTGTAGGCAGAGTCGCGTGTTTGCCCATCGTCCGTCTAGAGCTGGCACCGGTATTTATTTGGACAGCTCCAGAGAGATAAAAGCAAAGTGAAGCCGGCTGCGTATGTTGAGAGTGCAGACACGTAGATGGCAGCGGAGGTGTTGACTAGCGGAGGAGAAAAAAATACCAGTCGATGACATCGAAAATAATGTAATTAGTACCATTAAAAAAAAGTCTAAAACCAATCCGAATAAAGTACTTTAAGAAAAAGAAAAGAACCTAGGTAACTGGAACTAAACACAGTTTGAAAGGAATCGTACCAGACCCCAAATTTTGTCAGCCGCACTTAATATTGAATCAAAATACTATGTGTGCTGGTGGTTGTGTTGAAGCAACAAATCTCCATTTTTAGTCAAGTTTTCAACTATCACTTAACACCATTATACATTGCAATAGGAACTGCATCAGCACATCGCTTATTAGCAGATAAATTTGTGCGATAATCTTGTATTTTCATTGTTGTGCTACACTAAGAGCAGATATCGTATGGAATTCGACAGGTGGCAATACTAAACGTAGCAACAATGTTACAATATACTCAGTACCATATATTTTATTTTCATTTTTTTTTTTTTTTTTTTTTTTTTTTTTTTTTTTTTTTTTTTTTTTTTTTTAAATATCTAGAAATACGTAGCAAGTTATTTTGACTAATAAGTTCCGACAAAATTTATTTTTTAATTCAGGTTTCTAACTGTTGAAATACTTAATGTTATCCTGCTTCACGGTGAAATATCAAAAGGATTGGATTAGAAATAACGACTAAAAAATAAATACACCTTCAGGAAAATGACTTCGATTCACAAATTGGTTAATATGAAATCTGATGTGGTGACGACACATACATTATTGCAAAAAACTAAAATAATTTAGAGAAACCTTTACTGCAAGGAAGGACTGTGCTTCATGAATCATGACCGACGAACAAAGAAACAAAAGCCGCAGTATTTATTTTGTTCCGAGAATTAACAGGATCAGTTGTAAGCATTCCGCGAGGAAAACACCGTATCTAAACATTTACACAGCAAACATCAAGGGAGTACCGACAGCAAATGAATAGTAGGAAAAATATGCACAGAGATAGTCTGCAGGCATTTCAGGAACTATTGTACACGGCAGCTGAACTTAGTACCTCTCGCAGAAATGATACAGTTTATGACACTTAAGTCTCTAAGAGACCACACTGTTATGTTTCATATAATGTCATTTCATGCTATTCTATTAAGAGAATTTTCATTAAAAATTCAATTTTAGATTCTTTCTGTAATGCGATTGCATTCGTTTATCGACAACAGAATTTTTTTCTGATAAAACACTTAGTGCGTCTAAAAGTTAAAGAATTTTACTCACCGTTGTTGGAAGCGGAGACAGATAATCCGGCTGCAGATACTGGTTGCTGCCTGAAGTCAGCATACCTCCTCCTTCCAGCACAACCATTATAGTTGTAAGTCTTGTTGGCCTGCTTCACAGAACACAAGTCTCTGTTCAAAGTCACTTGGTCGACGACCAAATTTACTCAATTTAAAAAAAATCAATTATTCCTGAAGGTTTTCGAAGCCTGTGCGCGTACGAACAGAGAGAAAACTGCCAGTATCCGAATGGACACAGCGAGTGGTGGAGATCACGGAGCGATTCAGCTTAACGTCACGTTCGCTTCCTACTCCGCCAGCATCCAAACTCGCAGTGAGGGGAGAGAGGTCTGGACGCCGTGAGCTTCGCTCTGCGCGCCATCTAGCGGCTGCGGTTCACCCCCACTACCGCCGCGGCGGCGGCGCCCCTCCAGCCGACTTCCCCCTCCTCCGGCCCCCCCGCCGTGTCGGTGACGCAGCGCTAATACCGGCGCGTTTCATGCTGTCAGCCCTTACCACCCATGGCGCTAGTGACGATGACAGCGGCTTTGATGGCGAGCCGCCGACGCACCCCTCCCCCCCGCCCTCCTCACCCGCCCTTCTCCTACTCCCCCTCCGTCGCCCTCCCACCAGAGCCCCACCTCCACTCTGCCGCCCGTCAGCCACAAGCCTGTCTTTCTTACCGGACTTAATCAGTAGCCGGGCCCACAAGAACTGTCCGACGAGGAGGAAAATGCCTTCTTTTGTGGCGGCGGCGGCTGGGCGTTTGATAGATGACAGGCCATGCACGCAGCTGTACAACAAGTTTGGAGAGTGACGTTGTCGGCATGTCCCAGCCGGCGTTGCCTGTCCGTTCCTTTTTTTCCTTTCGTCCTGACCAGCGGAGGTTTGAGGAGGGGCGAACCACTCACACCACTGCCGTCCTCATATTTCGAGATGTAATTCAATATCCCTGTAGGTACCTCCTGCCATCACAACAGCTCAATAGCTCGCCGACCAAACGTCTTTGATCAGCGGGAACATAGGATAAAGTTTCACCGCTGTCACCCTCGCCTCTCGTTTATATCGCTAAGGGCTGGAACGTCTCTTCGACATGCTGCTACAAACCTCACCCTGAATAGAATATGTCACCACGTTGCTATCATTAGCTATGGAAGAGAACTGGTAGCTTCATCCAGAGTTTCTTACAAAGCAAGCAAGGTGAGAACGGTAACTAGCCTCTACATCTTCCGTTTTGAAATGGATATAGAAGGAAGAAAAATTTGGATGTACGATTTATATACTACATTTTAACATACTGAACAATATAGTCTTATTTAGAATACATACAGATGAAAATATAATTCGGAGAACAAGTTAATCAAATATTAAATTTCTGCAAGATATGGTTTTCCAGTTGGAATTATTGTCGGCAGAAAACTGAGATGAGCTTAAAACAACTTTATTTCCAAGAAATTAATTCCAGTATTCTAGTTCAACAGTTCCCCGTGTTTCATGAGAGGGTTAAAAATTTGGTTTTATTATTACTTTATTGTGCTTACCCATATTGTAGTGTCAAAATGGATGTGATTTGGTCCAGATGTCATGTATAATTGTAGGTGCCGGTGAAAAGGAACTGCCCGTACTACCTCTCACACAATGTCTTAGTATAGTACCTCCTTCGGGAGGATCTACCCAACCTTCGTGTTGAAGGACTGATATAAGTTTTCATTTCGTCAACATATAAAACGTAATGGGACAAATATTTTTCCGGGTAACTCACGATACTTGTTGTTAAATTTATTAACTGAAATGTGTAATCCATACATATGTACAAATTTCATAGAACAATGGATAAATTATCGAGTTTTACTAATAAAGTACTGTTAAAAAACTTTCAGGAACTCCATCGGAATAAATACTACTTGTTTAAATGGTATGAATGCAAAGAGGTTCAATATCATCGTCCAGCTATTGTAAAACAACTTATTCGATGTCATAAACTCGTAATATTTATTCATCTGCTATGTTAATACTATGTTGATTGGTAAGGAAGTAGTTGACATTTTACTTCACCACATAGTGTTCTGTACGTATTTGACTTTCAACATTACACACCCGGTTATCGCTACATAAAGGTTAAAAATCATAACAAATAAATTATATAACTATTGGTACAGTACATGAAAACATATCATTTATCCAAAAAGCAAAATTTAAAAAATTCACATAAATTATCTTAAGAATCCACGAATTGATGTAGCTCTATACAATATATTTCCAAAAATCATTATGAATATCTTATTTTTATACAGTAATGCCACTGTTTCTAACAAAGAAAATGAAATATGAATCGTAATAACCGAACCGTAAAATAATTATCAACAATTGCGATTCATTTTTGTGGTTACTGATATTTAGCTACCATAATTTTGTAATTCAGTCTTCAAGCATTCTTAATGCTCATAATTTGGGCTATCAGTTAGAGCAAAAGATCTTTTTTTTTTTTGTTAAGTAAAAATATTAGAATAAATTTTATAATGAAGTAAATCTGGCAGTCAAAAAATGTCACGAAATATTAAAGTATTCTAAAATCTCTTTTTCTTATAGTAATGTGATCTATATTATTAGCTGATTTATAACGACGAATAAAACTTGTATTCACCAACAAGATAATCATGACAACAATTAAAAGAGAGATAAAAAACCCATTAAATGACAGAATTTTCTTATTTGAATGTTAAAGGAATTGCACTTAATAAATATTTTCAAAATGCTGAAACAGTAACAGAAAACTAATATTCCACTTTCATAAACCGTATACCTACATGAAAAAAATGGTCAGAAAAGAGAAAAAATATTAGTTTCCTTCAAACCTGTGAACTTGCGAGCAAAAATGTGTTGCTTTCGTGTAAGTAATACCCAAAAATTCCGCTAGCTTCTACTTCTAAAATTTCTCACAGCTTCAACATTTCCTAGCTGATCAGCGTTTTTCATTGACTCAGTACCTGATTACAGCTTTAGAAGGGTTTTCTCTAGATTTAATTCACAACCACTTAATCATAGACCTAATATTGGACCATCGCTGTAAATAAAGGGTTTGCTCAAAAGAGATCATTCCAAAATTATTTTTGGTAAAATATCGTTCTTTTATTATTAGACCAAGAACTTTTCAAACCTCATATTTAATATCTGGTTGATGGACTGTGATCAAACCGTTCCGGATAATCAACTTAAAGAAAAAAATAAGGTATGCGTTCACGTAATTTGAGTCATGGTCTTTCTAAAGAGTGAATCATTAACACAGCCTCTCAGCTACATAAAAGATCTACCGAGTATTAATTTGCAAGATACGATTCATATAATATTGGGTGCCTCGAGGCATTTAAAAATGTGTCACAGATCCCCGAATATACAGAAAACAAATCCATTACAGTACATCCTCCGACGCCGGAAGATGTCAGGTTACCAAATCACTCGAAGTAACAAGATATATAAATCTGTAAAAGAGCGTTTTTGTGGTTTTCCTTTGTCCAATCATAGCACAACAACTACCTAACCGATTTCGACGAGTTTTTCATAGTTTTAAAGCTGATGGCCTATTTTAAAATCTGCAGAATGTCTTATGGTTCTACGTGAACTTTGAAGGAACAATAAATAATAGTCTCTTTATAAACTGAACAGATAGACTGCAAAAAAACACTGCGTCAAATATGAACACACCTTTCGTAACCTGACCGGATAGGTTCCAAAGATCACACTACGTCAAAGACATTGGCTCCACTCTTTGGATTACTGTTTTTATCAACATATCTTTGGTTATTTTGGAAAATGACATTCGTGAAGGCAATATGACTTATTAAAAACTAAACCCGTCGTATCTTATGTGGGCATCATTTCACTTTTTTTTTTAGCTCTTAATTTCTGCGATGTGTGAGGTCTTTGCCGGTAAAGCGAAATGGTAATACTTAATAACAGGAAGCAAAGAAAATACATTGCTCCACCTTGGCTAGAATATAACCAGCACTTCTCAACATGGATAACTTTATTTGCATTTTGCAAAGGTAGATAAAGTGGCTGTGAAAGCAACAACATATACAAATATATTCAGTAAAAGCATATCATAAATTTACCCTCTGTAATCGGTGAGCTGAATTAGAAAGTTACCACAACAAGTTCTTGTAGCGGCAGCTGCATACTTTGGTAGCAACAAAGTCTCGTCTTTGTAATGCGACCTCCCGGGGGCACAAACTTAACTAAGTCGTTGTGTTAGACTCCACAATGAGACGGAGCATGCGTGATGAATGAACATTGTCTGCGCCACAAAGACGTTACCAGAAGGCGGAAACCTTTTTGTTGCCAGCTGTCCACGGCGCGCTGTGATAGTAATTAAAACAGCTCGGAGTGGCTGTTCATTCCTCAGACACTCGGGTATCCGGTTTCTCTGTGACAGGAAATTTCAGGGGTGACGTCAGAGGCTGTTTAGTGACGCCTGTAGGCGCGAGTTAGTGTGTTAGGGCGCAGACAGCAGTCGTTAATAACGCAAAGCAAGACGGATGCTGTTGACTCTTCAGGCCTGCTGCTTATGTTCTTGTCTGCAGACACTCTTTTCTGTCTCAGTGGAGATACGTATTGCTTGAGGCACCATATATTAGCTTTCCTACTACCATGGCTCACTCCACGTATAACTTCCGTTTCAGCAGTCTAAAACAGTTTTATTTGTTGAATTTACTTACCAATATGTAGTATAATGTTCCTGCGGAATGTTGTATTGAAGTTAAACATCCCCGTTTAGTATATTTCATATACTAACATTACGGTCTTGAGAGTGATCTTAATGACAACATGGGAGTATTTTCCGAACATGTCGTTATCTTTATAATATAATAGTTCAAATATAACGTAATTTAAAATTTTTATTTAAATTCTCTGCCGAAAAGCCTTTTTTGACGGACAAATACCATTATTTTGCAGAAATTTGTGAAATAAAATAAGAACACCTCCAGTAATTTTCGACGCATTATCCTGTAGCTTCTATTGTCTAACTGCCAGGGTGAAATGTTAATATCGCTGTCAGGCATATTCAATGTGTGTGAAATAAAACAAAAACCAAGATTTATCGTAAAGCAATCATTACAGTTTTAAAATGTGTCTGTATTAATAATGTTTTCCACCTGTTTTATTCTATTAAACCTTCATTTCCTGAAACAACACAAAAGATACGTATCTAATAACTCACCTTAAATATTAATCTCTTCTCATTTTCACTTTTAGTAATTGTTTCCACACGACTTTCCCTCAATAGCTGTACTGTCGCTTATAACTGCCATTTCTCAAACGTGTTTTGTAATTCTGAACTATTCTTTTTCATATAGTCGGTATACAATACTTTTTTCCTTAAGAACTCAAATTTCTTACAATGTGTTCATATGCAAAACGAAAATTTGTAATTAAAAGTCAACCGGTCAAAGATAGACGACCTTAAGAAATGTAAAATAAAAGATCTTAAGTTTTAAATTCAGCTTAGCTTAATATCTTCTGGGCGACGCTACGCATAGCATCAACTACTAAAAAAGATTTGTCAGGAGGATAAAAGAAATAAAAGCAACCTATATTCGAAATTGAACTAGATAAACTTCAGAGATAGTCTTTAAACTGCTGTAACAAAACAATGAATTAAATGGCTGCTTACAGATTTAGAACGTCTTCAATTGCTTCAATTGTAATGGTTTACAGTGCCACCAAGTAAAGCATAAGTAAAAGAAATGTCATGATATTATTATTCTTTTAGATAACATCCTCTGCCAAATTTTACATGTAGTTAGTACATTAGTAGCGATTTTTATGTAACACTGTCGTTATAGTTGCAAGAATACTTACCAGCGCGATTCAAAACAGTAAAATTCATAAAGAAGGGTGATAGTCTTCAATGTTAAAAAAAAAAAAATCTTTTTATTTTTGATATCACTGCACAAAAGAAAATTTTCAAATATAATTAAATGTTATATGCAAAGAATGACATTGGTCAATGGCATATCAAACAGAAATATCATGCTATAATATTTGAGGAACCCTACGATCATGGGAAGCTTCTACAAGCTATGTAGCACTTATTAATCACTTTCAATGACCATGTCTTTAAAATATTATTCAAACTGAAAAATTCCGAACAGAAAAATTTTGTTTCTTTGGTGATTCAGTATTGAATTGTGTACGCTTTTCTAGAATTTTTAGAACAGACTTGCTACCTCATTAACATAACGGCGGTTATTAAAAAAACTTTTATTAATTTTTTACAGTTGTTGGATTATTAATTCTACTTCTGCTGTTTCAGCAGATATAGTCACGGTTCTTTTGTTGATTAGTCTGATTGTTGTCATATGGGGATTCTCGTGGATAATACGAGAAATCTTAGCTGATTCTTTCAACGAATTTCTGTTAAATATGTGCAAAGAAGTTTAGAGTGTTATTTGTCTGCCCTATAACAGACAACATATGCTGATTTCCCTTCACGCTATACTTTATTTTTAGCGCAAATAATTTAGTCCTACGTATTATTTTTCAGCTTTGGGCAATTTGATTGATTGCCATCAAATGTAGGAAATATTTCCAGACTCCTGTCTTACTTTTCATTTCCGCAAATTCAGTTAGTGGTGAGTACTGTACAGTAGGCTAAGTATTTATCACACATCATAGCAAAGACGGAAAGGAATTTTTTAATATCAGGCTGTAAACGTTAGCAAAATTAATAGATATCCCTGGCGCTAATTTATCCCAATTTTTCCAATAGGTTTTAGGGTAACTCAGATTACTAAATATATTTTCTAAATAATATACTACGCTTGATTTATTCACTCATAAAACAAAACTGGTGTCATTAATCCTTACTGACTGCCGACTTAAAAGGTATTAATAAGTTTCTAATGGGTTTCTTGTCTATCTAATGTAGCTAAAATAAAAACTTTTAATCGATCATCGTTAGTGTCATTTTTCTACTTCCGACTGAAATGTATTAAAGAAATAAAAACTGCCACCGAAGCTGATCCAGTAAATCGAAATGCGTATTCCAAAAGCAAAGTATTTATTTTAGCTGCACTAAATAGATAAAAAAAAACAGATACCCAATATTAGTAACAGAGTAATATTCCTAACAGAGCCAAGCGTGGATGCCATCGATTGGTAGCATTATGAATAAAAATGTTTTCTTTCTTCGCAACATTTACAGCCATTCTCAAGATCATTTAAGTTACAGAAATATGATATCAATAATTCGTTAAATATAAAAAACCATACCATTAAGTAATCTCAAGTTATCACTCGCATCATCGATCCCCTCTGTTTTTTAACAAACAAACAAAAAACACACGAAAACAAAAGACGCACAAAAGGATAAAAACACGCAAAAAAAACACACACACCACACAAAACAATGATACAGTGATGTAATTTTGCAGTTTAACGTACGGAATTTTCCCATATACTCCCAAAAAGAGAACACCTCCGTTAACTTTGCGATGTGCAATGCATTCGTTTCTGTTTCAATGCACCAAACGATTTTCGGTAGGAGGCAGGGATACATTATTTCCTTTTTCGTGATAACATAGACATGCCAAGGATATAAGTGGTGACATCAATCTGGAGAAGATACCGGGCAAACACCTGTACCACCTAGGCGGTTCGAGATTAGTACCTGTCAGTGGAGCGCGCCTTGTGATGTCGCCGCCGTGTGGGTAGGCTACCTGCGGCGGCGCCGTCCTGCTGTGGCAACCGCGCTCGTTGCCTCGACCCACCCTCGGGGCTACTCGGCGGGGTGCCTGCCCGACAGGCAGACGCCTAATTTACTCCTTGACAACTGGTTTACAGGCAGCGCGCTCTGCGGTCGCCACGGATAGGCCCTGTCTGCTGCACGCGACACACGCAGCGGGCGATCGGCCTCGTCAGCTTACTTCACTCAATGATTCGGTGTCGCTCGCTGGCATATCAGATATGACCATACTGTGGTCAGTCGCGGCTAGGCCACAACGCAGAGACAACCTGGGAAGGATTACCTGTTTGGGGACATCCATTAATTACGTGAGGTGAAATAGGGGGGGGGGGGGGTCCGGCGAAATCTCACCAGGGGGGGAGGAGGGGGGTCTACGGAAATCTCACGTGAGATTTTGCGAAAAATTTGGGGACAGTAGCCAAAAAAAGGTCTACAATTTGCGCCAAAGTCGATTTTAGGAGGGTATTTCGTCAAAAAAGTTAGGGTGTGACAAAAAAAAAAGTTCTACAAAAGTTTCCAGGGCTATTTCTAAGGGGGGTTCTCACAGACCAGATCTCACCAGAGGGGAGGGGGGTGGGTCTGGCCAGATCTCACGAAATCTGACCAGGGGGGAGGGGGGTCCAGAAATCCGGAAAAACACCTCACGTAATTTGTTGATGCCACCTTTGTACGGAAAATTTCTCAAGGAAGTTGCTGAAAATTAAGTGGACAGGTAAACAAAGACATTCTGCAATTGATGGAGTAAGGAGTTTGTAGAAAAACGTTGTAAATAAAATAATAGTTTAAAAAAATAATAAAGAAAACACTTTTCATTGCAAAGTGAATTATAAAGTTAAAATAATCTTTAAATAAATATTTTGTTCATCAGCGATACGAAGTCGCACAATTTAGTATGACTTATTTTTTTGAATAAGCTTAAAATATGAATACAGTCATTGACCAAAAATAAAACTTTAATGTTAAAAAAATCGTAGGTTGCCTCTACTATATTCATAATAACTGTACGTTGAAATTTCTCGGTTCTTTATGAAAATTTACTACTCCAAATTACCAGAGAGATTTGTATTTATCTCTGCATGAGATGCAAGAATAATTTTTTATTTAAATTATTCTTCATTCCATTAAAAGAGATAGTTTCTTGGTTGTTAAATTAATTATTGAATTTTTCATACAAATGGGAAGATCGTAATTAAGTTTAGACACTCTAATTACAAATGATGAATGAAGTGAGTAAAATACTGTCATATTATTAACTTTATATTAATTTCACCATTCGGGAAACTAAGTGGGCAGGTTAGGAAAAATGTTGAAAATAAAATTATGGTTAAAAAGAAATTTTCATTGCAATGCAAACAAAAAAGTTAAAATAATTTTTAAACAAATATTTTGTTTAACAGCGATAGGATATCACACAATTTAGTAAAAATTAATATTTTGGATAAACTTAAAACAAGAATACAGTCATTGACCAAAAATTACATTTAATGTAAAAAAAAAAGAAGCTTGGGATGTCTTCTTCTTAGAATAAGTTTATTTAAATTAGTCGTTATTCAATCAAAAGAGATAGTTTCTTCGTTATTAAATTAATTATTAAATTATTCATACAAATGGGCAGGTAGTAATTAAGTTTACACACTCTAATTACACATAATGAATGAAGTGAGTAAAATACCAACATACTATTGACTTTATAGCAATTTAAGCCTTCAGAAAAATGCATGATAAATGGTACGTCCAAATGAATCCTGAAAAAACTCAACAACAAGGAACTCAACCATTAATAAAATTCTACCAGTGCTTAAAACATTACCGGTTAGGGAGAGCAAACGACTCGACTTTGACCATCAGTTCCATAGTTGTTCGCAGGGCATAAAACTGGGCGAAAAGATTCATATAAAGAAAGAATTATCACTTATCTGTTTTTGTAGTAGGTTATTTTTTTTTTTTCAGTGACTTTATTCTTATTTTAAACTTATTCAAAAAATTAAAGTCATACTAAATTGTGGGACATCCTACCACTATTAAACAAAATCTTTGTTTGAAGATTATTTTAACAGTTTATTCAGCGTGTTATTCAGTTTTTTTAAATTATAATTTTCTTTTTAATTATTTAGTTCACATTGCTACAAAAGCGTATTTCTTCATTTTTTTAAATGTTGTTTCTGTGAAAGTAATGAAATACCAGAACTTAGCTACGCAATTATTGTATTGTCATCGGTTCTTAATACATTTGCAAAATTTCAAATAATTTGTGAAAATTGAATTCGATGATACGGGGTTACATTTAACAACTTTTCCGTTGTTACTGTCAAAGTAATGAGAATACCTGGACTTACCTATGAAATTATTGTATTGTCATTAGATCTTAATACATGTACAAAATTTCAAACAATTCGGAAGTCTGGAAGTGGTGAATAGGAAAATGTTCGAAAAAAGAAATACATGATGGTAGGACAGTATACTGCAATATGATCACTTGTCTACAGTTATAAATCTGTAAGCGGGCTGCTTCTCTCTGTCGCTTTGTTCAGGTATCGCGCAAAAACTACCCTGCCAATTTAGATTGTATTTTCATAGTCTGAAATCTTATGGTCTACCTTAAAATATACGGTATTTGATCGCGAACGGAGCAAGAAATGATTAGTTCTTACCGGGAATAGATTGCCGCCACGGAACAAATCTTATTCAAACTAATTTCAAACAGTTATGAAACAAGAGAGATTACCACCGATATTAATAAAGGTATCATGTTTACACATCCGATTAAAGTTCAAGATGACGGATGTCAGAAGTATTGCACTTTAAGTTTATCACATGATTCAAAATTACTGATCTGTATAATATACAGAAGAATTGAAACGATTGTTGAAGATCAGTTTGGGTTTAGGAAAAAACTTCGGTTCCAGAAAAGCAATGGTGGCTTTAAGATTAATACTTGAAGGGCGTCTAAAGGGGAAAAAATACTTTCTTGGCGTTTTTTGACTCGGCAAAAGCTGTAATAGTGTTAGCTGGGACAAGATTTTCAAAATTTTGAAGAATGAAGCATAAAATGTAGAGAAAGAAGAAATAAAATCTATCTAAAAGTCAAATGGCTACAATAAAAGTAGAGAATCGTGAGAGACATGGAACAATTTAAAAGGGTGTGTGAAAAGGTTGTACTCTGGCGACACTAATATTCAACTTGTATGTAGAGGAAACAATGAAGGAAGTAAAAGAAACATTTCAATTTGACATAGGTGTTAAAGGAGAAAAAAAATCAACATGCTTCGATTTTCTGATGGTATAATTCTCTTAATATAACAAGCCGAGGATAGTAAGAGGTTACTGAATGCCATGAACAATATTTTGGAACAAATATAAGCAAACCAGGAAAATAGTCGAGAAATATAACAGAAATGATAGCAAAAATAGTATCTACATTAAATGTAAAAATAGGATGTGATGTGATAGAAAATGTAAGTGAATTCTGCTTATTAAGAAGTAAAATTGAACTGAGGGCCGAAGTAGAAATGATATTAAAAGCAGAATAGCACTAGCGAAAAGAGCCTTCGTGAAAAAAGTGAAATATTTCAGTTTCAAATATTGATCTAGGATTCGGAAAGAACTTTTTAAAGTTCTACGTGTAGAGTACAGCATTTTATGGTGACAAAGCTTGGAGTTTTTAATACAAGAAAGAAGGAAAATTGAAGCATTTGAAATGTGTTGCTTACAGAAAGAAGAAAGAGGATGGTAGGTCATATTTTGAGACATGCAGAAGGGTTTGAACTGTAGGGGAAAACAGAGATTAGAATATATGAAGCTGATAATATGAGGAAGTAGGTTGTAAGAGGTATTTTGAGACGAAGAGATTGGCTTAGGATATGAAGCAATAGAGGAATAAAAAAATTTAAAAAGTTTATGATTTCGCATTTGTTGAAATCGCGTGCTGTGTGCTAAGTCCAGATTGACATGTCAGGTAATTCACATCCAAATGTTCTCAGACGAGGACGTCAAGTTAAACATGAATGAGACCCAGCACTGCGCATGGGTCGTGGGTGTGGGTACCAGACAGGCAGCTGTCCTTGGCGTGGGCGGGTAGAGGTCTTCGGGGTGTCAAAGACTGTGGGGGGAAGAGACGCGGCGTGTTTACACGTGTAGAGCCGTAAAATATATTGCGGTGCCTGGCGCATTGTGAACGCCGACAAAGGGGCACAAACATCACGCCAAGCCTGAAAGCCTCCTCTGAGAAATTTCCCAAATGTGGCCCCAGCTACAGAGGGGAAGAGCATTCCACAGTAAGCATTTCATTTCACCTTAGAAGCACGGTTGGTTACGTCACTGATCATATCCATAGAACCATAATTCCCGTGAAGCATTATTCCTGTAATGTCAGAACCGTTTTTTTGTTTTTATTTTTTGTGCCATCACTCCTTTAACCTGCTTTAAAGCAATCTTTCGTTTCTTCTTCAAATACCCATTGCAACTTAGGTATTCAATTACATGTTATTATCTGCAGTTTTTTCCTGTACATTGTACCATACATCTATTAGTTAGCAAATGTGCCTACAGACGTGATCCTTCATTTTCTCTATTATTTTATAAGACATCAGTAATCTCCATTATTTAAGAATATTTTACAGAGCGTGTCCAATTCTTTTTCTGACTTGCCAGCTGAGCCAATTTTCTGCGCTACTGGGTAGTGCTGAGTAAACCATGATAAGCACTCAATGTTTTACCATCAACCAAACCATTACATTACCGTACTATTACATTGGATGTGTGTCGTTGTATATCGATACCCGCGACGCCTCATTGAGACACAAATATCTTGACGAGTAAACAGTTGATCTTATATTATGGACAAATTTCTTCGGAAATTTAAGAGAACACTCCAAAGAATGGTAGTAGTAACGATAAAATAACAGTTGTATTCTTCCATCGTTCCTAAATATTGCTCTCTTACTGTTATTTATAACTTAAATGTTTCTGCAGATTTTCTTGTCGTTTCCTCAAATTTATGCTGATTTAACAAACAAAACAGCGGGTGTAATGAACAAATAAGTCTATGAAAAACTTACGGTATGTATCAAATTTCAGTTAACGTATTAAACGGGTTATTAAACGTCAGTCACTGGCAGACAATAATCCAGGAAGTACAGTTCATTTTTCAACCACAAAATATAAATGTTACATGGATATATCATTTTTCTGAGCAACCTCAGACAGGGTGAACACAATTATCTGGAGCAACAGTTACTGGTCTTCTCAATCCTATTTCTTTTTATTAAACACCTCTTAGGTGAATTATTACTGATAACGCTTCCTGCTTATTTCATTGTAAAGTTAATTTGTCCAATCGTTATGCCTCAATCTATTTCCACATTTTAACAACACAAGCTTAAAACGTAGTTGTTTCGGTATTTTTGAGATCTCATTAGTCTTATTGCTTCTGTATGAATGAGAGAAGTGAGGTAGCTAAACTGTAACCACGATAAAATTCGTCGAAAGTACTGTAATAAACATTTGGTGGAAACGCTCGTTTCTTATGAAGATAGCAAGAAGACAAGTACAATGTTTACGAAAAATCCAGTATATAAAATTGGAAGCTGATTTCCTCAGCAAAATCGAATTGTGATTTGAGTTAGTAAATGAACATACATGAAAGTGAGTGAAGATTCATTCACTTTTACATGTAATGAAAAATATTTTCAGATTTCAAAAGCATTTTTTTACTGAATAATCAAAGGCTGTTATACTAACTATATGTTACTAGAGCATATTACATACTGAAAGATTCTAGCCAGTAACATTTCTGTCAGTTGATGTCAAGATGCAGTTGGGATTATAGAGGACCAACAGAAATATCAGATATACAACAGTTTTAAAATCTAGCATGTGAGTTTCATGCACTGGAGGACTGATTTACAATGTTGATATGAAGTAAAATTTTGGCCTATCATAAGCTGACGTTTATTATCAGCAGTAAAATGCTAGAAATATACACACAAAAGAATTTGTGGGTAGTTTGAGCAATAATCTGGGATTATTCGCTTGTGTTGGAAAGTATAGATTCAAACACTTATCAAAATCTGCCGGGAGATCTCTATGCTATTTAATTGAGCTTGGAGTAGTGGATATAACTGCTCAGATAAAATAAGTCATCCATGAATATCAAGTATTCGGTTTAATCCTCCGGAAAGTA
This sequence comes from Vandiemenella viatica, assembly GCA_031002005.1. Classification (NCBI taxonomy): domain Eukaryota; kingdom Metazoa; phylum Arthropoda; class Insecta; order Orthoptera; family Morabidae; genus Vandiemenella; species Vandiemenella viatica. The sequence goes on along the minus strand of JARYHS010011408.1, from coordinate 250,827,207 downwards.
AACTATACAGAACATTATGAAATTCATAAGAACGCTATATACATAAACACTGTAATAGCAGAGGCAAATGCCATTCTGTGTTCCAGGTTTCATGGAGAGATACGGTGACGACAAAAAAAACTAGAAACGCTTTTCGTGTGTAATTGGAGCATTTTATTATTATTTTTTTTTTTAGTGGTAACTATTAAGTTTAAAGATTAGGGAAATAAGAAGTGTCACCCACGGTTTTAAACATCAATTTCCTTTTCAATTACTAGAGATTTTAATTAATGACCAAGACTTTAATAGTGACGGAGAATAGTCTATAACATATGTATTATTTTTTTACTTCATAGTTATGATTGGATCGAAAGTTGTTGTTGATATACGGTCAAAAAAAAAAAAAAAAAAAAAAAAAAAAAAAAAAAAAAAAAAAAAAAAAAAAAAAAAAAACTTCAGGAAGCAGTGAAACATCTATCACACTGCAATTTTTGAACTTGCTTTTATTTTTGTTGTAATTTACAAACGTAAAAGAGGTTCTAAGACGAGTGTGATGTGGTGTGAAGATTTATCCACTCTGATCATTGCTTTAGACCATGAGTGGTCAACCCAAATGATCTTGCGGACCACTTTGGAAGTGCATCATAACTCCACGGGCAGCATATAAGATTATATAACACACTACAGACATTTTCTGTAGTGAAAAATTGAAACATGAGTTATTATAGTGTTTGCTATGACAGGCATGCTGCTGCTGCGTTGTCGAAATTAAAAGCAGGTGGAACATAAACGTTTATAGAGTGACAATAATATATAACTTCTGATTACTGACGTTAATTTTGACCAATTCAGTGACAATTAGTTTTTTCCCCTCCAATGTATAATAGGAATACATTTCTGTGAGTAATTGTCTTAATTTCGTCTCATTTATAACTTCTAGTGAATTCCCGGTACTATTAAAAACTACCAAATTTTCCTCAAAAAAACGACGATAAGACCATAAATACTATAGCAGTATGACCAAAACTAGAAAATGGCCTTAATATGCATTTGTATGCTATATAAAATAGATTTAAATAGAATTAGAAACATTTAATCAATGTTTAATTCAGCATTATAGCACAAGAAGAAAGTGAGGATAAAAATAAACGTTTTCTTAAAGATCCGAACCCTAATCATGAGTAATATACATTTTAGTTTGAATTGTATTTTCTGTACAGATACCAAGTTTCCACAATTTTACTATTTAGAATTAGAAGATTTGTAAATATTCACAGTTTGGCGATAGCAGCACATTTACATTTTTGAGCAAAATCTTTTGAGTATTCTCTTAAAATCTCTTCGTGTATATTTTGTTACCTTTTCACTCTAAAACATTTATTCATTGTAATTTCTTTAGCCAGGTATCGAAAATTGTTAAGCTTATCTATAATATGATTATCCGTGGTTTTTCTTATCTCAGGTTTTTTATATGGTTTATGTTGGATATTTTTCTTGCACATTGGCAAGAATGAAAATAAACAGACTCAAATTTACTGTGAATTAAGTAACAGGTGCACAATTAGTTAATTATTTATAAAGTCGGAGAAATGTGTTAAATGCTACAGAGAAACATGACCTTTTTTTTCGAAAAGTTATGTGGGTGGAGGCGACTGAGTGGACAGACAGGTGGTGTTGTTTGGCAAGTGACAGCCCGCTCTCAGAGAGTGCTTGTAATCCTCTCGACGACCGTTAGACCGCCCAGGTGCTTTCATGCCACCTGAAGCACCTGTTTGTCCTGCCAACTGTCACAAAATGCCAAAACTCTCATTAGTGCTGAGTACTCGCCTTGAAATCTGACATGATTTCTCCATTTGCGTCGCATCCTAATGATTTCTAGGAGCCTAAGAATTGAGGCCAATGTAGTAGTGCTTTCTCCATACAATGAGTTTAAAAATTGATTACTAAACAGTGACGTACTGCCGTGAGTGTTTCAAGTGAGAAAAAAGCAAGGGATTTTTTCTTGTACTCTTGCTGGCGTGCAGTAATATATTCATTCTTCTTCGAACAGTAGATTCCTTTCCACTTTCCTAATTAGGGGAAAAATGTAGCAACAAGTAGTTACTTTAACACGAAGTTTTAGTGATTGATTTTGGCATGGTGATTGTACGAATAGTTTTGTATGTTAAGCTTTTGTTGTCAAGATAATTATGCAACTCAACCTCAATTTCATATTAGGATAACTGCTGTAGCGACCCTTATTTTATTTCTGACATACGGAACATATCCGACGTCATTATACTTCACAAATACTTGAATCTCTGCACCCGTTTTATTTTAAACATTCTACTCATGTGTGTCACAGACTATCTTTTTTTTTTTACTCTAAATCCGATAACACTGTGATAGTAGAAAGTCACAGGCTTAATGACAAAATGGAAATTAATAATTGGCTTGCTTTGCAAACCCGTCTTTGAGAGAGAAATTAAAACCAGATCATATTCTTTCGATCGGGTCAATTAAGATAACGGTATTCAATATTATCACCACTGTGGTAACCAACTAGCCACGCATTCATTGGCTTAGATATTCCTTCCTCTCTTTCGTTCAAGGTGGCGTTTCGTTCCTGGAGCCTTCTTTGCCCCGTATAATTCTGAGCTGTGAACGGGCTCAAATATCTCATTTTGCTATTATCAGTTCTTTCAGTTGTTTGATCAGAACTGTAAGTCACTATGTATTAATCTTTTTTTTTTTTTGCCTGTAGGTAAGAAGTCGGTTATACAGTCTGGTTAAATTAACCATTAGATATTATGTTTGATCTTCCTATATGCAACGTCTACTTTACCTACGATCATTTCCTTTTCTACTTATTCACACTTTCTTCCAGCCATTTTTTTTTTTTTTTTTTTTTTCAATTGTCTGCGATGCTCTCTTCCTGCTTCATCCTGAGCATTTTTGTACCTTCTCCTCTGATCCATCAGTTCCAAAATTTCTTCTGTGATCCAAGGTTTTCGGACAGCTTGTTTCCTAAAGCCTAATGTTTCTTTACCAGCTTTCATTATTTCGTCCTTTAATGCATTCCATTCGTCCTCGGTTGAGCTCATTTCAGAGTTACTTCTTAGACCTAAGTCTACAGTTTATTCTCTTCCACTATGTTCTGTTTATGCTGCTTCCTTATTCGCTTGAAATTCAGCTTGTACTTCATTAATATTAAATTATGTTCAAAGTCTATGTCTGTTCCTAGGTACGCTTTACAGTCTAGAACTTGATTCCTGAATCTCTGTTTGACCATGATATAATCTAGCTGATATCTGCCTGTATCCCCAGGACGATTCTAGGTGTATATACTTCTTGCATGGTTATTAAACGGTGTGTTTGCCACTACTAGCACAAGATAGGATTTGATTGAGGATTGCATCAAGGCAGTCGAAAGACTGATGACAGCAAAAAAAAAAGTCCATGAAAGTCTAACCGTCTCTCCCTGACCAAGTCTGTGATTTTATTGAGGTACCGAACAGCTCATGACTGTTTCGTCTTCTTTATTCACCTTCCTTTGACTGGTACTTATATCTTCCTGGATACCTTTCGCTCTTATATATCCTCATATATAATTAATTGAATGAATGTAAATGAATTACCTAGTGAAGTAGCAAACTGGATTATGGCAAATTAATTAAAATTAAATTTAAAAAAAAACACATTATATTAGGTTAAAAAAATAAACAAGAAATATGCGCAGAAGGATTTACATATATTCTATAAACGTAACACAATTTTGGAAACAAAGAGTATACAATTCTTTGGCATTCAGGTATATGAGAAACTCTGTTAGCACGATCATATCACTTCACTACAGAAGAAGTTAAGTAGTGCCACCTTTGAAATACGAACACTTTCTCTAACAGCAGATCTAAACTATCAAAACAGGTTTACTCATCATATTTTCATTCAGCCATACCATATGGCATAATTTTTTGGGGAAACTCTTCACAAAGTAAATAAGTTTTCATCGCAAATCCCAGAACTTCTTACAGACTTTCAAATCTCAATATTCTTACCTTGACTTCTCAGTATATATATATATATATATTCTGTCATGTGCTTTCATCTAATTCACAGGTACATAATTTCAGTCTAAGAAACATAAATCACAAACAGTACTGTCATTAGTACAAAGAGGAGTAAATTACTGTCAGATACATCTGTTTAATAAAATTCCAAAGAGTATAAAACAGTTTGCAGATAATAAAGATATATTTAAACAAGAGATTATCTTATACTACTAATACTCCATTCGAGAATTTTAACAAAATAATTAATTGTATTCAATCTGACCTTTTCCAAACTCAGTTGTAAAAATTAATTGTTTATTTTTTATTCCCTGTTTTTTGTCTTTGTAACATATAATTTTTTAACTATAATTATGACTCATATTGTATGTATGTTGTTAGGTATTTGGTTAGTTGAAAAAAACTACTCGAGAAATCACTTTCCAGTTCGTTTATTTTTCCCGTGCACTTTAAACTGACATTACACAACAAACTTAGTTTCGATCCAAAGGTACTGTGTGTTAACATAAACAAATGCTCCAGCGATTCTAACTTTCAATGAACTTGCAACTCCTTCAGTAATAAACTTTTTTGAAACCAAAACTCGTCTCTGCCGTTCGCTTCATAAAATCACTACAGAAATTCCAGAATAATACAGAGTAAGCCGCCTGAACGGCGACAATGCAGCTAACAATCAAAATCACACGAAAACAATCAGAATAAATACAAAATCATTCACCATCATCATGAAACACACGGAAATCAAAATTATAGATATTTACAAGTATTTAGACACAAAATTATCTATATAAATTAGTCGAAAAAGTCGCAAATTGTCCTCCAAACATGGTAGCTCACATCAATACTTACAATTACAAACTTCTAATCAATGTCTCATACATAATACTGTCCTTGATAGTATTGCACATCATTTACATAGTTTCTTTCCATAAAACAATGTTCACTTAAGCAAAGTCACAATTAATTACAAGAAAAGTACGAGGCGCGTCCAGAAAGTAAGTTCCGTTTGGTAATAAAATGAAATTGTACACAGATACAGAAGAAATTTTTATTGCACAAAATTCTACAACTCTTAAACTACTTTACCACATAACTGCCGAAATTTTTGCAGGCATTTGTCATAGCGTGGCACCAGGTTTTGTATACCTTCTTCATAAAAATCTGCCGCCTGTGTCTTCAACCAGTTGGAAACAGTTTCTTTCAGCTCGTCGTCATTGGTGAAGTGATGACCGCCAAGACTTGAGATGTAAGAACAGATGAAAGTCTTGCCAGTTCTTCTGTAACCAAAGGTGGACGCCCACTTCGTTCTTCATCGTGCACATCACCCCGCCATTGAATTGTCGGACCCATCTTCTCACCATCGAATCACTCATCGCATTTGGTCCGTAAACATCGCAAATTTGCCGATAAATTTCACTTGGTTTCACTTTCCTCGCATTCAGAAACCGAATCACAGACCTGATTTCACAGGCGGCGGGATTTTCAATCAACGCCGACATTTCAAACAAGCACAACAAAGCGTATGTAACTGACAGCGATCTCCAAATGGCGGACGTTCTTCCCCTTTATACACATCGTCTACAGCACATGTGCGGAACTGCAATCGCAGCGCTGCAGCGGAGATAAATTGAAACGGAACTTACTTTCTGGACGCGCCTCGTATATAGAACCTTGTATAATCGACTCACAGCTTGCTATAGATAATGATAAAGGAGCTGGAATGGGATTCATTGCTAGACAGGAGGAGGATGATTAGGATCATGAGAGTGTACAGGGCGTATACTGGCGATGAGGCATGGAAAGATATTGGAGTAGGTATGAAAAGTAGTGCATGGAAGGGAAAAGATGACCATGACCATAAGCTGGCACTCGATTTCACGCACAAGGGTGTGGGTAGATTCTCTTTTTTAGGTAAGGGTGTCAGGGATTGGAATGAGTTACCAAGGGAAATGATCAATAATTTACCGAAAACGTTGAAAGAATTTAAAGTTAATATTTGTAGAGGGGAAATGTAGGTGGGTGCAGGATAAGGGAAAGATGGGTGTGTATGGAAATTACCACCGATGCATGAGCTGCATTGCAATTAAATTAAATTAAATTAAATTCTTAAAATTGAATTTTATTAATGGGTAGGGTCTAAGGGCGTTTATATTTTGTATTAACCATTACATGTTTTACATCCGAAAGCTCCTTCCTCAGCAGGGATGCATGAACAAGAATGATAAATAAATAAATAAAAATAAATAAAAGCGTCGTTCTGTTATTTTCAGTTGATATAACAATTTCGTATGGCGTAAGGCCTATCGCAGTGTCAGGACCAAGTGCAGCCGCGTTCCCGTTCCTAAATCTGATTTTGTTTTTCCAGCTGACTGCTCCACCACTGCCGCGGCAGCCCATGTTTGCTTTAGATTTACACCGGACTGGTCGGGTCGAGTCTTATTGTTATAACATCACAAATTACCGTCGGCCGCTCCATAATCGCATCGCGGTTCGGATGCCGAGGGTCGCCTCGCCAACCTTTATGTGCGCGCGCCAGACAATGGCCTGGGACCCGCTATCGCCTTTCAAAAGGCGGGTACTTGAATCGCCAAATAAAAAAGAACAGGGGACGGTCTGCCAGTGTGTGAGAGTGAGAGATGTTTACAAAAAAAAAGTGGGGAGGGGGAGCGAGACAGAAGGAAAACTTGTCGGTTCGGAACCTGATTCCACGCCGTATTAATTTTAGATTTATAGTAACCCTGTATTCACACGCAGGGACGGACAATGGCTCGGCCGCACCTGGAGGACGGGCCCACCGTGGCAGCCACTCGAATAATGGCGGCTTCAATTTCACAGGCGGACGTTTCACAAAGAGCGCAGTGCTTGACCCGACCGGCGCGGCGGAGACGCCCGGCCACTCTGCCAGCCGCCCCAGCTACTGTGCGCCGCTGTGACGTCTGCAGCCCTTGTCGGCGGCTGGCACGGCCGACACGCTTGTTACGAGAACATATGCCGATTACCATCCACTGTGGCGCACATAACACCACTGAACTGGACACCTCATTGCGGCTAAAGCTGAAGTACACTGATCAGCCAAAACATTAGGGGACATCCATTAATTACGTGAGGTGAAGAAATAGGGGGGGGGGGGGGGGGTCCGGCGAAATCTCACCATATCTCACCAGGGGGGAGGAGGGGGTCTACGGAAATTTTGCGAAAAATTTGGGGACAGTAGAGTCAAAAAAAAAGTCTACAATTTGCGTCAAAGTCGAAAAAAAGGTCTACAAAAGTTTCCAGGGCGATTTATAGGGGGGGGGGGGGGTTCTCACGGACCAGATCTCACCAGAGGGGGGGGGGTCCGGCCAGATCTCATGAAATCTCACCAGGGGGGAGGGGGGTCCAGAAATCCGGAAAAACACCTCACGTAATTTGTGGATGCCCCCTTATGGCCACCTACTTAGGGGCCATCCACAAATTACATCACATGAATTTCATGATTTTTTGGACCCCTCCCTCCCCCCATGTCACAGGTAGTCCCATTTGTGGGACCGCCCCCCCCCCTCCTCTGGTGTGACGTCACATACTTTGCAATTTTAAATTTATAAATTAAAACATCACTTCCAAAATAATTTATGTATTTCTAGTTAAAAAAACATATCAACAATAAATCAAACATTTAATAAAATATAAAAAAAAACATAAAAATCGAATTGATGATACAAAATTGAGTCATCATGCGTCCATGGATTTTTAACCCATTCCTTGATACCGTTTATATTGTCATAACAGTAACTTCAATTTATTTAATTTAATTGCAATGGAGTACAGGCTCCGGTGGCAATTTCCAACTTCATTCTTGATTTCGATAGTATTGGGAACATTCGATGTGTCAACATCATCTTCATCTTCCGCCACGAGCCAAAAAGTGATAAAAATTATGCATGTGATGTCACAAAGTTTATGACACTCCCCCCCCCCCCTTGGTCACACGATGTCACACTTTATAAACCCCTCCCCCCTTTTTCAAGGTGTGACGTAATTTATGGATGGCCCCTTACTAGTATACAGGTCCACCTATCGAACGCAATAAAAGCGATTCCAGGTAGCATGGATTCTACGAGTCCTTGGTAGGCTTCCAGAGGTATCAGACACCAGATTTCTACACACAGATCACGAAATACCATTAAATTACGGGCCAGCGGTTTGTGGGCGCGGCGGCTGGGAACGAGCATCTCGGAAACGGAGATGCTGGTCGGCTTTTCGCGTGCTACTGTAGTGAGCATCTATGGAAAGTGTTTGAAGGACGTTGAATCCACGATTAGGCGACAATGCGGTGGACACCTATGCTACTTTACAGAACAGGAAGATAAAGCAGGATAGGGGATGAGCTGACGAAAGAGTATAATTCTGGTGCTTCCAGAAGTGTTTCAGAGCTCAAGAATCGCGATTCTTCCTATCATGCTTTACAGAGCGGAAAAGCTTCCGACCTCCACGTTCTGTGATGCTGCGTGGGTGCCCATCACATGGTCGCCTACTTATGGTTTCAGCGTCCTTCAAACACTTTCCATAGATGCTCACTACAGTAGCACGCGAACAGCCGACCAGCCTCTTCGTTTCCGAGATGCTCGTTCCCAGACGTCGCTCCCATTAACCGCTGGCCCGTAATTTAGTAGTATTTCGTGATCTGTGCGTAGAAATCTGGTGTCTGATACCTCTGGAAGCCTAGCAAGGACATGTAGAATCCATGCTACACCGAAGCGCTGCTGTATTGCGATCGATATGTGGAGCAATTTTAAAATTGTTTCAGCTAAAAGATTATATTTTACCATAGATACTTGTTATTATCTACGTCAAACTTAAAGATTGAAATAAAATAAAAAATGCTATAATAAGACGGGAAGCCTTACCTCTTTTATTAATTTTTATTTTTTTCCAGATTTTCTGCTTCTTTTCGCCAAATGAACCATCAGCCTTCGCTTTTATTGAAGGGTTAAGAGTTTTGATAATCGTGTATCTGAATGGCCAGAAATGATAACATGGAGTTGGGTTTTTATTGTTACATTCTAGCTGTATCGTTGCATAGTACTGGAAATACCTGTGAAAGCAATTGCATCTGAACACAAATAATATCTTTATAATTCCGGAAAACGATGAAACTAATAATTTAACTAACGTTTTAAACAGATAACACAGAATGTTGTCTGCAGAAACAAAGTTGTTTTTAATTTTTATTTCCACATACTCGTTTTTCCTGGTAAACTTAAAAATGTATGAAAGGGTAAAATGATGGAAGCGATTAGGATTCATACTTTCGAATTACAGAATCTAACTCCATAAATTACGTTGAATGATTAACTCAATTGCCCGGTGTAATTGGTTTTTGGTCAAAGTGACTGTAAAGCAGAAACATAACAACACGTAACAATTCCTCAAGAAGTTATGGTATGACATAAATACTAGGAAGAGAGGGAAAATCTGGTACTCTCAATCTTCCTATACGGTACTGAATGTTGTATGATAAAGCCGTCAGACAGAAAACGAATAGATATATTTGAAATATGATGCTATCGATGGTTGTTCCATATGGACAGCAACAAGAACAAATGATCTAGTTGTAATGTAAATTAACATTCTTCGAGTTGGAGACAGGACCACTCTAGAAAATTGATTCTCCAGGGGCAAGTAGATGGAAAGTATTCCAGATACAGAATACTAATGAGATGTTTGAACGAATCGGACATAGCACAAGAAAACCTCTTCAGGTATCATTAAAAGAAGCATAAAATCGAATTAAACGAATATATATTATACAGTAAACTAGAGAAAGCTTGTAGATTTAACATTTTTTAGGAACAAAAAATGAGTTTGGCGCGTTGTTAATGACCAGCAGAAAAGGAAATAATTAAAAATTTTAAAATTTGTGTCTGTCTATCTCTCTGTTTGTTTGAGTGAAAGAGATTCAAAGCAAAATTTTTATGGGGTTTTCAATAATATACATCCCATAGTACTGGGGATAAAATAGCTTGCTGTGAAGTATGAAAGCTGAGATATTTAGCAGAAAAATCTAAAAAAAAAAAAAAAAAAAAAAAAAAAAGGATATAGATTTTTTCGTTGCCTGGCTTCACGCAAAATCCACTAATATAATTTTAATGGAATTTTGAATAATATACAACCCACCGAGCGTAGTGGGTGAGTAGCACATTCGGGAGGCCAGAATCTTAAAAACCTGGCCAAAAAGGAAAAAAAAAAGTTTCTGGATGGGAATTTTTGACTATCAGGTTGGCTACAGTAATGTTGGAACTACTGAATACCGATTGTTTGAACGATCAATTGTTCATTTTCTCCTTTATATTTCATGTCAAAGTCGGCACTTCATTGCTAGCGGTGCATGCAGCCGACCAGGTTACAAAATAGCCTTGTGGTTAAAGACAAATATTTGTGTTCAGTGTAAGTGAAACGAATATTTTAAATATGGACGGTGTTCCAGGCAGTATCTACTAATTAAAATACATTTATGTCATTATTAAATCATTAATTACACATATTTTTTTTATTTAACTTAATACCAGAAAATGCGCGAGAAAATTTTAAAATGTGTTTAAAGAAATAGAGATAAGTTACGAATTCCACGATATTCCGCTTTCTTTTGCACTGTGTCCGCAAGTATATATTATTACCTTACTAAATTAACCTTCAAATCCACCTACTAGTACCAACTCCGGCTTTGAACCACGTTTTAAGCAACGCTTGCAAAATGAATAATAATCATGAAATAATACATTTTTTTGAAACACAAATATTCTATATACTTTGTGAGTTACTTTTTAACGCTTTCAAACACGTGATAAGAAATAAGTATTAAATAAATTAATAACAATATGAATTGTCGGAGGATGCTCAAGATTCAACTAATAAGTTGATAAAGCAATGTCGCATAAGTTTTTCTCGAAAGTTTTCCGGACTTAAGAGTATGTAAGACGTGTTCAGAAGATTGTTGGCAACCACAGACTTCAACATTTCTTATTTGCGCAAATCATCAAACAAACTGAAGAGTTTGTCGGCAGAAGCCATTGCCCTCTTAGTTCCTGTGCCTGAAGATTATGAAGATTCCGATGTTGATGATGAGGAAACAGTCTTTGAAGATGATAACGATTCAGCTGAAGATGCAGAAGAAGAAGATATGAAAATAAAAAACAAGAAGAAAACGACAACTTTTAACTATAGTCACAAACAATGTACTAACTGAATAACTGTAATTGAAATAAAATTATTGTAATATTTTATACTACCTTCTATCCTCTATTTGGTACTTTTTTCGAGCTTTCCATTTTTTTAGCTTATATTTTTAACCATTAACTACAACAACCTCTAAATATTGACTTTTATATAAATAAAAAGAATTTTACCAATTTTTGTCCGCCATCTTGGATCCTCCATTTTGTTTTTTTAAATATTTGAAGTCATAATCTTCATCATCAATCTCGATAAATCCCAAAAAATTACTTTTATATGAATCAAAAGACTTTTATCAATATTTGTCCGCCATATTGGATCCGCCAAATTGGATCCGCCATATTATTTTTTCACTTTTTGATACCATATTCTTAATCACCAACTTCGATAACCTTTACGTACTAACTTTGGTACAAATTGAACAACTCTAGCAACTTCGATAATTCCACAAAAATTACTTTTATATCAATAAAACGACTTTTAGCAATATTTGTCCACCATCTTGGATCCGCCATTTTCTTTTTTCACTTTTTAATATTATATTATTAATCAGCAACTTCGATAACCTTTACACACTAACTTTGGTACAAATTGAACAACTTTTTATATTTTGGCCAGCTTTTTGCGATTCTGGCCCACTGTGCGCCGGTTCGAATCCCCGTCCGGGCATTCAGATTTGGGTTTTCCATGGTTTCGCCAAATCATTCCAGGCGAATGCCCGGATGCTTCCTTCAAAAGGCCATGGCCGAATTCCTTCCAGTTCCTTGCCATCAGTCCTTTGCCGCCTCTAATGATCCCCGACGTCGAAGTGACGTAAAGGAATGCTCAATACAAAAAAAAAAATAAAATAATAAAAATACGAAAAAACAAAAAATACACAACCTCCTGGTCTTGGAGATGGAGTAGGTTATTTTTCATTTTGATTTAAAGTTTAAGGTTGATAAATTTAGAATTCAAGGCTAAAAAAATTAAGAATTGTTCGTTGAACGAAATTCACGGATATTGTTGGCAACCAATGTTCGTCCCAATACATCGGTTATAAGTTTGATCGCCTACTGTATTTGCACCTTAAGTAACTGAGGAGACGAGTTTGATTGATCGATTACGACTCTGACCTGCAAATTAGTATTCCTAAATGAGTTTTGAAGAGTAAAATTGAGGACGTGATTTCAATAAACGCTTTTCTGAACATATTCTGTCTTTTAACCGAAGCGCTAGTTGAATCCCCAACCCTTCCCGGCTTCTTCAAAGAACACCGTATTGCTCTCATATACCGTAAGCTCAGCGTCGTGGAAGGCGATAACGGCTAACGATGTGTCTGTCCTGCGGGATGATCTTCGTCTGTGCAGGCAGGCGTGACATGAGGATCGGCCGTACAGACCACCCGGTCTGGTTTGACAACAGACAAACAAGTTTCAGCCACACGCGACCGCCCTGCCTCACCAGCCCATACCAACTGCCGGCCAGGGGGCAAATCGTGGTTTATAGTTAAACTAGCTGCTACCCCTTACCACCCTCACGAAGAAGCCATAGGAAAGAAAACGCACAGTCCGGAAGAACTCAAACAAAAAACGTTGATTACTTTGAATGAAATTTGGGAAGACTGGAGAAAAGTTTTCACAAATGGATCAAGAATAAGAGTGCAGTACACCTCAGTGGCATATGTGGACCCGGAGCACAAAGTGTATCAGGCATTCAGGGTTCTTGCACAGTTTTCCACTTTCTCCACGGAGACTTATGCAATTTTAATGGCACTAGAATATGTACAACAATGAAAAAAAACAACAATACTGCCACACGTACAGATTCCAAACCAGCCCTCCAAGCAATTTTAGGGATACAAAAGGGATAATTCAAGAATTACCTAACGTACGAAGTAGCTAAGGAATTAAGAAACAGTGCAGGGAAAGAAATAGAAATCAAACTACAATGGGTACCTAGTCACGTTGGTATAGCCGGCAATAAGACTGCGGGTATAACAGCAAGGAAACAACCGAATTCCCAGGATAAGGAACAATTCCCCATACCATTTACAGATTATAAAGATACAATCTCGTCCTGCGTTAAGGTTAATTGGGAAAAAAATGTGGCAGGAGGATAGACAGGAAATTGGCAGATGGTAGAGGGCAATAACGAATACAATCAGAAATAAACCATGGTACAATCGAGAGGACCTTAGCAGAAAGGAGATCAGCTGTTTGATGAGACTGGGCGTTCGACACGTGTTGTTAAATGACAAAAAAATTATGATAAAACTAATTGACTACCCCATGTGTGGGAGACGGAAGTTATATATACCACTTCATGTTGAGGTGCTGAAACTACAAGGCATGAATTCTTAGAAGAAGGTTTGCAAATTACAGACACACAATCCCTTAGGCAGGTCCTCGCATATCCCAACAAAAAATCCTCTATCTATTATTCAAGTATGATTAAGAACAAAAACTCATGTAAAAAGCATATATGAAGAACAAACAATACTGTTATATTACCCCTATGCAACTGGCTAAATTAGCCCATGCGAAAAAAAAAAACTGCTACCCGCGACTTTGTACGCGTGGACTTAGGCACTTCTAACACGGCGCTACTGAAAAGAAACCACTTACTGACTCGGATCACCAATCAGTTTCTGTTCAGTCACTGCGTTAGTATTTGAATTGACGCTCGCACACGAGGTGATCGGTTGGTAACCAGTCCGCAACGCGTCCGTGATTAGTTCCGAGTGACGCTGCGTGCAGGTTCCGCGCAACTAGTTACCAAATAGTTTTAAACAAAGATGGCGGATCAGGTAATGAATTTAAAGCTTGTTGCTGAAATCGAGAAACATCAGTGTTTATATAAATACAAGTTGAGCCAGTATTCACGGAAAGATGCCGCAGAAAAAGCAAGGAATGATATTGGACAGAAAGTTAATTTATCAGCTATGTAAACGTATTTTTAATAAAAAAAATAATGAACAATAATTTGTAAAAACCTTTACATATATATTTTTCTTATTTAAATTACATAATATAATTCCTTTGCCAAGAAAATGCTCCTTGTGGAGTAATAAAGTAAGTGGCTAAATAATTTCTGGTGTCATATGCTGATGCACGAGAACTTAGTTAAGTTGTGACAACGGTATTTGTTGAAGTTATATTATTATCAAATTTACTCGGACTGCACGGAACTCCTGCCCCACTCCAGACCTAATTATGCAGTATGCAAGCTTATTTTACTATATTAATTACTTTTTGTGGGTCATTACATCTTATGAGACTGTTAAACACTTGAATTTTTTTCATCATGTCAAATGTACATTCTTAAGTTTCTTTTTTTTTCTTCTTCTTCTTCTTTTTCTTCTTTACTAAATCTATGATTAAAATCTCTTTTAGTGTCATTAAGAGTTCTTTGCGGATATGATCATTAAATATCGCGTAAGAGGGGACGCTTCATCGTCTACGAAATAGAACGGGAAATTGTTAATATTTCCATTACTCCGTAGCGTTGTAGGCAAAAGCTTTTATTTATTTAATTGTTTTAATCTTCTCTTCCTTCTTTTAATAATGTAATATAACATCCTCATCTCAATAAGAAGAAATCATCGCCTCACTCAAATCACACGAGTGACTGAAGTTCCAGGAATTTGAGTAGAGTCGTGTGCGAACATTGGTCAGTAACTAGTTAGTAATTTCGGTCTGTGATCAGTTCCGTTTCCTGTGAGTAGCGTTGTGTGAGAAGGGCCTTAGAATTTCATTGCTAGAATTGGATATAGAAGGCTATAAGTTACATAAGTGGTTACCCAAGAAACACAGACTTCGCATGATATGATGGGGAAGCATTCACCATACCATTTTACCATCGAACCTGTCTCATGAAAGTATTCACCAACAAAAATACGAAGGAGGTTGATACTTTGTCTCTCTACCTCCGTATGTCTGTGAGAAATTTTCAGGAAGATTTAAACTCTGATATTAATTACTACAGGCATTACACATATGAATAGACATCTATATTTAGTTGCGTGATAATGTGGTTAGAAGTCTGCTGTACAGGATGAAAGAAAATGTGCCAAAAATAGGGAATCAGCGAATAGTATTAGTGTTTCATGAATGAAAACCGTTTTCAATTTTGTGTATTCTACAGTATACCTTCTCTAATTACTTATGAAGCCATGTCTTTATCTTATGTTATGCACGCTCTTCAAGTAACAGTACAGCTTTGCAAAAAGTTTAAACATGTGCGACTCTCGTTGAGTTGGTGCTGTTAATAAAGCATGTGATTAAATGGTGGACAAATCGAAAAATGCATTCAGACACTACCCAATGTGATATTTATGCTTTCTTCTTTTGAAAACGATCAAAAGTCTCTTGTCTTATGAATAAAGTCGCTATTTGCAGTTCACATTACGTACCGCAGTAGTTACTAAGATGATTAAACTAAAAACTTTACTATAAACTTCCTTAAGAGGCAACATCTGTTAGGTATTATTCTGAAACATACTGTTGTTTTTTGCGTCTTACAGATCTATTTTCTTACAAAAGTTTGACTACTTGTGTTCAGCAACATTAATAATATTTCATGTATCGTTCAGCAAGTAAATTTCAGTTATAACTATATTATTTTCCTTTAAATTTTACAAATTCCAGTGCTGACCACTGAACTATAAGTATTGTTTGTTTGGAAAGAGGTGTATTTTAGCTGACAACTACTAACTTTCACAAACGTTCTGGTTATTAGATTCTGTTAGAAAGTGCTGGTATTATCAATAAGTGTTGAATGAGAAGTGAAAAATTACTCCCAGGTATTATTTATTATTCCATCGTTGCACTTGTCAAGGATTTAATTAAGTCTCCAATTCAGCCTTTCTATAACAGACTACTATTTGAAATATTTTAGTTCAGTATCGTAGCAAGTATTTTGGTTAACAGTTCAATCTGAAATTTTCTATTACATCTGTATTAGAAATTACACTAGGCATCAATGACTACATATCCACGTACCTTTTCTGATGATGAATTATTGATATAAAAACGTGGTAGTTTTACGCAGACTGGACTCTATGCTGAAAATACGGTGTTGGCGATAACTGTTTCTGTATGTTTTCTGAATCACCTCTTTTTGTAAGTAATGTTGTAGACGTCCTCTGAATTTGATGTCATGTTACACGATGACACAGCGGGTATTAAGGAGGACCTTGTATCTTGGTGTCACTTGTCCTCTTTCCGGAGCTTTCATTAGTATTCTTCGTCCCCACAGTGGCATGACCTCAACTGCAATGTAAATTGCCGTGACGTCTAAATTAATGTCCCTAGTAGTCAACAGACTATGTATCACCATTTACTATCGCGTTCTGGAGAGTCTCTCAGTCTCATAGCTTTTCTCTTTGTTTTCGACATTATACACTCAGCTTCTGCTGGGTTCTCGTGCCTTTTGCAATTATCAGCTTTTTTTTTTAGATTAAAAATGTTTCTTTGTTTGAGTGTTTGTAAAATTGACCCAATGTTAACGGAAAAGTATAACTATAGCGTAGGGCCTACTATTGTTTCAAACTCTAAAAATGAAAATCGCAGTTTTTTTTTTTTTTGAAAAACTTTCAATATCACCCTTTTCCAACGGAACTGTGGAGTAGTCTTCAACAAGGCAAAGTTTATTTATTTATTCCACTTGGGATCAATAGCAGCGCAACTCTTGTATTATGTTCTTTTCTGAATAATGGAAAAAGAAGCGTTAGTCTCGGATTTTATACTAGCCCGAAATGATAGGAATTGTTACTGCTGTCGAAATGAAATCTACTGTTCCAAGAAAGAATCACTCAATTTATTTATAACTGTTACTTGTAATCAATATTTAGTTTACTTTTTAACAATCTACGAATACAAAACACGTTTATTTTTCCTCCATATAGTCGAGTTCGCATACTAATCCTTGCTTCATAACAATCAGTCGTTGATTTGGGCACTATGTTGCTGGCGAGGCAGCCCAAAGATTCTTACAATAGTAGCTATCGCTATCTCAAAGACTATACAAATCTGTGGAACCCCTTCATACACAACCAATTTACAGATATTAATAAAATTATACCTAAAAACTTATGATTGGTCAAAGAAAAAGAAAAAATAAATATATATTTTACTTACGGCTTTACGTCTCGTTGACGGTGAGGTCATTAGAGGCGGGATTGGACTGGGGACAAGGAACGGGAAGGAATTCGTCAATGGCCTTTTGAAGGAAGTATTCCGGCATTCGCCTGGAGTGATTTCGGAAACAATAAAAAAACCAAATCTGGATGCCCGGACGGGGATTCGAACCGGCGTACTGCCGGAATGCGAGGACAGAGAAAAATATTAATACTAAAATTAATAATAATAATGATTGATAGTATGTTAGATTGTAAGAACGGAGACTTTCCCGGCGTATGCTTGATATGAAGTCTCCACGGGTGTACCGCCGAACACTATCAATATGTTAGATTGTCAATATTTCTCTAGACATGTATTCGAAAAGCTGTTCCAAAGCTGGCGGAAAGCTGTACAACTATAGACAGTGCTAGAGAATATCGAATGGTTTTTTTTTTTTTTTTTTTTTTTTGTACAAAATGCATATATACTGAAAATTTTGCCACAACAATTTAACCATCTGCCTAGCTACTATTTTGAATAGCAGCCGAGAGCAGGACAAGCTAATTTACGTTACCAGTAATTCCTCAACGAGCAAATATTGCTATGGTGCTATAACTTTAATATGAAACTACTTTGTATTTCGCACAAATTTTACATGAACCAGAAATATATCCTCCAGTATTGTTTATAATTCTTTGGTGGCTTTCTAATAAAATTTTGGTCAATAACTAGAGATTCCAGATATGGTACTGCAACTGCACGGTGTTAGAGTGAGGTCAACTGTCAGGTTTGTGTTTGACAAACTCTGTACTGTTTTCATTACTTCTTGCACCCTACGCGACAGGTGGCGAACATCCTTGACGGACCGACCCATTAATCCTGCAAACAAACTGCTTCACGCCCGGATGCCGCGAGGACCCAGCTCTCCATTTTTCTTTATTACGTCTGGTCGACTCGCAATTTCGTACCTTACTCTACCAGACCCTCCTACTACCCCGCAGCCCGGGGGAGGCAATTTCTAGACTGTTATTTACGCTGGCAGCTCCGGATGTTTGACAAGTGGTCTTCACTTAGGCGCCTGCGGGATGAGGGATGGCCGCCCGCTTTATTGGTGCCGGCACAATTTATACCCGGACGTCGCGACGCTAAATAACAAGAGCTTTTATCAAAGACGGCGCCGCAGGGCCCGTTCGTCACTGCGATTTACGCCCCCGGCGTCACGGTCTGTCGACAGACGAGTTCCGCCAGTATTTCTTGACTGAGAGTTCCAGGGTGCGGTGCAGCAATATTTTACGGTTCTAATCTCCTCCTATTGTTCCTTTGTAAGCAGCTTGGATGGAGACGGGAGAGACAAAATAAAAACAAGAATGTGTTGGAGTAAATTTAGAGTAACAACGTGGAGGAACAATGCGTCCTGACCAAGGGTGAAATATGGTCTTGTCTGTCAGAGGGTGCTGTAAAGATCTGTGTACCATAGTGTTGTGTTGACACGGTTATTACTCAGTCAACAGGAGGATGGATGGATAAGGTCTCACCCCTTCTGTGGCGGGGTTATAATAATTTTTCCGCAACGTCTCTTTTAAGGCGCATTCCCACGATCCCTTGTAGGCGAGGCGAGACGGGACGGGACCTCATTAGCCGAAGTGTAGGGACGACCGCGGGCCGCAGGCTAGTCCTAGCTTACCTTGCCGCCACCTCCCCACCACGTTGCCTAGTGTCGTTTGGCACAGAACACTTTACAGCAACAGAAGGGGTGTGCACCGCTGCTGAAAACCGATGGCAACAGCGCACCGCTACACACGGCTATGATGTTTACCGACTCAGAGTGGGTAGCTGCGTCTCTTCTCCGGTAGCAGAGGCGGCCCTGTTCCCATGGCGGCCCGTCCCGTCTCGCCTCCGTTTACAAGGGATCGTGGAAATGCGCCTTTATCGGTCGTGTTCAGGGGCGGATCCAGGATTTTGGTTTGGGAGGTGCTTGAGCGGACTTTGATTTGGGGGGAGGGAGGGGCTTGGCTTGAATGGATTTTCGATGGGGGAAGCTTGCCTTTAGTGGATTTTGGCTTTGGGGGGGGGGGCTAGAGTTGGGCAAAAGGTAGTATTTATAGTCTCCTCGGGCCTCAAATCCGTAGAGTTAAAAAAAGGTCTCCAAAAGGTCTAAAATGCGGAGGTGGACCTAGATACTTTTTTTTGGGGGGGGGTTGAGCCTCCTAGTGCTCCCCCCCTGGATCCGCCACTGGTCGTGTTGTTTTGGATCTGTTGGTTGTCCTGATCGTTTCGCAAATCCAAATCAATAAGGATAGCCATTTCTTTCTTACAACAGGCACTGACAGTGTTCGAAGGGAGAGGGTTGCACCCGGACCCAACCCACTCATGCCTACTCTTCCGAAAGGTACCTGAGGGTCAACCAGGCTTCACGTCTCCATCAGTCGGACGAATTACCATCAACACTCGATACGCACTGGACCTAGGACTTTGGTCCACAATCTGGTAGTTAGGAAATGTGCACCACCGACGCTCCTAGTCTGTCAGGTAAGTTCTGATGAAAATTCCTTCCACCATCACGACTCGAAGCAGCTATCCCGTGTTACCGCCGGCCTACTGAGCCTACGGGGTGGGTTAATAAGGAATTAATTGATTTTACCTGACTTGTTTCGGGTACAATTAACGACAGAGTTGATATTTGGGACGCTATTCATATATATTATATCTATGAAGAGCTTTTTTTTTTCACAAGCCATTAGGGTGTTTTTCCGGAATTCCGGACCCCCTCCCCCCCTTTCTGAAGTAACGTGAGATTTTGACGGAGGCCTTTCCCCCCCCTACCCCTACTAATCGAACCCTCAATTTTTTGAAACCCTTTATTTCTTTTAGGTCTCATGCTTTTGGTGAGATTTCGTGAGATTTCGCCGAACCCCCCAACCCCCCTAATTCAGCTCACGTCATTGATGGGCGCCACCTTATCTCTCTTCATACCTAGCCAAAATTGTTAAATGAGCCATAATTTTAAAGATTAAGGTATCCGCTTTGGCCACATCATATTTTAGGAGTGTAATTTTTCCAAATTCGATCCCTAAAGGGCAAAGATGTCAATATTTGTAAAATGCTGTTTTTTGTGGGAGGATTTTTTTTTTTTTTTTTTTTTTTTTTTTTTTTTTTTTTTTTTTTGAAATTCGTTATTTAAAGGGCGAAAGCTTTTTTATTTCTATAACGTACTTTTGTCATAAGTTCTTTATCTCCCTTGATACCTAACCGAAATCGATAAATGAGGTATCTTTTAATGATTGAGACATACACTTAGGTAACATTATAAATTTGGAAAGAAATTTTTTGGAATTTTATCCTTGAAGGACTAAAGTAATAACTGTGAAAGTCGCGCGTATGAGATAGTTCAGAGTCAAGCCGCTAGATAGCAGCAGCACATTTAACAGAGATATCAATAAAACGTGAATTTTTTGTGCAAAACGTTTCTTTTCGGATAATTTTTTATTTGTTTCAAAAACATTTCTTTTTTTATATATAGTCGTACAATTCATATGTAAACATTAAATTTGCGAAATTTTCTCACGGGATACGGCCACTGCAACACAGATTACAGAGACATGGATAAAAGTCTGTAGTGGGTCTAAATGTAATATAATTTTATATGCGGCACACTGAGTTATGATGCATTTCCAAAGTGGCCCGCAAGAACATTTGGGTTGGCCAACCCTGTAGATGAGATAAAGAATCGCAGAGTGTTTCCAACTAAAATTGACAAATTTAAACGTTCCAGGAAAAATGCACAGTGGTCAAGACTACTTAATCTGCAGAAAGAAGGAGGAACCTCAGTGAAAAAATGAAAAAAATTCTAGGAGGAGAAGAATAGGTAAACTAGTAAACAAGTTGTTTCCGGTGGCCTAAAGTAGGCAAATATTGAAAGGAGAAGAAGACAGTAAAAAAAATATATATGTTCCTCAGTAGTTTTTTCTTCGATAGAAAATGTACATTTTTGGTTTAGATTTTCATGAATCTAACAATAAATATAAAGTGAAAATACTTTTTTGAAAATATTAAAAACAATTTGTAAGACCTACCACGACTTTGTAATACACTTTCACCAAATATCTTTTTAGTTAATTCAACTTAGCATACATCTCAGTACGAAACCATCAGCACTCGAGAGTAATTTGCACCAGATTGATACAATTTTTTTCAAACAATTGCTTGAATAAATGCTGATAATATTTGATTCCTTTTATGACTTTAAAATTTAAGCCGTCGAGTAACACCTTGCTTGTTTTATAATTTTACCTTCTTTCTTTTGTTCTAAGCTTTATACTAAGTGTATTTAAGTTTCGAGTTATGGGTAAAGGAGAAAGCTACTGGGAAAAGATAATTATTATTTTAAAAAACTTCTTTAGGAAATTAAGTTGTATATTTAGCGCAGTTATGGTAATTTCGTTAATGTAATTCATAATAATAATTCGCGTTCTGCCTAGTAACTGAACATCTGGCAAATGGATGTTACTTTAATAGACCGGCAACATTCGGCCATTTCCGTTCATGTCCGAAGTGTTACCGGTCATTGGCCGCGGCCACAGCATTTCTTAGCTAACAGGAAATTTCAAATAAACAACTGTATTTTATATAATTTGCACTTACATTTTTAAAAGGAAGTGTAAATTTTAAATAATTTAAAAACACACCAGTTAAAAACTCCGAGAATATAATTAGAAAGTTTATTGTATCATGAAAAGTATCAAAAAAAAAAAGAGAATAATTAACCACTATCTGCTTTCCCTCAGAAGCTTTTCCAGAAAAAATCCTACGATCACAACAGTTTATACCTATCATTTTTAAAGGGCTTTTAAAGTAGTATCATTATAAAGACTAATACCATGGGGACTGGTCCTTAACATTTAGTGTTTTTGAGTTAATTTTCGAATCTTTGGGATTATATTACCACCAGTATCGAATCGTATCTTTTGTGTTTCTTACAATGAGTGTAGTATTACATAAAACCGAGCGTGGTGGGTGAGCGTTTAACGCTTTGGCCTCGCATTCAGGAGGACGCCGGTTCGACTCCTCATCCGGGCATTCAGATTTGGGTTATCCATGGTTTCCCCAAATCACTCAAGGTGAATGTCTGGATGCTTCCTTCAAAAGGCCATGGCCAAATTCCTTCCCGTTTCTTGTCCCCAGTCCCATTCCAACTCTAATGACCTCGACGTCGAAGAAAAAAAAAAGTATTACACAAAGTCCTCTTTTGGATAATTTCTAACATGAAAAAGGCCTCTAAAGAGGAAAAATCCATCGTACATTTTTTTTAATGTGATTCGTACACGGTAGTGTTACTGTTTTAACAAACATCGTATAAATTTATGCGTGATTATAATTTGCAGGCAGTTACGCCCGTGTGAATCTAGTTGTAAGCGTATGTTACGTTAGATGTTTGAATAATATTAGCTTAGCATGTGGCTATGTTAAAATGCAACTAGGATCACAATTATTTGCTAAGTATTCGCTGAAGCCTCTCATTTAACAGACATAAAGAAAAAAACTAGTTTCGTGAAATAGTTCCCGCCCTCTGTCAGAGAAAGGTGTAAATTTTTCTTGGTGAATATTTTATTGTTCACTTCGGTGAAAAATGTAATTTTAACATTTTGGACTATCACAGTTGGACTAAAATATCAGAATTTAAACTATAGCAATCATCGTATACACAATACAAAGATATAAAAAATTCAAGTATTAAAACTGAAGTATTGTTTTTACGAAAAAACAAATATTATTCTGATGATTTATATATTATTCTGATGATTTATATATATATATATATATATATATATATCACCAGAATAATATTTGTTTTTTTCGATAAAAACAAATATTATTCTAGTTATATATATGTATATATATATATATATATATATATAAATCTAATTTGGCTGTGCCACTTAACAAGAATGGAAAAATAAAAGAAAAACTTGCATAATGTTTTGTACGACTGCTTTTACGCTTAATGTTGTGGTGATCTTTGATGCAGGGTTCGATCTCTGAATTGTATTAAGAATCTCTGGTGCAAATCCTGTGAGGTTAATAACGTACTTTTATTTCTTGCTCCCATGCCCAGTGGCGGTCTTAAGATACACCACAGATTTTCTGTTAGATCCTAAGCTTTTAACTGTGAAGACTCCATCAAGATTCTTTCAGTAGTTTTTGCGTGTACCAAAGATATTCGCCGACACGGTCTCCTACAGATTTATATATGTAGAGATGAATTTTAATCTCCGATGTGGTATCTTGTTCAGATCTTTACGTGTCTGTAATTGTTGTTGGGTTATTTGCCTGTGCTGAGCCGTAGCCGGTGCGGCTAGCAGCTGGCATGCAGGCGGCGTGACGCTGTGTCCGTTGGAGCGCAGCAGTGGAGAGCAGGTGGGATTCAGACAGGCGTGTTAATGGCGAGCGACGCGCCGTCAGACCGCATCGCATCGCCCGCCGCGCCGTTCTCCTTGTGTATTCCAGGGGGACGACGCCGCCAAACTTCGGACACCGCAAACCAGCCTCGTTAAAACACAGGTGGTCTGCCGCCGCCTGTGTCTCAGATTCTGCTTACATAATCCAATCCAGATCTTTGGTTTGACATTGCTAAGCTCTCCTCGCACACTATTTGCATTTCTACCTCAAGATTTCTTCAAGCTGACCTCATGATTTAATCTACCATATGCAGTACGCGCTTGCACATAATTTCATGAAAGCCTGCCTGGGGAAAAAATCAACTGAGACTGATTTATGTTTCTGAAACAACAAAAATATTCAAGTATTATGAGTAATTAATATCACATAAGACAAACTAAAAACAAAAACACTATCACTCAACATTCTAAAGCAAAAAATAATCGTATGATAGAAATCAGAATACTATAGTGTAGTTCTACTGCAGTGAATGTGAGCATAAGTGATATTGATTATATCGCAATTCTGGAAATGGCTCACAACATCCAATTATTATCAAAAAATATTTAAGAACATTTATGGGTACTAGATCTCGTTGTATTTTTCTTAGCGTTCTCGCCTCGCATTCGGGAGGACGGCGGTTCGATCCCCGTCCGGGCATCCAGATTTGGGTTTTCCATGGTTTCCCAAATCACTCCAGGCAAATGCCGGGATGCTTCCTTCAAAAGGCCATGGCCGAATTCCTTCCCATTCCTTGCCCCCATCCTTGCCCCACATCCTTTCCCGTCTCTAAAGACCTCGATGTTGAGAGACGTAAATACAATAAAAAAAAAAAATGTATTTTTCTGGTCCAGGATGCATTTTCTAATTGGTTGATCACAGTACGTCGTTGTTGACGGTGAAGCCTCTTCTAAGTTAGATGTTATTTCTGGCGGTCCTGAAGGAAAAAGATCCTGCAAGAAGAGGATCAACGACGCCTGAAGAGAATCGTTTAAAGTGACAGAAGTGCCACTCTTCCGCAAATTGCAGCGGATTTCAATGCTCGGCCTTCAACAAGTGTTAGCGTGAGAACCATTCAACGAAACATCATCGATATGGGCTTTTGGAACCGAAGGCACATTCGTGTATCCTTGCTGAAGGTACGACACAAAGCTTTATGCCTCGCCTGAGCCCGTCAACACCGTCTTTGGACTGTTGATGATTGGAAACATGTTGCCTGGTCTGACGAGTCTCGTTTCCAATTGTATCGAGCGGATGGACGTGTATGGGTACGGAGACAACCTCATGAATTCATGGACCCTGCATGTCAGCAGGAGACTGTTCAAGCTGGTGGAGGCTCTGTAATGGTTTGGGGCGTGTGTAGTTGGAGTGACATGGGACCCCTGATACGTCTAGATAAGACTCTGACATGTGACACCTACGTACGCACCCTGGTTGATCACCTGCATCCGTTCACGTTCTTTGTGCATACCGACGGACTTGGGCAATTCCAGCAGGACAATGCAACACCCCACACGTCTAGAATTGCAACAGAGTGGCTCCAGGATTACACTTTTGAGTTTAAACACCTCCCCTGGTCACCAAACTCCCCAGACATGAACATTATTTAAATATTACTGGGATGCCTTGCAACGTGCCATTCAGAAGAGATCTCCACCTTCCTTGTACTCTTACGGATTTTTGGACAGCCCTGCAGGATGCGTGGTGTTAATTCCATCCAGCACTACTTCAGACATTAGTTGAGTCCATGCCACGTTGTGTTGCGGAACTTCTGCGTGCTCGTGGTGGCCCTACACGATATTAGGCAGGTGTACCATTTTCTTTGCCTCTTCGGTGTAAATCTTGCTGTAATTTTTTATTGTTGTTATTTATTAAACAACATTTTATTTTAAATATCTCTGTTTTGATTAAGAAACCAAGAAAAAAAATGAAAGATCAGGAAGGTGTGTCCAATAAGAAAATACCGATTTAAGCAAATGATTGTACATCGAATAAAAATTATTCAGCTAGTGACGTCCAGGTTAATCTAATCGTGTGATTTCGATCACGTGAATTACGTTGTAATTATTTTGTTTTTGTATATTTCTTTTTGGTTTTAATCAGTATGATTTATTGTGTTAAAAAAATTTTTCTCTGGTTCTAGTAGCCCGTATGCTGGGCAATTTATCTCCCATGTATAAGACGGCTTTTGTTATCCTCGTATTCTCAGACTGTGTTTTCAAGCGATATTGGTTTAACGGAGAAGCGATTTGTGTGGTTGTAAAAAGTGGAAGCCGCATTCTATTTGATAAGCGTTGATGTCTAGGCATTTGCCTAAACGATTGGGGAAAACAACTAAACAACAGTAATCAATAAAATTGGTAAGGCAAGCTCGAGTATTGAATCTGGGCTCCTTGAACAAACCCAAATCTAATATAGATCGCTTTAATGCCCTCGATGGCCTAACTGGATGGTAAGTATCAAGTAAATAGGTTGAAAATCGTTCCTAAATTTTGTTTTTATTTTTGACTAATAGCTGCAACATGAAAAATTTATAAGTTACCTGCTTTTTTTGGTAATGGCTTTACGCCTAATCAACGTAGAGAACATTAGCGGCAAAACAAAAGTGGTTATAAGGAACGGGGAGGAATTCGGCCTTGATCTTTTGAAGGATGCATCCATGGTCATAAGAACTTGGAGAACCCCACAATTCGCAGACATAATTCGGCACAGAGGTGTTTTATGGGGTAAATGAGACTTAAATTCTTACAGGAATTTTCCATATGAGTTATGAAGATTGTATTACAACTTCATGATGATTTCACAGCATCGTCGCCGGTGATGATCAGCAAGAATTGAAGTGCCCACAGCAATATTTTGCTACATTAGCATCAGCATTATGCGAACCCAGCTGCAATAAGATTAGATAAACTTGTTACATTCAGTCAGAAGAACTGGTTAAGCGTGATATGAATGAACTGATATTCAGCTCGGCTGAAAACAGAGTCAAAGATTTGAACAATCAGAACTATACACATCGACTGCAAAGTCTTCAAGCGGATAATCTTCTCGTAGGCTTCCCGCTGCATATAGATCGTTCTTCGAAGGGATTGCAGAGAAGACAGAAATGATTCTCCTATCCTCTTCCGTGCACCAGCATACAATCGAAGGTGAGAATAGTTGCACCAGCGCCCACTTTGAAGAAAGTATCCCAGTCACCGTATATGGTGTATGAAAATTTCATTATAAAGAATAGTAGAGATTTATTAGTAACAAAATCTTTCTATATGCGAATTCAGACTCGCTTCCGTACGCTCTCCAACACTACACTGTGATTGGGCAGTATGTATTGCGCCCTTGTCCGTTCCTTAGAAACTCTGTGACATAGGTTTCTTAAGCGTGTTTGCATAAGTGCTTTTCAAAACTTGTTCCGAGGGTAGATACACCTCTCTTTATCATAGCCTCAGGGCACAAAGGCTTTGCCTTTGAAGAGATCCATGTCGAAGAGTAGTGCTATTATCTGTGGCTTTACCAACATTCTGCTTGGCAGGAATCAATTTTATCTTCAAAAAAGCAGATATTTCCTAGTTTATCGTAACTAAGGTCATCCGTAAACCAATGTCTTGCATACCGTCTCAAATTAACAGTTTTAATAACAACAGTAATTGATTGTCCTCCTTTGTAGCACAATGGAAACATCTCCGAAATAATATAATACAATTATATTAATAGTATATTCATTCTTAATTATATCAATGTCTTTTTTCTTCTCTGGTATAAAGCTATGTTGACATTACTTATAGAATATGTTTGGTTGTAATTGTTAAGCGCTCAGACATAGCCACAATATCGTTACCCTGTATGTAAATCGAGTACGTGTTGTCATGTCCACAAATATTTATTTTGTTGAACCGCAAATATTAGTGGAGTGTATTAAATGTACACGTCTTTCTCAGAGTGAATATATTAAAGACAGGAAGTGGGTTATATTAATTTAGTTACACGATCACTGCCAATAAAGAATTCATTTTTCGGATATTGCTTTTTGCTGATGATGTAGTTTGGAGATTAAATCAAACGGGACAACATTAAAGATACCTTGTAGTTTGAGTATAAAAAAAACTACATTCTCTCTTTTAATTTGGGGACAAATTAAAGAATTAAAATAAAATAACAAGAGTTATGTCCCCTGGTGGTCCAGAAGAAGAACCTACTTATATAAAAGAACGGATTCAATATTATTCATGTAACAACAAACGTAAGATTATCCGACTACTTGTCGAAGTACTCATTCTATAATTCACATGATTGGGGTTTCCGTTAGTTTTCATATCGCAAATATTTTAATAACCATATCAATTAATCTTATATTTACTTGATTCTGATCAGTATTATTTGTACATAGTAAGTACAATACTTAATTAGATTATTATTTATAAGACAACACAAGAACAGAAATCCCTACGCCATTCAAGTACCATATTTCATTAAAAAAATTATCAAAATATCGCATATCACGTTTTATGATCGTTTTATCGACAAAAACAAATTCTGCAAGCTCCCCTATCTTTTTATATTTTTTTTTTAAAAAAAAAAAAAGAAGAAAGAAAGAAAAATCTCTCTAAAGATCATTCCGTCGCGTCGGTAAGGACTTATTACGTCATAAAACTGCACGAGAGTAGTTACTTTTCAAGCATTCCGCGATTGTCAGTTGCTTTTTGCGCGCCCGCAAAGTTATGGACGGTGACCTGAGCCAGACTACCCTTTATATTTACGTCCGAGCATTACT
This sequence comes from Vandiemenella viatica, assembly GCA_031002005.1. Classification (NCBI taxonomy): domain Eukaryota; kingdom Metazoa; phylum Arthropoda; class Insecta; order Orthoptera; family Morabidae; genus Vandiemenella; species Vandiemenella viatica. Next base: position 250,798,663 of record JARYHS010011408.1, on the reverse strand, counting down.
GCTTGCCGTTCCTACCGTATAATGAAATGACTTAAGTAGCCTGGTCCTGATCTCCGTTGCCTGTACTTAGGAACTCTGCCCGTTTTGTACTCGAGGTACGCGGTAGCACCATAACTCCAGCTCGTAAACGCGCCAAGATAATGGCATTCCGATCCTCTTTGTACCGCGCGCAAGTAATTGCAGCCCTTTCTTACCATGCACAAAGCGGTATCAGTCGGAATACCGCAGACGGAATAATCCGGAGCAGGCAACCAGACCTTTTCATGCGGACTGCAAACACGCTGGGAACTATACCCTTCGGCGAGTGGGCGACAATAAAAGCCGGAAACCTATAAAGTCCCCACAGACGAAGAGTGCGTCCACCAATCAGATAAACAGGATGTGACGAAAGACTGTGCGTCATCGCATTTTCTGCCTAGTCAGCGCAAAGGTGAATCGGCATAGAGCCCTCCTATCAGCGATAACGCATACACGTCTTGTTTATTTATTTTCTCTGAAATATGAGTCCGAGAGAAAAATTTGCTTATTAGTAATATCAATTAAGTTCTGGAGTTAAAGGAAGGAGGGAGGCGTATATTTTCATCTATACTTTGCAGTTCACAGAACTTTTGTTGGTAGTGGGTGCTTAAACCCAAACTACACTTTGCTGTGTTTCAAGCCAAATGGCACGAGAGTGAATAGAAAATTGACTAACGCGTAATTCATTTCCCTGTTCTTACCCACCCTGGTAATGTTACACACATACACCGGAAGAATAATATTTAAATTAATGTTGATGTTTGCATTTAAAGACTAAATTCGAGCAAAAAGTACGTCACCGCTTTAACTACAGATTATTTTGATTTTTCATGTTTTGCTTTGTCATTAGAAGCGGGGTAGGATTTGGGACAAGGATCGGGAAGAAATTAGTTCATTGCTTTTTGATGGAACCTTCCCGGCATAAGACTGAAGTGATTTGGGGAATCCCGGGAAAACCATAATCTGGATGACCGGACGGAGATTTGAACCCGCATCCCCTGAATGCGAAGCCAGGGCGTTACTGCTCATCCACCACGCTCGGTGAAAAGAATACAGGTGAAACGTGTGAAGTCTGCGATAGTTTAGTAAGGGCTGTGGCGATCGAGTCACAAAATGTGCGGTTATTTTCTCCTATTTCAATTGTGCTTGCTCTATTAGTGGTCTTTGGTAGAACGCGGATTCTAATCTCCATCCTGTCATTAAGTTCTCAGTTTTAATGGTTTTCATAATTGCTCCAGGCGAATGCGGCAATGGTTCTTTAAAAAATCCATGGCCAAATTCCTTCCGAATCCTTCTCCCCTTTGTCCTCTCCCGCCGGTAATCACCTCGAAATCAACGAAATGTAAAGACTCAAGCGAAAAAAATTCACTTTTTCGATAGTGCTGTGTAGCCCGGGCAATATGGATCGTAAGAGTTTTGTACGCAATCTCCTTTGTGCTGACGTTGCAGTTCTATCTATTACTCAAGTGATCATTGAAGCATTACGGAGGGTAAATACTTGGTCTGGCCACTAAAATTAAAGAATTGTATGAGAATTGTTATTCATCATAAAATTTAAAGTTCTGCTACACAAAACATAGTGAAAACAGTTATAATTAACTTATAGCAACAATAGTGTTGGCTTGCAGCGGTAAATTACTACAAAAGAAAGAAACCCTAATTTTAAACATTCGTACAACAATGTTATTTCTGTTTTATATGATTTCTGGGGCTGGAATTAATGGCATTCGCCAATAAGCAGTTGCTGCTCATCACAAGAGGAACAAAATGAAAAATATTTAAGTGTTTTTAGGGCAGTATCAATCTTCACCTTCCTACCTGAAGCTTTTCTCGAAGAAAAAAATCACATAAACAGTTAAAAATCGACACAATCTTAAAATTTTGTTACGTTAGATGCTGCATTACTGGCGTCAACAATTATCTCGTTTTCTGACTTAACATTCTTCAGTCTTCAGGATGAATAGATTTTTAAACGGATAGTATGTTACACGCACGGCCAAATGACTCAAGAGAGTAAGAGATATTTCGAAATTCATGAAGCAGATAAATGAGAAGGTTTGAAGGGTAGGTTGAAATGAAGAGATGGGCTCCGGTTCGCTATTGACTGAAAAAATAAAACTGGAAGTATGATGCCACTCAACCTGTTTGTGTTCTAATAGTCAGAATTAGTGGTCTTCTTTTCCCCCTTATGGCTATAGCGTGGTCGACATTGAGGTCATTAGATGGGGGAAAGTGCTGGGAACAAGAAACGGGAAGGAATTCGCTCATCTGCCTGAAGGGATTACCCGAGACCTTGGAAACCGAAATATGGTTTGACCGGAATGAGATACAAACCCGCGTCCTTCCGAATCCCAGACGCTCGAGTCATCACTCACCCATTGGCACGGTAATTAGTTTTGTCACAATGTTATTTACAGAAAAAGAAAATGATGAATGCACAGTGCTACCAAATGAAATAAATCTCGTAACGGAAAAAAAAACTTTCGAGGGAAAGAAAGATTAAAGCATGTGAACCATGTAAAACGTGTCCCTAAGGAATAGTAGGCTACCGAACATGAAGGTAAATTCAAAATATAAAAAAATTGGAGGGCTGATCAAAACCTGTCAAGAGAACGATGCAACGGAAGTAATAATTACATTTTCGATGATCACGTTTGTGTGAGTAATCCTGAACAATAAGACAACTGTAAATTATTTTGTCACTTCATCGAAATCACACGTCTTTCGTTCGTGCGTCATTGAGTGACACAACATCCACACCTTAGGCCCCTAATCTTATCCGTATAAAAATATTATTTTTATGACCAGTGGCATAAATCTTCCTGTGTAGAGATCAGTCTTTCTCCAAGCTATGTTAAATGATGTTTGCCTTCCTCGCTATAGATACGTGAATGTAAAGTTATGATGCTGATACAAACTGATATAAATGAAGAACATTTCTACAACCCACCGCATGCGTCAACCACTCCACAACACCTAACAATACGTTTATTTCCTTTGAAGGTTTGTTTTTGCTCTGAGGGCGTAAATCACGAAAATCGAGGAGCATTAAAACAGTTAGCTAGTTCTGAATTGATGGCAATAGTGGTAGAGATATTTCGATTATTTTTTTTTCATCGAAAGATTGTATATACGTTGAGTGAATGAGATTGTGGGCAAACTTCGCCAGACTAAACCATTAAAGAGAAATATTATCAGCAAAACTAATGAAAAGACAGAAAACTCAAAGACAAATTTCCTATGTCATAAACGAGATGGCGAAAGAGTTATGATTTGCATTGCATTTGTCACTTGCACTAACCCTGTAATCCTACACGGTACGAAGGACCTATACTTTTATGTTATATGCGAATGAAGAATCGTCATTGCGTATTCCATATATCAAAGAAGCTTTCCAGAGGTCAGTTTTAAAGTTCCATAAAGATGCCAACTAATATTGAGATTTAAACCAGAGACCTTTTGATCCCCAACCAAACACCTTAATCATTGAGGTAATTAATTCAGAATATATTAGTCCGAAAAATTATTAGCCTACTCGTATGTTACAGCTTATTGTTTTGGTGTGTTCTATTTATTTTGTTACTAAATGTGTCGAGAATTTTGATCATTGGTTTACTCTCATACTTAAAGATACTACATGCATGTAGTTTCAGAGAAAGAGACCCTTCCTTAATTCATATGTCATGTACATATGTAAACTGGATATCCTACCAACTGAAAGTGTAGGACACAACGTTTAAAACGATCAGCACTAGACCACTCTCCCAAACACTCACTGCATCTAATTTGACACGTTTTTGCCCCATCCCCCTCCCCTCCTCTCTCCTTTCATCATCGTACCTACATATTAAACTCCCTCACTTTCCCCTGTGGAGAACATCTGAGATCATATTTCTCTGTCAACATTAGTCAGTAATTAATCTATATGACCTCTAAACGCAATTTCTTGGAAGAAGACGCATTGGGTAGCGTTATGGCCTGGTTCAACCACTTTCTCGATGTTTTCCTTGAGGCGAATTGAAGTCACATACATCATTGGTAAAAGTCTATATCTCATTGTATCATTTCCAGCCACTTAAATAATTGCCACATGCTTATATAGCAACGTTCACTTTCCTTTTAGTCCATTGTTTCTAAACTGTATAATTTTGATTAGTAGTTAAGGCTCTCAATTTACAACATACGTCATGAAGTCAACAGCTAAAACTATACGGCGGCAAGTAAAATCACTGCATCTGGGCTCAAATCCATCATCCGGCTACGCAGATATAGGAATCACATGGTTTTTCGATGATAACATAAACTGTAACGTTTCTGTATATATTTTCTTCTCCTTTTTATGTAAATATTCCATCTCTAATGATACAATCCTTAAACAATAATAAATTATCAGTGAAAAATCCACTATTTGTCTTGTGCATTAAGAAAAATAACTGATTAATTTGTATTTGCAAGTGTTCACTGTTAAAGACCATCATACCCTACATAGGAGAGATAGCAGTTTTGAATTAAATCCATGTCACCATTGTCCTGGCGATTCCGGTCATGATTCATATCGACTTTTCTTAATAATTTAAATGAATCTATGATGGTTTTTTTTATAACATTTCAACAATCAGTCGTACACAATAGTAAACAGTATAAAAATTACGAGGCAATTTATGGTTACGATAATCAAATGTAAAACTGATAGAAAGTGATAGATGAAGTATCGTAGCAGACACCCTAATTCACGTTTGTGACTTTGTGTATGTAATCATCAAAAATGTATGATCTTATCAAGGTGAAAAGAGTGGAAGCTCTGGCTTTCGAATTCTGAAGAACAACTAATGAAATGACTGTGAGTTGCTTTTAGCTATAGTCGTATGTAGAAAATTGTTACAACTGCTTGTTTAAGATACTATCATGATAACATCTTGCTAGTTAATTCCATTTCAGAAGCAAGCAGATACGATCAAAGAGTCGAAGAATGTGTTCTTCCTATCTTCCAAAGATTGCTTAATACATGAAATTGGTGTGTAATTTTTTGGAAGGAGGGAATTACGTACTGTTTATTTTTTAGAAGGTCAAATTAATACTGCTGTACTTCTTCAGGAGTTGAAAAATGCGGTGGAAGGAAATCTGTATCGTAATTAAGTCCAGCCGTCTAATAGCCATTGTGGACGATAATTCTTGGCAGAAAGATAAAATTTTAACTTATTCCCACATTCTCTTTATCTTGCTCCGCACAACTTTCACCATATCGCTTTGCTGAAGAAGCCATAGGTTTTGTTATCCTGGTTGTCCTGGTGGAATTGCGTCAATTTATCGAAACCTAACGTTTCAGCTATCATGTTTTTGCTTTTTTTTAGTCCTGTGAAGAAAGCCACAACACTTGGTTGTCGGGGTGAAACAGCGACAATTTATCGAAATCTAACGTTTCAGCCATCTTGTTGTGGCTTTCTTCAGATGACGCGGTTCCGCCCGGAAAACCAAGATAGCATCAACAACGACCGCGGAAAGCCGCGTTCCCACGACGTCTTGTAACGGAGGCCGCACCTCATTAAGGCACATTCCCACGATACCTTGTAACGAAGGCGAGACGGGACGGGACCTCATTAGCCGAAGTGTAGGGACGACCGCGGGCCGCAGGTTAGTCCTAGCTTACCTCGCCGCCACCTCCGCACCACGTTGTCTAGTGTCGTTTGGCACAGAGCACATTACAGCAACAGAAGGGATGCGCACCGCTGCTGCAAACCGATGGCAACAATGCACCACTACGCACGCCTGTGATGTTTACCGACTCAGAGTGGGTAGCTGCTTCTCGTTTCCGCTAGCAGAGGCGGCCCTGTTCCCATGGCGTGTGGTTGAGTATTTGTCCCGTCCCGTCCCGTCTCACCTTCATTACAAGGGATTGTGGGAACGCGCCTTTAGACGAAGTGGAGGGATCAGCGTGCGCCACAAGTTAATTCTCGCTACCTCACCACCACCTCCTCACCACGTTGCCTAGTGTCGTTTGGCACAGAGCACTTTACAGCAAGAGAAGGGGTGCGCATCTCTGCTGCAAACTGATGGCAACAGCGCACCACTACACAGGCCTGTGATGTTTACCGACAGAGAGCGGGTATTTGCGTCCCATCCTCACTAGCAGAGGCGTTCCCGTTATCACGTTGTTTTGTGGGTATCTATCCGGGGTGGCCTTCGTTACAAGGCATCATGGAAACGCGACTGAAGTCTGCGCACCCAAGCCATAGGTTATTTCCCAAAGTGTGTGATGACGTTCTGATGCAGAACATTGATCCTAGACCCAGTTGCAGCTCTACTGCCATGGATTCTACACTATTCTGAGATCAGTTCAATTATCCATGTTTCATGTAAAATTATTCAGGATTACCCACTTCTCGTACTCAAAGTTCGTAATTCAGTAAAGGAAGTTGGCAATCGCTTTGATCTGAAGAATCGTCGCAGGGTCATTTGAGAAGCTCCACACAACGATGTTCAGTATTGTATCAAATATCGTCTTATGAAAACTACTAGATCGATGTCGAATCGTTGGCCTCTTATATCACTACCTGGCAGCTGACCCACTCCGGTCCAGCAGTTACTTTCTCAATATCGACAGTTGCTACGTCAGACCTCAACAGGTACTCTCCAACATTTCCCGTTACCTGTACCGAGTAATTTGGCAAGGAAATTGCACCACTCGACAGGCAACCATTAGATATCATCTTGCACCACCTAAGGAGTACTTTGGAAATCGAAACCCACTTTAATCTTTTCACTCATCTCAACCATCGCCAATGAAACAAACACTGGCTCAATTTTACTGCCGCGTCGACGAAGTGCTTCATGCAACGGGTTTGTGCACCCCGAGGCACGCCTGGCATGAAGACGGCGTGAGCTCTCTCCTTGAGTGCGCGTGAATCACGCCGAGAAGAGAGAGGAGGGATCCAGGACCGGTCCCATCAAAGGCTGCCGCTCCCCATCTCTCACAGAGCGGCCATTATGCGGCCGGTTATTGCTACTTTGTGTGACATCAAGCCGTAAAGCATACAGGCGGTCACTCCTTGTAGCTGTCAGCCGTCTTGTCAGCGCCCATGCCGGTGAGATCATAATCGCGGAAAACGAAAACTCACCGCGCCGGACGAGCACTATAACGGCGCTGACAGATGCTGTCTGGACCAGCTCTCACCAGGCCAAAGAATCCATAATTATGTTGACTTACCCACGGATGAGAAATTTAATTCAAGTATATTTTGCGCTGTCAACAGTCGCAGAATAAATGGAATCACAAACACTCATTATAGATAAGAGTAACAGGTAGTGGCGGGTCCAGGATTTTGGTTTGGGAGGGTGCTAGGATTTTGTTTTGGGGGAGGGGGGACTTGACTTGGGCGAGGGTAGTCTTTATAGGAAAGGGGGGGGAAGGTCATCATCATCATCATCATCCTCAACAGTTTCCAGCCTCTGGCCGGGTCTGCTTCATGCACAATTCTCCTAATTTCCTTCTTTCATCAGAACACCTCTCTGTGACCACTTTGTTCCAGTACTCTCCTCTCTTCCGTACAGACTCCTCCACGCCTTTCAGCCATACATCTCTTGGTCTTCGGGGGAGAGAGGGGGGGGGGGGCAGGTTGACTACAGAAAATCTCGTGTCAATATTGCCGCAAACAAAAATTAACTACCAAATAGAACTGAAGGCTAAGTAAGAAAAACTGCCCTCAGACTTTGAGGAAAATGTAATCATTCACTTATCAAACCAGCTAGATGCTAAAAAATGTGAGCAGTATCGAACAATAAGCTTAGTAACCCATGCATCAAAAATTATCACCAATATAGTACTACAATGAATGGAAAACCAAGTAGAAGAGTTTCTGACAGAAGACCAATTCGGTTTCAGGAAAAGGAGAGGTAGAAGTGAAGCAATTCTTGCACTGAGGCTAATTTTAGAGAAGATGAGAAAGGAAAAAACATATTTAGGCTACATAGATACTGAAAAAGCATTTTATAATGTTAAAAGGGTGATGATGTATGAGAACGTCAGAAAAATAGGGGTAAAATACAGAAGTAAGCGGCTAGTACGGAATCTTTACAAAAAATGAAACAGCTGTAAAAAAAATAGGAAATAGACAAGAGGAAGCAGCAATAAGTAAAGGAGTTAAGAAGAATATGCCGTGTCTCCTATATTTTTCAATGCCTATATTGAAGACTCACTGGGTAAGATCGGGGACGAAACTAATGCTGGCATAAAGATACTGGGAGAACTAGTAAATAAAATTTGATTCACAGATGACATTGTGATAGTAACAGAAAGTGAAGAGGATATTAAGAAAATTGTGGAAAGAATGGAGGAAACAATAGGAAATGAGTACAATGTGAAAATTAATAAAGCGAAGACGAAATTCATGGTATGTTGAAAAGATATAGACTCGAAAGTGAACATTAAAATTAATGGAGAAACATTGGAGGATGTGCAAGAATTCTGCTATCTAGGGAGCAAAATTACAAAAGCTGGAAGTAGCAAGAATGAGATAAAATGCAGATTGCCCAATAAAAACAATGTCAAAGAAAAAAATACAGAAAATAACATCAGCTGGATAACGAGGCAAAGACTATTACAAGCTTATATCTGGAGAATTGTCCTGTATGTGAAACCCGAACAATTGGTAAAGAAAAAAAAAAAAGAATAATTTCATTTGAGGAATGGTGCTACATAAGGATGTTAAGATTTAGCTGGAGGGACAAGAAATAAGAAAGTCTTTGACAGTGTAGGAAAGTACAACTCTATACGGAAGAGTATAAAAAGGCGGAGGGCAATATTAACTGGACAAATCTTAAAACATGAGAGCTTAGTGAAAACAATAATGGAGGGAAAGGTAGAAGGAAAGAGATATCGAGAAAAACCAAGGTTAAAATACATCCAGCTGATAATTGAAGATGTAGACTGCAGGAGATGTGTAGATAGGAAGAGGAGGGCAAAGAGTAGAGCTGAATGGAAGACTGCCTCAGACCAATCCCAGAATTGACTACCGAAGAAGAAGAACTGAACACAATAAAGGAGATAGCAACAAAATGTGGATATAAACCACTGGCAATTGACACAATAAACAGAAAAATCATAAATTAAATAAAAAAAAGAACAAGCAGTAAATAACACATCCAAACTTCAGAAGCACAGCAAACAAACACACCCATTACACAGAAAAATCAGAAATAAAAACAAAATACACATACACTGATAATAAGCGAAAATGGTATTAAGTGGCTTATTCTAACAATACACACATCGCATCACAAACATTTAAAAAAAAAAAAAAAAAAGACATCGAAATTGCACTACAAACAGACAATTCAGCACAAAAAACACTTAAAAAACCCACTCAGAGACAAACAAATATAACAATTCAAGCATTTATCAACTCGCATGTCAAAGATGTGAGGCAATATACATAAAGCAGACACGAAGACTATTCAAACCAGATACAAAAAACACATGAGAGCACTAAGGTATAGTAACCAATCTACATTCGCCGAACATCTTACCGAAAATCATCATTCACCAACAAGCATAAACACAGATATGCAAATTCTCACAGTCAGTAACTGCAGACATAACACCCTCACAATACAGGAAAACTACCATAGTTAGAAACTAAAAAAATAGTGGTAAGAAAATACTCAATGACCCGGTAAATCACACAAACCAAAACTTATTCAAGCTAATAAACACATACTTAACAGACATGAAAATAAAATAAACACAAAATTCTGATAAAGCCACAGTCACACATCACACATAAAATAAAAAACAGAGTGATAAATAGGGTTCAAATCATTATAAAAAAAAAAAAAAAAAAAAAAATGCAGGCAAATAAGACCTAAAAATTACAAAATATGACCTATATTTTATCTAGTGGTGTCGCTCTCATGTACAATAGATAGCTTAATTTGCTTCCGTGCACTCACTGCACCATTAGCCAATTAAATCGCTTTGTCTAAGTAACTTTAATTTCACATAATTTGCTGAACTGAACTCTTTCATTTGTGCTAAAATAGTCCTCTCTAAATTCCCTTACGTAACTCCATAACTTCGCACTTTCAGGAAAAATTATTTTTGGCAAGTCGGTAGGTCTGCTCGCTGATAAACTGCAGATTTAACGATGACTGAGGATTATTTTCAAAAGTATTTCATTGAGATACCGATTGACGCAGATCGTCACATTGTCGAGATTAAAAGGCGGGCGGAACATTACGCTTAGAGAGTGACAATTATATAACTTTAATTCTTGACTGGTAAATTCTGACCACACTCAAAATTAATTTTATTTTCTTTCCTACCTGTAGAGTATTTCTGTGATTAATTATCTTAATTTCTTCTCATCTATGTGTATCATTAAAAAACTACCAGATCTTTTTCCAAAATATGGCCATAAATATTATCGAAATATGACCAAAACTAAGAAAATTGCCTGAATATGCATTTATATGCTATATAAAATACAATCAGAAACGTTTAATCAGTGTTTAATTCAGCATTTCAGCTCAAAAAGAAGGCAGGAAAAAATATGACTTGTCCTAAAGATCCGAACCCTAGTGATAAAACATCACATACTCATGAATCACATAAACTGGCGCTTTCAACACGAGATGCGACATTGGCAAAGAAGAAAAACGGGGGCAACACGTTATACGCGTCATGGCACTTACAAAAACTGCCGGAACACTATTAAAAGGTCACAACACGAAATTCGGGACGTGGCTCTCATGATCCTCGACAATCAATCTCTGAATGAGATATCCCCAGTCATCGTTAAATCTGCAGTGGATCGGTGAGTGGACCTACCTACCGCCATGCCGAAAATAAAATTTCCGAACTGCGAACTTTCGTATCGGAATTTAGATAGGAGTATTTAAGTACAGATGAAAGAGCTCTATTCTGTAAATTATGTGAAATTAAAGTGACTTCAACAAAACAATTTAAAATTTAATTTTCCAATGGTGCAGAGAGGGTGCGGAAGCAAATTATGCTGTCTACATGAAAGCGATATTACTAAATGAAATAATTGATGTCTAATTGAGGATGTAAAATTATTAAAACAAAAAAAGTTGGTAACAAAATTATCCATAAGGTTGCAGAGTTATTTATTTTTGGAAAAACCATTTCCGTGACATTTTACCGAGCGTGGTGAGTGAGCGGTAACGCTCTGGTCTTGCATTCAGGTGGACTCGGGTTCGAATCCCCGTCCGGGCATCCAGATTTGGGTTTTCCATGGTTTACCCTAATCACTCCAGGCAAATGATTCCGTTAAAAAATCTATATCCGAATTCCTTCCCGTTCCCTCAGTCCATTCACGCCTCGACGAAGACGAGGCACGAAGCCATAACCAAAAAAGTATAAATTTTTAAGTAAAAAAGTGATATTTGGAGTTATATATTATGTTCTTTAACCAAAATTTGCGTTTTAAAAGTTATTGTATCTTTTACAGTGACACATTACATTATAAAAAGCTTAAATTTTAAATTTAATGAGAAGTTGTGTCATTTGTGATAAATACACCTCAGACGCTTACGAATGTTGAGAGTTGCGCTAATATGTTTACCTTATCTGTTGAGAAAGCAGCGATATAGTGGGATCTGGTGCAAGTGTTACTTCTAAACCTTGTTTCAGAAAGAACAGAATCAATGTTCTGAGAGTAAGGCCAAGAGACACAGGCACATAAAATTATTCATTGTCCAAGTCAAAATTTCCTAGTGTTGAAAATGGTTCTAATTTTATAGTTAGGGTTCCTTAAGTTGATGAGAACTTTTTTTTTTTTTTTTTTTTTAAAAAAAAAAAAACTGATTTACGTCTCTCAACAGCGAGGTCTTTAGAGACAGGAAAGGATGGAGGGCAAAGATGGGGGAAAGGAATTTGAAGGAATTCGGCCATGGCCTTTTGAAGGAAGCCTCCCGGCATTTGCCTGGAGTGATTTGGGAAACCATGGAAAACCCAAATATGGATGCCCGGACGGGGATTCGAACCGCCGTCCTCCCGAATGCGAGGCCAGAACGCTAACCGTTACACCGCCCTGCTCGGTGATGAGGACGTGCAGCTCCCAGAAATATTGTAGTTGTTGTTATGAGCATTAATCCATCAGGTCTCAATCAGTTAAGAAACAAGGAAGGCGTTCTCGATCGACTCTATGCTCGTAAAGAATTTAGAATTTCAGAGAGTAACTTTATTAATATTCAGGACGCACCCTCAACTGCTCAACACTTCGCTTAGTATTTATGTTACCTTCAGGAAGTCAGCAAGGCTTTATAATGTGTCACTGTAAAACGTTCTGTATTGATAAAAAAAATGCTGCTCAAAAACTGTAAAATGTAACTCCGTCTCGGTAATGGTTTTTGTGAAAAATAAATAGCTCTGCAACATTAATGATATTTTGTTACCAACTTTGTTAGGTTTAAAAATTTGATTGTCAACTTATATCAGATAATGATTAAAGATAAAGAAACGATAGTGAAAAAGAGAGCTTTATTTTCTTGACATCGCCAGATTTTTAATTAAAATCCAGAAGATGTAGTTTCAATCTGTTTTTAGTGTCGTGGTTGTATCAGCAACGTGGCTTTTCTTAATAACCACAAAGCGTAGTGGTCAAATATCATGAATGCCATGACGGGAATTTAGTGTTGTGGCCTTTTTGAGTTAGCTTTTTCTTTTGCACTGGGGCCCTTGTTAACCTAGGGCCATTGGCCACATCGCGTTCTGACTATTTTTATAAGTGCCATGACGCGAATAATATGTTGTGGACGTTTTAAAGAAATCTCAGTGCGATGTAGTCGTTTTCTTCGCTCAATAAGCGTTTTCGTTGAGCCTAACATGTATATCCTGTAACAGTGTAACACATCATGTCGTATCGCTGAGCGCCGTAAATAATCTAAACATTTCGACCCGCCCGTGGGCACACGTGAAGCCCAGCACACTCTGCGTTAATGCCAGACGATTACGGTAAGAGCCTCATGCTTTATTGCCAGCTGATTACACACTAATAAATGACAAGTACTTCCCACAATACTAATCAAATTCTAAACAGCCGTCGTTCTCGGTGATAAGTATACGGAGCACCTTATTTGTAAACAATCATGCCGTAAAACAGCCACCCCCTCCCTCTCTCTGTGACTGAAGAAATGAATGCCTGTAAAGCAGTGACTTATTTCGTTCAATTGACAACATACATTGTGTGCGCTCTATAATTTACGGTACGTTTTTGTTCGGAGAATACTGCTTAGAAAATATTTAGTGGGGTCGTTAAAACTATGGATTCGTTTCACTTTGATGAGGGTTACGTATTGTTGAGAACAAGGTGACCTTAGATTGTAATTCATTCTTTATTATGAGATCGAGCTGGCCTTTTAAACGTCTGTGTACATATCTTAGCGTTAAGTAACGCTTCACATAAATGTTTCAGTGCCACGTCGCCACTGTCACGTGTTTATTATTATTATTATTATTATTACTCTGCGATTCACTAAAAGTGGGTGGCGGAGGGTGCATTGCACCAATCCTGATGTGTAGCCATTTTTTCGTAGGAAGGGATATACGGGATATGGCAGGAGGTGCACGTGGGATCTTTTTTAGGAACCATCGCGGTATTTGTGTGAAATCCATGGAAAACCCAAATCAGGACGACCGAAGTGATTTATCGAGAACTACTCCTATCGGATTTTAAGCTTTCTCGCCCGGTAAATCCTTCCTTTTCCATTCCCTAATCGCTAGTGGAAAAAATGAGTATAGAAATAAATCTGTTCCGGTCTTGATTTCTCTCACCTTATTTTCGCGGTCCTTCCTAGATATAAATGTGGCTGGTATTAATATTTGTTTGCTGTAATTCCGAAACAAGTCAGTCTTGAATTTTTTAATTAGCTTCTGTCAAGAGCAAAGTCTTCGGTTTCAATCACTAGGCTCGAAAAGAATCCTTTTACCGTAATGATGAATTGAATGAGAGTATTTTAAAGTTTGGATGCGGTCGTAAAACATGTTTGACTAATTTTAGGAAGAAAATTAAAATTCTGTACCATACAGGTCTCCCACACTATCTTCCATCGAAAATTTTAACTGATGCGATTTCCTGTCGCTTTTTGCTGTATGAAAGTGCTGGTGTTATACGTTTGGATGACTGTGGTGATATGTGTGGTTATTGCATTGTTTTGGTTTTTTGCTTTTTTGTGTTGTAAATCAGAGATGGAAGAAGGAAGAGAGTGTAACTTTCTGCCGACCTATTTCGAACTACTCTTCCGAAACACACCGGCGCTCTATCGTACGAACGAATTACCATAGACAACCTTCACACAATTCGTACAGCAGAGATGCATAAGTTATAATCTACGACTTTGGTACACAATATGGTGAGTAGGAACTGTGCACCACTACCTAATGTGAATCTTCCAGATCTTCCAGTCATTATTTCGGTTTCCTTTCCCTCTGGATATACGCCTCGTCGACGAAGAGGTGATTAAAGGAAGGGACAAGATGGGAGTCAACAAATGTGTAGGAATTTGGGAATGGCATTTTGCTCGGACCATTCCGACATTTGCCTAGAGTGATTTCTGGAAATTATGGAAAAACTGAACTATGGATGGCCGGACGGGGATTTGAACCCGCGTTCTACCGAATGCCAAGCCTGAACTGATATTTCGGTAAGTGATTTGAGGTTGGCAGATCGGATTCTTTTGTCAAATTTTGTGTTTTTCTTGAGGAGACCTGGAATTGTTGCTTCAGATTGTTTCTACAATCCAAAGACATCCATAAATAAAATTTACATTTTTCATCCTTCCGCTTTTACTTATGCGGGATCTATATAAAAAAAAAATGAACTTAATCACCACTGCCCGTTGAAGCGAAAGAGGTTTACGGACAGATTTAGTGTTGTGTCCGTAACCTTGAAAAGCTTTCGCTGTCTATGCTTCATCCTTTTATAATGTAATGCTTTCGCCTGGCAAATGAACGTTAACGAATGGATGTTACCTCTATAGCTCGGTATCCTTCGCCGAGCCGACAATGCCCGAAGTGTTAAGTGAAACTGACCGCCACCTCAGCGCTGCTTGGTTAACGGTTCCTGTGCGATGATTATTTCAAATACATTGCTTACTACGTTCCGACTACCAAAAACATCTTAGCTAAACGCTCCAAGAATCTAATCGGTAAAACTTTATTTACATCACGGAAAATATTTATGAAAAACATAATAATAAATCGTTGTTAGCTTTTTTCTAAGAAACTTTTCCGAACAAATTCCAGTTTCCCTCGCAGGTGATACCCGTCCTTTTTGATTGCGTTTGAATAAATAAGAAAGTAAAACTCGTTTTGCTAGTGAAGTTATTCAGTTATCATATTGCCTACTGATTAAACTGTGGACCAAAGATTCGAGAAGAAACTTTTAGTATGATGAGCGGTGGTTTCACAGATATTAGAGGGGAGTTCTGTCTAATTACAAACAAAAGCATCTCCATCGTCATCATCAACATTTGGTATTTACGCTATTGTGGATAGTCTGGCACATCTCCTTCAGTATATGACGATTAATACAAGGTTTTTCCTTCCCACATGTCTCCAAATCTCTTTTTCTTTTCACCTGTCTCCCTCTTGGACTTCCAGTAAGTCTCATGACTTTCCTACTGTTCAAGAGCGCTAACTTGAGCACTCTCTCATTACCAACCATCACAATCTTTTCTACCTTAACGTATCTTCTAATTATTTGATTTTTAATCTTTCCATGATGTTTTCGTTTCTGACTGACTATACCTCTGGAAATTATCGCAGAATGCAATCAGTGACAGATATTATAAAGGAGCTGGAATGGTATTCATTGCAAGACAGGAGGAGGATGAGGAGGGTCATGGGAGTGCACAGGGCGTATACTGTCGACGAGGCATTGAAAGATATTGGAGTAGGTATGAAAAGTAGTGCATAGATGACCATGACAACAAGCTGGCACTCGATTTCAGGCACAAGGGTGTGGGAAGATTCTCTTTTTTAGGTAAGGGTGTCAGGGATTGGAATGAGTTACCAATGGAAATGATGAGTAACTTACCGAAAACGTTAAAAGAATTTAAAGTTAAAATTTGTAGTGGGCAAATGTAGGTGGGTGCAGGAAAGGGGGGAAGATCAGTTTGATAACACTGATATGGTAAATGGCATTATAGATTCATTGTAG
>JARYHS010011408.1:250706194-250781470 GCA_031002005.1 Vandiemenella viatica | reverse complement strand
CTATTATTACCACATACGTCATCACCGCCTCTGCTAAATACATCAGCTCCTTTGAAATCTTGCTCAACTTTGCGTTTAACATAGTCATACACTAACAGTTTTTTATATGCTTTAATTTCTAACTTTAAACGTTCATAGACTAGTGTTGAACAGGGGCTGTATGACACTTCATTGACATGTACACTATCAAAATGCAAATCTATCAGGCCATTCACAGAACAACGGGGGAAGTCACGAATCACTTTCACTGATAACGTATTCACAAACTCGTTGTAGTACTTGGTAACTTGATAACTCCAGGGCTTCATGGTGTTGATGGCGCCGGTCACTGCTGGCAGGGCGTCGACCATGTTGTCCCATGTTGATTCGCCGAGAAACACGCCATAGGCAGGCACAGCATTGTTGTAAAACCATATAGTTTTCGCTCCAGCCACTGTTCGGGAAGAGATGGTGTGGTTGCCGAGCGAGACACTCGTTTGCAGATGCTCAGTGTTGTTGAAAAAGCCACCAATTGTATAGACCATCTGTCTCAGTACATCCCACTCTTCATGTGTGAGAGTGACTTTATTGTACCCAACTTTTTCGAGTACAACTACTGGATTAAATTCCAGTTTAGGTGACAAACCAACAGTGATACGCTTGGTGTCACTGCTGTTTAACTTGTAGCATGTTGAAAACAGGAGAACCTCACTAGCCATAGTGAACTGGACTTGACGATCGCCGACCGGGAACTGAGGGCTAGCTGGCTGGTGTGATGGCCTTTATACTCCGGCAGTGACGTCAACACCCACTTCTGTATCAAACAGTATACATCTGAGAGGAAGTGGATTCGTGACATCATGGAGACCATCATACTCGATTTCCCGATTAATGGATGAACTAATCGTCCATTGTCTACTTAAACCAATGGGTCCATTTAAACTCCTCGAAGATAAGACTTTAATTATATTTAAGTTACTCGGTAAAGGTGGAATTGGAATACGCAACACCCGACGACCACTAGGAACTAAAGTGATAGACGAATCCATAGTTTTGTCTGACGTCCGCATTCAAGAACAGGATGGATAGCAGTGGCAAATATTTGTCGGAGACCAAAATGATACATGCCAAAGAACTAACGGGGGCTGCCATCTGCCAGCGGATCTGTGAACTAACGGTGTAGGACTGCTGCTGCCATCTGGGCGGGCGGCCGGTGAACTAACGGTGCAGCGCCATCTATCCGCAGATCGGGGAACTAACGGTGCAGCGCCATCTATCCGCAGATCGGGGAACTAACGTGTGACGTCACGCGACCGTGCTGCCACCTGGCGGTGCGCTTGAATCGGCTATCCCCTCCTACTCAGAACAAACGAACTTTCTTTCTTGTATATGTTTTGGCTGTTTGTTGTCTGTTCAACGGTAATTTAAGTTTATCAGTAACAAATATTTTGACTTTTGCAGAATTTTCGGTGAGAAAGCATATTGCTGAAAGATTCCAAGGTCGTAGATCATGAAAACTGTTTAAAAAACACAAAAAAATTCAATAATCGGCAGCTTAAAGTAAACAAGACGGCAATGTAAATATTTGCTGTCCGCCTCCATTATGTTGGCAGTTTAAACAAAGATATATATGTAATATTAATCAGTAACCACTAGCATAACAAGGTGGTTGACAAAATTATAAGTCATGCAGTGTCATTGAAATTTGGTATTATTTACGGTAACTATGAAATAGAGATGACGAAAATACATCTAATTCACTTTTTAATAATTACAGCTGCATTCGAGAACAAGATAATTGCATTTCAAAACGACAGTTTAGAATGAAATTATATTTCAAATCGAAAATCCACTGCGAAGTGGGTGAGAGCGGTTACGAAAATACAGAAATTTAAAGAAAATTGCAAAAATAACAACTACAAAAATTAGAAAACAAGCACAGTAGCGGAAGAAAAACAATACAGTACAATAGAGAAAATGAAAGATTTCTTGAAGAACGATGGTTTTTAGCTTTCATCGACAAATTAAGCTTCCAGAAACAATACTTTCGCATTACGTTAAGGTAAGTGCGTTATGACTAACGAGCTATTATCTCTACAAGATGTCAGTGAATATGATTAGTCTCCACGTTTTGTGATTTCAGCCGCAGCAGTAGTCATTACAGGAAACATACAAAAAAAAAAAAAAAAATCTTTTCAATGTATATACTCGCTATGTGACTGATTCTTCTTTTTATAAAATCTTATATCTCCATCTTTTCAATATGAACGAGATTTATACACAGTTATACCACAGATATGATCAACCTGGAAGGGATATTGCAGTAAACAATGAAATCTGCAATCAAACTTTAAATAAAAATAATATTAAGTGGATTAAATATTTGTAATCAATGGTTTATTGTTTTAATTCATATTTGAGATTTACCATTTTCTTCACCTTGTACTCTGGTTGAGTTTCGCACCTGCTATGAACATGAAAAACAAGTGTTCATATCTAATGTAAACATTTTTTAAGTGTACAGGATACAATCGTTTGTGTTTGTTTGAAGGATATATGTACTGATTAATACTGTTACACGTCAAACGCAAACGGTAAAGAGCTAACGATCACTAAAATACGGACGCAACATCAAGTAACACTGTAGAGGTCATATTTATATTATTTTAAATTTTTTATTTAGTTTCACCAAGTCTGAGCTTCGGTGCGTACATGAAATAAAATGTTGGTTCGACCGAATGGAAACTGCCATCCGTCACCTCAGCAGCTATGCCTTCGCGTGGCTGTGTTCACCTTGTAGCGACAACTAGAATTCTTTCTCACATGTACTCGATCTACGGTAGCGGCCAGCGCTGCCTCGGATTGTGTTGTCGATCGATCGCTGCTAGTACCCGCCGATACTCGTTCAACTATCTGCGTTTGAATGTTTTCTATTGCAGAAACCTAGCCTTTGTTCACATTAGGTCGCGTGGAATCTGCATAAGTATTTTTACTTGTATCTGAACCATTAGGTAAGTAAATGTTGCAATAAACATGGACTATAGCGGATTCGGTATAATATTCGGCTACAGCAGGGATTCT
This sequence comes from Vandiemenella viatica, assembly GCA_031002005.1. NCBI lineage: Eukaryota > Metazoa > Arthropoda > Insecta > Orthoptera > Morabidae > Vandiemenella > Vandiemenella viatica. The sequence goes on along the minus strand of JARYHS010011408.1, from coordinate 250,778,410 downwards.
CAAAGTAGGGTACCCGTACCCCTAGGTATTTGCGAGTTGATCGTAGGCGGTTCGCGACAAGATTTACGTTATGGCGGCTGACTGGCTGTCAGTGCTGCCAACCACTTGGCTTTGAAAATCCGTAGATGGCCGCTAAAATTTCCGTAGATTGTAAGTACAAAAATCCTGAGACTCGCTAACTGAAAGACTGAAACAATAATTGTTTAAGAGAGAGTCAAAATTAAGAATACTTTTTACTTCCAAGTCTTTAAAATTCGAAATACAAAATGATATTCTACATTGAAAGTAAGAAATATCTCTGTTCATGTTTTATACAGCGTCAATTTTATTATTGATGCCGCTGTGCATACCCATTTTTTTAAGGGACCATTCATTTTCTTTTCTCGGATATTGGTTACATTGCTTTCTATGCCGTGCCAAAGAGCGTGTTACCGTACATAAAGAGTGCACCGATAGTTCTGTGTTACGGTCTATAAAATCTATAATCAAACAAAATATGAGCTTTATTTCAATCGTTGGTTCACACGATAGCAAAGAAACGATTTACAATTATTAACAGTTCTATAATGCATTAACACTATACCCTCAAAGTTCAACAAAACATCAATTTAAGGAAAAATCAACAAATATTAAAAAGTAGCAAGACTCCGTAGATATTTTAACAAAATCCGAATATCATGACTTTTTATAAAAATCCGTAGATCTACCGATAAATCAACAAAATTGGCAACACTGCTGACTGTCTCTAGTTTTCAACACGCATAATGGTGTACTGGGACTGAACGTGAGCAAAATGCTCCCAAAATTTACCCAATCTGCTGAAAGTAAGAAGCCCATCAATCACATTCATTAATAACAATGAGCTCATCGCCACTGTAAAAAAAAAAAAAAAAAAAAAAAAAAAAAAAAAAAAAAAAAAAAACATTATTTTTTTTTTTTTTTTTTTTTTTTTTTTTTTTTTTTTTTTTTTTTTTTTTTTTAAAATGGGGCTCGCCATTTCCTAGGAACTTTCATGGGGGGTTCGTGGAGCTAAAAGTTTGGGAAACCCTGGGTTACAGCATAAGAAACCCGTATGATTCTCCGGTCTCATGCAGCCAAAGTTTAGGTGTCAGTTAGCAGAAGAAGAACCACAGTATAAGGAAAGAAGAAATGCTTCGTAAGTCTTGGGAAAACATTAAGAAAACGAGTTGAATAAAAGTACAAAATACCCACCATAGCCATCCGACAAATACAGACATTACAAAACTAAGCATTCCAGAATGCTGAGACCAAACAGACACCACCCGAGTTGAAGTTTGGTTTGCCGTGCCCAACAACGTTTCATCTGAGACTGGAGGTTTTCTCGGCGTTGTAAGTGAATAAAATTTTCTCGGGTGACTAGCGAGTTAATCCATCGATAAAACACAACTTTCCGGCGGTGACTCCTCTGCCGCCATTGTTAAGTGACTGCTGCAGGTAGGTTATGGAGCCGCTTATATAGCAAGCGAATTCCACGCCAAGCGGTTCCATAACCTACCTTCAGCAGTCACTTAACAAAGGCGGCAGAGTTGTGACCGCCGAAAGGTCGTGTTTAATCGATGTACTAACTCGGCAAGTTACCCTAGAAAATGTTATTCAACATTTCATCTGGAAGCCAAAGCAAGAGCAGGAACTCATTACCGAGACACTCCACTTGAGTGAGGTGCGTGGCACTCCAATGGGACTGCTGTCACCGCTTTGCTGGAGGCGACTATTTGTAGGCCGCAGTTTGTTTCCAGGAGGGCTGCCCTGACCGGGGGAATTTCGGAAGCGGCGCTGAGAGATTGCCCTAAAGGGTGCTCGCAGGTCGCAGGGAGGAAGCAATTCGTTTGCGCGAGACGACGACGGTGGCGATGTGACCGCGCGATAGCCCGGCAGCCTTCCGGACACGGGCGGCCGGGTACACGTGTACCGGAAGTACTTGTCGCGCGGGAGACGACGCAGCGCACACCGGCCGTTGGCTGGCGTCGCAGGCTGTAAATTGCCGGTCCCCCCCATGGCGGACGCTCGTAAAAACTTCGCCCGGGGAATATATACGGCCGCGTCCGTCCGTCCGCTGAAATACTTGCGGGCTTTCACCTGCCAGCGTCGACGTGCAAGGCAGGTCCTCACCGTAATAAAGCTTCGGCCTGCTCTGCTGCCGTTTTAAGTGCTCTGTAGTGATGGATTTACGACGTTGCGCGCTAGTCAGGGCAGTCACTTCCCGGAGTAACAGCACATCCTGCGTCATGGCAGGGCGCACATTCGGAGCTCTACTGACAAAATCCACATAAATGTAAATCGAGAACGAAAAGGGTTTCAGTTTATACAAGTTGGTTTCATGAAGAAAAGCTAGTAACACGAGAACCCCTGCTACATCATGTGAATGATGAGGGAGAAGGCTAAAAAAAGAGCAAAGAAATTAAAAATAAAGTTTCCGACATCAAAGTAGGTTTAGGAAAAACAGACAAAATTAAAAAATCTTACGCCACAGCAGATCAAGTTTACAATGGTTTTGGGATTTGAAGGAACGGTAGACAGAAGGATACCACGGAAGATGGTAGTCACGGAAACCCAATGGTAGGACGACAGTCTGAGGAGCTGCGAAGAATGTGAATGGTAAAAGGAGTTAACTGAAATTCAGTAGAAAAGAGAGAGGGTGAACGGACGATCTAGAAGATTATGTTGCAGGTACACACCATCAATGGTTGAGACTATCTCCTTTTTGGCTAAATAATGTAACTAAGTGCCTTGAAGCCTCATAAAACATCATGGGTTCGTTATAATAAAATCTCGTCAGCAGACTCAAACTCTTTTTATCGAGGCAATTAGATCGGAAGACCATTTGAGGCGAGGAACGGGAATGAATGCGACTATCATGTTTTAAAGGAACCGTCCCAGCATTCGAGTAACGTAGTTCCGGGAAAACGTGTCTACCGAAATATGGATGGCGAGATCGATTTTTTATTTATTTCTTTACGCTTTGTGAACTTCAAGATCGTTACAAGTGGGAAAGAACAAGGGCAAGGAACAGAAAGGATAAAGACATCATGCAGGCATTTAAGTGGAGTGATTTCGGGAAACTATAGAAAACAGAAATACGGATGGCTGGACGGGGATTTGAACTCGCGTACTTCCGAATGTTCACACACACGGCTCGGTAACTGTTTTTAGACGAGTCAACTTATTATTCGGGAGCAAAGGAAGTAACTGCGAAAGGATAATCGAAATGTGGGTTCACATAATACCAATTTAAATTAAGCATCATAATGTTGCGGTAATAGTCACAGATGTTCACAATTATACTCAGATAGTCAACTGAAACCATTATGGACAGAATTGTGCATGGGCGTCAATGAATAAGATAATATAAAATGGAATAATAACATTACTATAATGGCAATAACATTGACGACTGAGTACGTTACGTTTGTCGTACTTTGAAATACTGTAGTGAGAGCACTTAATATAAAGCTTAATATATATATATATATATTTACCACCAGTTTGAATAGATGCGGTGCAGCGTAGTAGCACAAAATAAAGAAATGTAGCACACTTAAGTCATCCACACTTACAACACTACGATCACTGTCTCCATGAAAATTCAGATAAGTTTTGTATTCTTGTAGACTTATCCTTGTGAGGTTTTACTACATTTTTTCTACAGATGTCTCTACATTTTGAGATATGTTTATCGTGAAATATATCAAAGCTTAAGATTTGCTTGAAATAAGTCATTTGTACTCTTTAACTCGCTTTATTAGTAATAAATCAATCTGTACGAAGAAACTTCAAAGTTTCGCAATCGCCTACTACCAATTTGATTAAAAAATTGTTTTTTTTTTGTTTTTTTTTTTTGTTTTTTTTTAAACATGTTTCTTCCATAAATTTGCGAATACAACTGCAAGGTAAACATCGATAGTAGTGATACGTGTCACAAACGAATGGTGATCAGTTTGTTAATGTGCTAAGCAATTGTGAATGTAACAATTTACACTATCACGATTTAAGTTTTTAACGTAACATTACATCCTGCAATTAAAATTGTTACTAAGTCTCTGTTGTGAGCTAGCAATCCCGCTGGTAATTAGGATATTAACGCTGAATTTTGTAAACATATGAAATTAAAGTTTGGTGTTTCCAGTAATGCCTTAGATGAAAATAAAAGGGCTGGAATTACTAATATGATTAATAACATCAAACTTATTTAATCATCATCATCATTCTTAACAGTTTCCAGCCTCTGGCCGGGTCTGCTTTATGCACAAGCATCTCCATTTCCTTCTTTCATCCCACCACCTCTCTGTCACCACTTTGTTCCAGTCCTCTCCTCTCTTCCGTACACCCTCCTCCACTCCTTTCAGCCATCCGTCTCTTGGTCTTCCTCTGGGTCGTTTACCATGCATCTTAATTTCATGGATTTTTCTTGGGATTCTCTGAGCCTACATTCTCTTTACATGTCCATACCATCTCAGTCTGGTCCTCTCTATCCTTTCCTGTAGGGGCTCCTCTTTTACGGTGCGTCTAATCACTTCATTTCTTATTCTGTCCATTTTAGTAACTCCCATTCTACATCCATCATTTCCTCCACATTCCTCTAATATACTCCCGAAGTACTTGAACCTATTTACCTTCTTTACCTTCTTTCTGGTTGTTACCATGTACTCACATTTCATTACATTAAATTTCAGGACATACTCTTCCACACTGTCTGTCCATATATCCAACTGCCACTGCACTTCCTCTTGATCACCTCCCGAGATCATCAGATCGTCCGCAAAAGCCACCATTTTCATGTTTTCCTCTCCAATCCTCACTGCCACCTTCTGCATTATTTCATCCATGGTTACAATGAAGAGTAGTGGTGATAGGGCACTTCCTTGTTTTAGTCCATTCCTTTGTTCCAGACAATCTGACCTTCCTTCTCCTATAATCACATAGCTCACACTTCCTTGGTACAGTTCCATCATTCTCCTGATGGTTTCTTTGGGAAACCTTACTCCTGTGTACACAATCATATGCTTTCTCAATATCGAGAAATACCAACAGTACATCCTTTCCATACACATAATGTTTTTCCTGCAGCTGTCTCATAGCAAATATCAGATCTACCGCCCATCTCCCTGACCTGAAGCCATACTGCTATTCCTTGGGCCCTTTTTCCACCCTGCCAGGTGTCCTTTTTTCAATGATCTTCTCATACACTTTGGCACAGTGGCACATCAGCTCCCTTTTTTGAAAATAGGAATAATTATTCCTTTTTTGCAGTCTTCAGGAGTTGCGCCCTGATTTCATAACTTTATCATCACACGGTATAGCCACTGCTTTCCTACTACTCCTTCTGCCCTTATCTTTTCCACGCTCACTTCATCGGTGCCTGGTGCCTTCCCACCCTTCATCTTACCCAGAGCTGTTTCCACTTCTTCCCAAGCTATAGATCCTCCTCTTTTTGTATGAAGATTCATGTTAGGAATTTCTAGGACTAACATGGAATTCGTACGTACATCTTTTAAAAAGCTGAATGTAAGAATAGAGAATCATTATCTGTCTTTTAACTGTTCTTTTGCTTATAAATTTAACTACCTTTAGCTAATTCTTTTACAATCGTTTAGATAAAGAAATCATGTTTATTGTATGAGGATAATAGTTTTTACTGTCTTAATATATAGAAGAGTGTGCGTTTTTAGCAATATCTTATGTATTTTGCATTAAGGTCTGTCAAAGTAATTACTGAATTCCTGTGAAACTGGAACTTTCCTTAACTACTAAGGGCTGTAATTACGTAAAAACTGAAATTGGAATTCAGTAGCTAGATGTGGAAAATTGAAGGTCAATATGACAATTTATATTTTGCCTTCTGGGAGTTTTTTCCACTTTATGTGAATGACAGTCGTGAAATTTTACGCGGTACCAGGAACAACTTCTCAAGAAAATCAGAAACTACATATCAGACGCCCATCATAGATTTTCAGAGCAATGTCGAGCTAGTCTCACGATGTTGGCAGTGAGTTTATTCCCACATACTCTTCCTCAAGTTGATGGTTTTCTTTGTGTGCTTACTTAGGAAACTGAAGAAGTTAAAAATTTTCATGTTTCAGTGATTGATTGTACGAGTACAGTGATACTTTTATCAAAACGAATTTTATAATAATCTGAATACTTACAAGTTAGATACCATACAATAGGGGGTTTCGTATCTGAAACATAACGTGTGGAAAATTAAGTTTATAATCAACATACATATTTTTTAACGCGGCGTAGTAGAATAAGGTACGGTTGCTTGCATTAGTAGACATACAGAAAAACGTATTTTCTTGTTTGAAGGTATATAATTAACGGTTTGAGAAGCAAAATACTATATACATTTAATAAATTAAATCTTAAAGAGAATGAATTTACAGTTTTCTGCATTCAAAATATATTATATTTAAATGATTTGAATCACCTCATGAGAAGCCTACTCCTTTTTGACAAGAAGTAACGAAAATGTAAAAAAAAAAAATGTAAAAATTGCAAAGCCAATTTCGCTTTGAAACAGGCTTGAACAATATAGTTTTTAGAACACTGTTGAGCTTTAACTAACTGACAGACAAATTTACATAGTTATCTTTTTTACTGAGTGTTCGTATAATCTTATGATATCTACAAATCACCTACTCCACTTCCTTGGACTTACTGTATTACACAGAAGGTAAACATTGTCACAGGATTATTATATCATGAGACGACAATATTACCTAAGTACAGTCGTCAGTTCTAATTCCGTAAGTCTATGTAAATACTTGAATATATTTCACAGTCAACTTTATGGGAGGGTCAGGAATTCTTCAAGGGTCATCTGCCGGATAAGATCTTTTAAACACGACGTTTCGGCAGTCACCTCCGCTGCCTTCATCTGGTGAGCTGTCATCGCGAAGTAGCTGTGGCGAAGTATGGGAGGGTGTTGCGTGGGTACACGAATATTTGTGCCCAAGTGGACAGCAGTTGTCCGAGACGGAAATCACAGGTCAAAATACGACTCGACCAATGTACTGTAGTACATTGAAGACAGAGGTGGACACACCGAGATGTGCTGGAGTAATTAGTTGCGACCAATGTCTGCCAATGAATTAGTTAGAGATGAGGAGACACAGACGCTTCAATAGCAGGCTGGTGGGAACAAACCAAACTCTCAGTTAAGTAGAAATAATACAGTGTTGGTTGCCAAAGGAAGTGGAAAGGTCGTATTTTCTCCGCCGCAGACTGTATGTTTATAACAATAGGGAAGAATTCGGTGGCCTAAGATTCCAGAACTGCAACTGGAGAGGAATAAATACAATAACTTCATTTAATTCAAAGACACTTGGTAGGCATTGTAATCCAGCAAAGCGGGATCCCGCAATCTCGCATCATTAGGCAGTCTGGCGGATCCCGCACAAAATTAAGCGGATCCGCAGTCCGCAAAATGCGACGAAAACGCGTGTATATCTGCGTGACTTGATGCTCAACTCGGGTTTTTTTTTTTTATGGCTTTACGCCACGTCGATGTCGAGGTCATTAGAGGCGGGATGGGATTGGGGTCAAGGAACAGGAAGGCATTCGGCAATGGCCTTTTTGAAGGAAGCATACCGGCATTCGCCTGGAGTGATTTGGAAAAACTATGGAAAACCCAAATCTGGATGCCCGGACGTGGATTCGAAGCGCTGTCCTCCCGAATGCGAGGCCGGAACGCTAACCGCTCACCCACCATGCTCGGTCACTGGATCTCTATCGGATGTATTGCACTGTTTGCCTGTTCCCTTGCAGTTAGCATTTGACTCGTGTGAACAAACGTTTGTTTTTGTTAACCTTCGTCATTAGTAAGTAAATAGATTTTTACGTATTCATTAAAATTTAAGATTGTTTTGAGTTATGTTGCGTATTTAGTACAATTTTCTTACTATATAATAAGTATTTTTTATGTGTATACACTGTTTAAGCTTTTTATTCACGGTTTCATTATTTCCATTTTCTTTACTTGCAGATAAAGTAATTGTGACAACTTTCTGTATTTGCGGTCGAAAATTTGATTATTTGTTGATGAGAAACTAATGTTATTGTAATTTTAACGATTGCATACCTATTTATTTAGCCGTTATCAAAAGGCAATTGTATATCCTTTGCCTTAATGTTTTCTCTACAAGTTGTTGCTACAAGTTTATGCTTTGAAGAACGAAAATTCTTTCAATCCTGCTCGGCAAGAAGGTTCTTTAATCGAGGGAATACTTATTTTTATACAGTTTTATTTTTTATAAACTTCTTACAGTTTTATTGCTACAATAAGCGACAAAATAGATACGATAATCTAACTACGCCCCAAAGTGTCTAAAACGTTAAGGTTATGAAATAATTACTTTATTTTCTGTAACAAATAGTTAAGTTTTCTACTCCTTAAAACCATGGATGTATAGATGGTTACATTTTGCATCAATTTCAGTCCTGTTTAATATATTAGTCTTAATAACTATGAGTCAAATCTCGTTTATGAAGCAATGCATTTAAGCGTAATGTGATGTAATATTATTTGCTGTAACACAGAACTCTCGACCTGTAATCAGAATTTTATTAATTTAGTTAATTAACAGAATGGCAACATTCTGTGTACTGTACAAATATGGCCGTTGCTCCTGAATATAGTTCTAATTAAACAGCACAGTTTTAATGAACGAGACTGCGAACAACAGAATAATATCCAGTTAACACGGCAAATACAATCTGAACAACCTGTATTAAATTTTAGGTTTCAGGAAGTGAAGTGAGACAAGAAACGTGTAGATGTCAAGAAACAATGAATCAAAATGGGGTTAATACTCAGGACAGGTTAAGACGCATTACGTGACTTTCCCACCGTTTGTCTGCAGATCCATCTCGCCGAAAAAAACGCCTGAGATTGTGTCTTAATTGAGATACATTTCACGTTAATTATCGCCACACTGATAGGAAAAAATAAATGGTAACCAAATTTCGTTTTAATAACTGATTTTAATTTTACTTTCTACTTTGATTAACACAAATTTAAGCACATCCATCTTCATGTACACCAATACGCAATAACACCTAGGATAGTCGTTTAAATCGGAACACTTAAACCTATTGAGAAAATTAACTTAGATTTACACGTCCGATCCTCAGGTAATGACCTAATACATGATTTAAGTTTTTTAACTAAAAAAAACACTCCTTCAGATTGAATACAATAAAACTGATACTTGAAAACTAGTAACATTATCTGCACCTAGAAGACCGTTTGCAAGTACAGCTGTTCGCATCAGAATCGGCTTTCTGTCTGTTTGTCTGTTTATTTTGCATTTTGATGTATGTATAATTTCCTATCTCTAGTAGTTCGTATGGGTCATCATGTGGGCCAGTAGTTTTTTTATTAGGTATCAATCAAATAGATCATTTCCTTTTGTTAATTTCCAATAGAAGGCTGGATTCTAGAAGTTAACAAAACCAAATCTTAACTATGCCTTACGTGTCCTAACAATTGTGGAATAATAGTTAGATAAAATTTCAGAATGACTCTTTTTTTGGCTTTAAAATAAATAATCAACGTTTTTTAAGATAATTTATGTATTGACAAAGACAATACTGCACACTGCTTGGTTGTATGTTTGACTATTCTCAAAAAAGTTTTCCATTATGAAGCATCTTGGAGCTGTTCAACTCTGGCAGATGTATTTTAAAAACAAAACATTTAAATATTATTTTGAAAAAATAGTGTCTCCAAGTGCAGTTCTATGCATTGTATATTGCGACATTGTCAGGGGCTGATTGGCCAAGGCTAGTGGGCGTGTGTGTGGATAGGTGTGCTGACGAACTAACCTTAGGGAATTACAGTTCTGCTCGAAGCGTCTCTTCTGTTCTTCTGGCAGCACCACTAGAATCTTACCGTTGGGCTGTTTGGGCTAATGTTTGACACCACTGTGGTTTGACGGCCACAGACCGAAGGTTACAAATTGATATGAAGTTCTTGCTACATGAAATAATGCGAGACTTGCAATGGAACAGTTTATTGGCCTATAACACGGAGTAGTACAGTTTATAGCGTGCCGCAAAGTGGATTCCAACTATCACTAACTTATCTAAGCCGCGAACTGTAAGAGTTAATTATTAGGCAGATGGTCGCCCCGGATACGAGATGCATGGGAGGGTGGCAGGCTCCTAACAGGTGGCTATCAAAGTATGCTCGACTACTCTCGCCGACTGCCCGACAGTAAAGACACTACTTCATCGCTTGTACTGCCCAAGCCGACTCGGCTGGCCTACAATTACGAAGGGGACTGCACTCTAAGGTGATGACTGCATGCGTGCAGATTCCTGTCTGGTCAATGCTCGACCGCGCTCAGCATTGTCAATGATCGCCGATTGCCAGTAGCTCGACGACTGAATATTCCTATAATTCCCCAAATAGTAATGGTCTTCAAAATGACCTCTTACAACATGTAAAGCAAATAAATTAGTAAACTGCAACAGTATGGTAATAAGTTCTCACCATTATATTAATTAATTTAATTTAATTGCAATGGAGCACACGCTCCGGTGGCAATTTCCATTCACCTCCATCTTTCCCCTATCCTGCACCCACCTACATTTGTCCTCTACAAATTTTATCTTTAAATTCTTTCAACGTTTTCGGTAAATTATTCATCATTTCTCTTGGAAACTCATTCCAATCCCTGACACCCTTACCTAGAAAAGAGAATCTTCCCACACCCTTGTGCCTGAAATCGAGTGCCAGCTTGTGGTCATGGTCATGGTCATCTTTTCCCTTCCATGCACTACTTTTCATACCTACTCTAATATCTTTCCGTGCCTCATCACCAGTATACGCCCTGCACACTCCCATGACCCTCCTCATCCTCCTCCTGTCTTGCAATGAATCCCATTCCAGCTCCTTTATCATATCCGTCACTGATTGCATTCTGCGATAATTTCCAGAAACAAATCTAGCAGCCCTTCTTTGCACCCTCTCCAATTCCTGTATTTGATGGTCCCATACTACACTACCATATTCGAGCAATGGTCTGACTAAAGTTTTGTAACCCAATTCCTTTACTTCTCTCGTACATCCCCTCATCACTCTCTCCAACAAGTGCAGAATTTTGTAACCTTTTCCTACCACCTGTCAAATGTGTCCTGCCCAGTTAAGCTTGTTATCAAATCTAATGCCAAGATATTTACATTTCAAGTCTTCAGCAAGCAATTCTTTCCCCACTTTATATTGAAAATTAACCTTTTGTTTTTTATTTGTGTATCTAATAAGCTGACTCTTCTTTGCATTTATCATCATCACATGTTTACCAACCCAACTACATATCCTGTCCATATCACTCTGCAACTGTTTACAATGCTCTATCGTTTGGATTCTTTTATATAGCATTATGTCACCTGCAAACAATCTAATACCAGATAGTAAACAATCAACACAATTATTCATTAGAATAATGAATAGCAATGGTCCTAATACGCTTCCCTGCGTCACTCCCATTTTTACATTCACCTCTTTTGATTCTACATTTCCTACCCTAACTTTCTGTTTTCTACCTTTTAAAAATTCTTCTACCAAGCAAATCACTTTCTCATCCACTCCAATAGTTTTTACCTTAATTTTGTAATTGCTGACCATATATGTTTATTAAGTTTGTAATGAAAACTAGGTATGGTTTCCTAACACAGTGTTGTAAAAGTGAACCTCGCTTCTGAGCATATAACATCTGGTAGCTCAATTATTGTGCCTATGTGTGGCAAGTAGATCGAAACTTTTAATTTGATACTATTAAAAGACGGTGAATTTGTATCAGAATAACATCAAATTAAAAAATATTGTTAATTTAACATTTCGCACTTACAGAACTGTATTGCTATACAATCAAAATTTCAAAAACTTGATTTTAAATATATAGGTAATTGCTGCGATTTGGTTGTTCAAAATAACTGCTGGATAAGTGCTTGCTCAATGATTGCTGCTGCAGAATGCCGAAGATATATTATCCCTCCTTTTTCCATATAAGGGGGCATCCATAAATTACGTGAGGTGTTTTTTCCTTATTTCCGGACACCCCCGCCCCCTCTCTGGTGAGACTTCGTGAGATCTGGTCCGGGTCCGACCTCCCTCCCCCTTCTGGTGAGATCTGGTCCGTTAGAGACCCCCCTCCCCCCCCCTAGAAATCGCCTTCGCACCTTTTTGATACTTTTTTTTTAGGTCTCACACTTTTCGTGAAATGCCACCCTAAAATCAGACTTCCCGTATTTTTTTTAGCTCTACAGTCCAACAAAAATTTACAAATCCTCACGTGAGATTTCCGTTGATCCCCCCCTCCCCCCTGGTGAAATTTGGTGAGATTCGCCGGACGCCTCCCCCATTCTATTTCACCTAACGTAATTTATAGACGCCCCCTAAACAGTCTAGCAATGCCACGAACCGTTTGTCTGAACTGAAATGTCTTGAATTTCTTAGAGTGAGTAAGCTCGTTTCCACTGCTAAGAAATGTATCGAGAAATTAAATATTTCTTATGTTTATTGCAAATGAATCCTTGAAAGATCAAACACAGGATATTAATATATATTATTTCCAAAATACTATTAGTTTCTGCTAAATTACGCATATCAATGTTACATTTTAAATTAAATAATTTTTATCGACGAAATTTTATAAACCTGACCACAATTTTGATAGCTTATTTTGATATTTTTAGAAATTAATTTGCATTAGAGTGCAGCCTCTATCAGGCACCAAAATAAGATTTTTGGAGTCTAAAAATCCTAAGTTTACTTATTACAGTCATTATCATTATCAGCCAGTTCAATCATTTTGTGATGTGGCCTCTTAAAGTCATGATTTCAGATATAACTTGACCAGTTTCCTCCAGCTCGCACGATCTTGGGCGATCCTCTGCCAGTTAAGTCCGACAACCCTGCGTATGTCCTTTTACCATCGGTCCGGTAGCCTTCCTCTCGGTCTGGGGAGATCTCTGGGGCTCCCTTATTACGGTAATTCTACACAAATACAAGAGTTTCCAGGCTTACAATGAGTCTACCCAGTTAAGCATTGATGTTCGCATCAGGTTATTTACGTATCTACTCTATTCCTTACGGCTGTCAATGATTACAACTGACGAAACTGTGATGTTACCGAGCCTGGTTGGTAAGCGGTTAACGCTCTGACCTCGCATTCGGGTGGACGGCGATTCGAATCCCCGTCCGGGCATCCAGATTTGGATTTTCCATGGTTTCCCCAAATGACTCCAGGCGAATGCCGGGATTCTTCCTTCAAAAGGCCATGGTCGAATTCCTTCCCGTTCCTTACCCCCAGTCCCATCTCGCCTCTAATTACCTCGACGTCAACGAGGAGAAAGCCATAAGTAAAAAAAAAAAAAATCTATGATGAATAAAATTTTCTCGGGTAGCTAGCCGAGTTAGTACATCGTTTGACCACGACGTTTCGGCGGTCACAACCTCTGCCGCCATTGTCAAGTGATGTTCTCAGATTTTACGATGACAACCACGTTTTCTACGTCCCATAACGAAAAGTATTAACAAAAGCTGTAGTAACTCCACGTTTGTCTGTCAGAGTTCCCAGAGGAGTCGCCGCTGTGACTGGCAACGATTCAAATGTGCCGACGAGAGAAAGCGAACAGCCGCAGTCAGCCGCCGCACCCACGTCGTAAAAATTCCGCCGGCAGATGCGGAATGACAGCTGGGGGCGCGGCTGAGTTTCAGATTATCGCCTGCACGCAACGACCATCTCGCAGAGCTGTGATGTGTGTAATTTGGCGAGACGAAAATTGCCGCCTGCGCCGTGTCTCCAGCCGGTCATTAGATCAGCCACTACGACTGACGAATAACATTAGCAACAGCCGTAACAAAAGATGACAGCGCGTACTGGGCCCCTCAGTGGGCAGTTTCGCGTGCTAACTTGCCACTGTGCCTGTCCATATATGAAACCGGGTACTTCGGTCTATCTGAGGACGAGCATTTAACATCGCACAAAGCCTGTCTTAAGCGTGTAAATTAGCATGCGACCCGTACAGAGTGTGTTATTATGTTTAATGGCTTTTTGTAACTGCTGAAATGCAACCAGTTAATGTATCCTTGGAGATCCTCACAGATTTTTACAGTTTACGCTATAACGGCAGCAAAGATAAGGGGGTATGTATTAATTACGTAAGGTGTTTTCGGAAATCTGTACTCCCTCTCCCCATGGTGAGATTTGGTGAGATCTGGTGGAACCCCTTCCTACCCCCCTTAAGGTGAGAACTTGATGGATTCCCCCCCCCCTCGCTGACAATCACGTAATTTTTTGATAACTTTTTTTTATTTAAATTTTTCAATGAATTCAAAATGTGACATGAGATTTCTGTCGACCGCTCCCCCTAGGTGAGATTTCACTGTTCTCCCCCCCCCCCCTAATTTCACCACATGTATTAAACTGAGTTGAAACCTCACATTCTCAAATCTCGGTTAGAACTAAGGCTCCAAAGGAGGCGAAAAGAGAAACCCGAGAATAAATTTAGTGATAAAATATTCTAATTTTCTGAGAAAAGACTAATATTCAGACGCTCATTAACACATGAAATGGTAAAACTGTAGATCTTCAGTCATCACTGTAGTAAAATTGCACATTCTAAATGAATACCTATTTCCACAAAGTACCTCAGAACATGACGTTCGCTATTTCATATTGTCTAACGAACAGAAAAGATCGTTTGGTTACTGACAATTCTTTCGCAGTTGATCGTTAAATAAACAATATGGCTAGTAGTTGTATGTAAATCAAACGAGACCAAGTAGTTGAAATAATAGTGAACGTGACGTTAAGCAATGAAAAACTTCAGCATGAGGTTGTGTTCTTCAAAAAAGTGCAACTAGGGCTATTTTCAGACCAACATGTGACTGTATCATCAATCTCACTGATGATGCCCCATTCCACAAGGGCGAAACGCGTTTGACCGTTTAGGAATAAAAATAACAATTTCTTAAGAGACGGTATTTTAATTTACAAAAGTAAAATGATTGTTGTTCTCGTTTGCGAAAGCAGTAATATTGCACAAGTGTTTGTCATACAGTGGTATACCCAGTAATTTGATGTGAATTTTTATTTAAAGTTGGTTTCTTAATGTTAGATATGAGTATATAACTTACGAGAAAACGCTAGCTACTTGTACTATGTGATGCAGTTGATAGAGTCTTTAAACAGAAAATTAAATTTAATATGTATCAAAATGTCAGGTTTTGAGAATTTAATCGGAAAGTTTTTAACAATAGTCGAAATCGAGAATTCTTGGTAACTTACTCTTCAACTTTGGCAAAAACATGTGAAATACGATAACATAATTTGGTTCAGAAGATTAAGTGAGCGAACGAAATATAACTAATTTTTTTAAGGTGTTAATATTTGAACAAGATCAGATAAATATGTAGAAACGTTGATGCAACCTTCTGCGATGCATTTTGACTTCCTTATGATCCAAACACATGTTTTCTTACAATAGTTTCTTCATTCTTGAAGAGACAGGTTAAAAAACCCACTATTACCTCAAATGGGTTGTTATACAGACACTGAATAATTTTGGTTATCTTTATTAATCTCTAGTGTCGCTTAGGCCTAGACAGTTTTCTGATGGGTGTGAGAATAGAAATTGATACTTTCTGCTTCGAAATAATATGAAGAACTTTTAAAAGAATCAGATATGAGCAACTGTCAATCAATTATCGATTGCAATCACTGGAAACTCTGTTGTTTAGCTGAAATTCTGGCAGTCTTTCTAAATGAAATCATCTAAAAATTAAGGATTCGAACTAATGAAGTAGAGAACAATCGATTTTGAAAATTGTTAATTAAGCTGCACACGGATCACTAGATTTGAAAGAAAACTAGGAATGTTTTTTTAAAAAAAATTATATGGTTATCTTGTTAAGCTTCCACAAAATACGAAATCTCACAGAAGTTGTTTCAGTCTTCATTTATTATAAATTCTTTTACAACTTCTACAATTTTTACGCTCTGCTATAATCAACTCTCTCAGTTCTAATCCTCCATTGCTCCAAAGAAAAGAAGTTCCTCTTCCTTTTCCACGTGTCTCGCCAAACTATACACTTAATAAGACGTCATATTTAAAATTACAGTAACATGTATCACGGGTGGAAAGCCCGTTGCCTCACAAATGGTACGTGGTAGAGAAGGCCATCTCTAATATATATTTTATCCTTTTCTTTTTGTGAGAAATCTTGAACATTTTAAATTAATCATTGAAAGAATTCTTTTAAAAAAATCTTTAAAGTTGAATGAAAGTGAAAACAGAAACTGCACTGAAAGAACTCTAAATAAATATTCTTGAAATGCGAAAACTGTTGAGTAAGAGAATAGCTAGCAGGCCAAATGTTCCACTGCAATTTAATTCAACTAAAATTAAATAATCTGTGATTTATCTGAGAGCGAATTACAGAGGACTACTGCAGAAATTCGTAAGTCAGATGTCAATGCTTAAGATGTCTTCAGCTATTCCTTTTATTTTTGTTTCACTAGTCAGCAAACAACAAAAACTTTTGACTATATCACCTTTTGACTATAGATGGTAAAATTTTGACATGACTTAAATAACGTCAAATGATGCAGTGAGGGGTGGGAGGATAGTTGAAAAAAAGCTGCAGAATTCTGAACTATATATAAATTGTGTCTCCGAAAATTTTCAGTGTAAGAGAGAGTTGGTACAACTGATAGAGCTGTTCCACAAGGATCAGTTTTCGTGCCATCATAATAGGACTCCTTAAATATTAGCTCCGTTATTTACCAACGTATTTTTGGCCGTAAAATCTTCAACGTTTCTTCCACCAGTGGCACGCTCTCGCAGTGATGTGCCCAGCACGTAGCGGGCGCCGCTGACAGGCGCGTCGGAAATTCGGCGCGGCGGCTGACTGGCAGTGACAGCAAACAGACATTTCGCTACAGCTGAGCCGCACCTGGCGGTGGCAGAGCTGGCAGCGGCGCTGAATAAATTCGGGACCCTCTCCTCTGGTGATTGACGTCGGTGGGCGGCTGACGGGAGACGCGTAATGACAGGCCCCGGCTAGCTCGGCCGTGTTATTAGCCCGGCGGGACTCGGCCCTCGGTCATTACGCAGGATAACGAGCCCAGGCCAGACACCTTCCTGCTGGACGGAGAACGTCTTCACGGCCTAGAACATCCACGTCCTGACAGATAGCCAGCATCAAAAACGAATTAAGGGGGAATGTTGCCATCGCTGAATGAGGCTACTGTGAACCTTCACCTCATTTCAGAAGTTAATTTATTTATCGTAATCTAACAGCCCTCAAACCTAAACTTCAAATGGAATTGTGGTTCATGAAACATTTATAGCAAGCTAAAGTTTGATTGAGTATGATTTTTTATTATTTACTGCAATTCAGTCTAAATTGACTTTGTCTGATGAAAATAAATTATGTAAATAGCGTTTAATATGTTTAAGAACAGAACTATGCCAGAGAATTACTTAAATGTTTGTAATTCCAAGTATTAAGTATGTTTAAAGGACGATTTACTACAGTTTAAAATGATTTCTGTGAATAATTTTGTGTTTAAGTATCTTGAATTTTCATTTCTAAGTATTTTGTAATGATTGTAAATGATTATGTACTAATTCTGATTGTTTCTAATATGTTTTCAATTGTTTAAGTATTGTTAATGTTCGAGAAATATCTGTCTGAAGCCTTTTTAGTGTTCTAGAACTTTCGATGGAACTTATATAAAGCGACCAGCAGATATTCAGAGACAGTTTTACAGAGACAGCATTTTAGAAATAGTTTACGTCGGTCAAGGATAGTGTTGAACGAACAGTTTTGGTAGTATGGTCTTTGGAAGAAGTGTCTAATGTAACCGTTGGAGTTTTGTGATTATATGTGAACTGTATCTTGAAATCCGATGTCTCACTAGCAATAAAACAAGTTAAAATTTGAAACTGGATCCTGGACTAGTTATTTTTTTAAATTAATAAAACTACGAGGCATCTAATAGTATGATATTTAACAACATAAGAGGTGAGGACAAATGTGTATATCACATGCTTGTACAATTTTATATCTCTAAATCTAATGTTTTTATCCAATCAACTGCACTGTGTGGCTCCTATCATATGACGCTACTTTTTAACATACACAAGATTGTAAGAAAGGATGTGACGCCTATATAAATATGCAGTTTATTTTAATGCAATGGATAAATGGAATTTTGTAAGGCGAATATTGAACTTCCGATGGCTTGACTAGAAACGTGTTCTCGAGAAGACAGGTTTTATTTATTTTTATTTTTTTTTTTATTTTTTTTTTATTTTTTTTTTTATCTATTACTTTACGCATCGTCGACGGCTAAGGTAATTACACGCGAGAGGGGGCTACGGGGCTGGGGACAAGGAACAGGAAGGAATTCGACCATGGCCTTGTGAAGGAAGCATCCCGGCATTTGCCTGGAGTGATCTGGGGAAACCATGGAAAACCCAGATCTGGATGCCCTCCCGAATGCGAGGCCAGAGCGTTAACCGCTCACCCACCACGCTCGGTGAGAAGACAATGGTGACCTGGAGATGCCGTTACTCTGCCAGGACAGACCGACGCTACTATGTATGGGGAGGGGTGGGGTGGTTTTTACCTTTTCCTTCAGTTCCTGAAGAACCTTGAAAGGGGTCCCAAGGGATGATGGTCACCAGATAGGTCAGTGAGCCTGGCAGGAAAAACACGAGTCCTTCCGCACCTAGCGTACCTCCGGAGCCTTCCGAACGAAGGCGATTATCGTAACTCGCATGCTGGATGGGCTGGCGCGAGTAAAATGTCCGAAATATCACGTGTCATCAGGATGCTCGGCTCACCAGTTTATCAAAATGAAAATATGATTAAAATGCTGGAATTTTTCTGTCCAATACGTACCTACACCAGCAGGAAGGCGGAATTGGGAGATACAAGAGACGACGAGCTCATTCTATCTCTGATCTAAATTCTGGTACATGACCCTGATACTGCAGTTAGATTCTGGTATAGACTTCTGGTGTTGAAGTCTGACGCTGCCGCTCATTCCGACCAGCATTCTGAGGCGAATGTTGGGGAGACATTCACATTGCGACAGAGTCCGTAATGCTGATGTGAGCTATACACGGACCTAGCATGACAGCAGCTGCCTTGTGACGAACAGGTCTCACATTCCGAGGGTCCTACTATACTCCATAAATTACAATTTGCAGAACTTGTATTGGGTGCTTGGGGGTGACTACTGTTATTGGAATATTAAGATTAATATCAGTTTTGATAATCTGGATAGCAAGAATCTCGAAGGCTGTGGAGTTAAAGGTGAATAAATATTAAGTTTTTATTAGGTCTTATGGCATTTAAATTGCTGGGTAAATTTAACGTTCTTTCAAACACAAGACAATGCAATTGCAAGCAAGCAATACCCAGACCTTACAATTTACCGGATTAGTGCAAACAATAATTGGATTCTAAGTATCTCAATAGTTTACAAAGTGAATATGGAACATCGTGCTGACACAGGCCAACAACTAGATTTTATATATATCATAAAATTCCCAGGGGCGCCAATTAAAACAAAATGAACATTTTCTCAGTCATGTTACAACGAACAAGGAGCTTTTAGAGTTCAATATTCGGTGAAATAAGGTGCCAGCTAGCTCGGAGAGCACTTGTACAGTTAAAGCTGGGATTCTATTCCCAGGTAGCGTTTACGGGTCTTTAAAGCCTCGTTAAAACCGATCAAACATTAGCCTGGCCTCAGAACACATTACAAAATGTTGCCAGCTCCACGGCGATTGTGACACAAAGTGTCACCGTTAGATAACGATCTCACGGGCTGCTCATCCGTCCAGGCGTCTATGCTGTGGCTGCCTCGGGCTAATGCGAGCCTGGAAGTCTCGATCTTTATCAGGCCACTACAGGCTAGAGAGTCATTGTGGCATCCCTTCAGCCACCGTGGCTGCGTGGCACTGGTGGGATAGAGTATGCCAAAATCACGTGATGTGCAAAGCGCTTGCTATTTGCCTTTGGTTCGCGCGCAGTTGGGCCAGCGATGACCTTCTACCCTCGCGTCTTGGCTGAGAGGACAGCGCCCTTCCTCGGCTAACGGTAACTGTCTCTCACCCCTGGCACCGCTATTGTGTCCGCCGCGACTCAGTGTCGCCGGCGAAAGGCTTTGTCCGGCCATGCGGGCGTTCAAACTTTCCACTGACCACTAGCATATTTCACCGTTTCATATTCAATTTGCTCATTTACAATAGCGATCTGGCATCAACTAAATTAGGGCCTATATAATAATTTGGCCACCCAGGCTCATGATGAATAAATTTCCTTGTGATTTGGATAAACATAATATAATTTGCACTGAATGAACCGTTAAAATAAATTAGCTGAATGTAGTAATACAATAAATAATCTGAATGTAGTAAGTCGCAGACTCTGTATTCGTGTAGGATGATATGAGAACGTCATACTACAAACTGACCTAGCCCAACTTCTGTAATAAGTAGTCGCATTTGCTTTGCCCTGTTCGAAGATTAAAAATCCACTGGAAAGTATTTAGGGTTCAATCAGAGCCCTACTTTTGTGGCTGCATTGTCCGTCTGTCTGTGACAGGATGTAAACAGAATCTCTACGCGTAATGGAAATTTGACATACATCACCTCATCCAGAGCAAAGCAATTAACCTGAAAATATGTGCCAACATTTTTTACGTTTTATGTTGCCACTGAATAAATATAGGAAAACTCAATAATATTGAACATTTCTTAATCTTTGAGGATGAAACCATATATGTGTGCCAAATTGCCTGTACCTATTACCACGGAAGTACAGTGGAATTTTGATGTCGTGGTGTCGAAGTTGGAAAAAAAATTATAATAGAAACAGAATTTGACTAACATCCAAAGTAAGGAGAGGAAGAAAGTAAAATTTAAAATTTGTAATTTCAGTTATAATGAAAATATGAGGAATGTAAAGTTATTAGGGTAGAAAGCGATTTCAGGTTTGTTGTAAATAATGGGTAGATGTATTTAAATTTACTTTTAGACTTTTATTATAATTTAGGAATAAAACTTAACCTGTGTATCAAATTTCAGCCTCCTACTTGTAGTGGAGGTACATTAGAATTTTCATGGTCATCAGTCAGTCAGTTAATGAGCGAGTATATAGAAAAATTGATGAAATTTGGATATGAATAATATTCAAACTGATAATAGGAACGAAACAAACTTTAGCGTGTTTCCTAAGATTGCTGATATCTATTTGCAATAGAGATTTGAGGCATGTAACACCACAAGGATGGAAGAAATTGAGGAACAAAAATGATCCGAAATAGCTAGGCTGTGCCGCCGTTGACTCGACTTTGCGGGCGCACTGCCGTACATCCATATAAAGAACAGATTTTAAATCTGTACATGTTATGAATTGCAATAAACCAACACAGAATATCGTATTTAAATATTTTTAAAATTATCTTCTTGGATGGTGCGTAACAATTAAAAGGAGCTGACGTCAGCCACTGTGTTTATCGTATTATTGTTTACAGCTCGCCGAGTGGAGAAATAAGACATTTTTTTTACTCGAACATTAAGATGTTAGTGGCTGTCAAAAATGTCTGCAATATCGAACAAATCTTGTACTGAAAAATGAATGCTTGAATCTAACAAACTTCGCCATTTGCGAGCGCACAAATGCATGTTGTCATGTTGATATTACTTTTTATATAGTAATACTATTTTACACGGGAGTGTGGCTCGGGGAGACACAATGGGACCAGGTGTGAAACCTGCACCACTGGCACCGGGAATCGTGTTTGAGGATTTTAGTCGGTTTTACACAGTCGTTTAGGTGGATTCAGGGACGATTCCCAGTCTCCGCCTCCGTCACATTTCAGAAACCAAAATACACATATCATAGGAAACATTAGTTACAAGAATCACAGACGGATGGCAACACTTAGGGCCTTATTACACTAGGCGACTTGGCGGCGCAACCAGCCGGGCAACTGGTGGCTCTGCTCGTCGCTGGGCATAGAGTGTTATGGAGCTTATTACACTAGGGCAGCCAGTGGCGCCGCCAGAAGCTGGCGGCGGGCTGGCTGCCCTGCCCGGCCACCAGACCGGCAACCACTGGTGGCCGAGAGTCGTGGCGGTGGCATTGTATCTTACGTAGCTTATTACACTAGGCCGCCAAGCGGCGCCGCCAGACTCGCCACCACGCGTTCAGTCTACTGTTCATATACTCCTTCCTACTTTACAATTTTAAAATTGCAGAGATACTGAGTGACAGGTTTGGTGAGACAACTAGGGACAGTCATCCTCTGATGGGAGGGAATGAATCAGAGGAGAGTATAAATGGTGAACCTACAAAATTTGAAATAAATTCTCAGGAAATTGCGAAGTAACTCAGAAAGCTAAAACTGGTGTAGGTAATATTACTACAGATTTATTAAAGATTGTGGGATACGATATTGTACCTTACCTTAAAATTTTGTTTAAAATGAGTTTGGGAGACTTACTGCTTACCAGAGGATTGGAAAAGACCGATAGTAGTACCAGTTCATAAAGGAAGGGTTAAAAATATGGTGAAAATTCCTGGCCAATTAGTTTGTCATCAGTGATGGGCAGAATGATTGAGAGATTGATATGCAACTATATCAGAAATGTCTGTGAAGAAAGAAACTAGTTTTCAGATCGACAACATGGCTTTAAAAGGATATTCATTTGAATCTCAGATAGTGGGCTATATGCAAGATATTCCAAATGAATTGGAAATGGGAGGCCGAGTTGATAGTGTGGCACTAGATCTTTTTAAGGCATTTGATAGAGTGAGCGATAAAATGGTTTTAAATAAACTGAAATGTATTGAATTGGATGAAAAAGTTACTTGCTGGGCACAGGAATTCTTAAAAGTCAGAAAGCAAATGGTTAGAGTAGGAAATACATTATCGAGAGAAGTGGAAGTAAATATGGGAGTTGCTGTTCATTATTCTAATGAATAACTGTGTTACGTTCAGAATCTAGGTATATTGCAAATGATACAACGGTATACAATAGGATAAAAACAGGTGAAGACTGAACAGTTGCAGGATGATCTGTATAGAATATCTAAATGGGTAGGTCAGCATGGAATGAAGATAAATGCCAAGAAGAGTCGGCTTATAAGATACACAGATAAATAGATCTAAAGGTTAATTATGATTACAGAGTGGGGTCAGATTTGCTTGATGAAGTGTAAATTCTTTGCATAACGTTTGATAAACTCAATTGGGCAGGTGGTAGAAAAAGGTTACAAAATCCTTCATTTTCTGAAGAGGGTGATGAGAGGATGTAACAGAGAAGTTAGGGAGTTGGGTTACAAAACTTTGGTCAGATCATTTGTTGAATATGGTGGTGTAGTTTCGGACCACATTTTGGAGATCAAATGCAGGAGTTGGAAGGTGTGCAAAGAAGAGCAGCTAGATTTGTTTGTGGAAATTGTTGCAGGACCCAGTCAGTAACTGATATGATACAGAAGCTGGATTGGGACTCATTGGAGGAAAGGAGGAGGGTGAAGAGAGTGCTGTAAATGTGCAGGGCACATGTTGGTGATGGGACTTGGAGGGAAATTGGTAAAAGAATTAGGAATAGTGCATGGAAGGAGAAAGGCGACCATGACCACAAGCTTAGGCTCGATTTCTTGCATAAGGGAGTGGAAAAATTTTCTTTTGTTGTTAAGCGCGTCAGGAATTGGAACAAATTACCAAGTGTAGTGATGAATATATATATTTAAAAAAAAGCTTAAGGATTTTAAAGTTAAAATTTAAAAATCGGAAAAGTAAATGGGGGAGGAATTTAACATTCCAGCTATAAAAGAAAATTTAAATATATACATAAAGGGGAAATTAGATGACTAGGGAAATTGCTACCGGAGTGTTAGCTCCATCGCAATTAAATTAATTAAAAATAATTAAAATGAAAAAGGAAGGCGAATGGAGAGAAAGATGTATGTACATCATATTCTATTGCTAAGAGAATCTATACTCTTTTTGATGAACTGTACTCAGACGACAACAAGTTTTTTAATTACTTAAGAATGTCTAAATCGTCTTTCATTTAATCATTGTACTTAGTAAAGGTTGATATTACCGGGAAAGATACGAAAATGAGAAATTCTTCTTGTTTTACCCCTTTGTCTTCTCTACACTTTCACTTCCCCTCATTTCCACAGTGACATTCTGTAGTTCACTGGACATATTCACCTACACAATTCGCTTACAATGCGAGGATAACAGCAAAGAGACTGCTCGGTTGTGCTAGTGGCTGGCTGGCGGCGCCACCAGAATCCTGGTTGCGTCGCCAACAGACACACCAGAGCCGCGGCTGGTTGCGCCGCCAAGTCGCCTAGTGTAATAGGGCCCTTAGGCTCCCCCCCCCTCTCCCCATTGCTAGAGTAACTGACAAACTGTGGTTCTAACTACCCATTGGCAACACTGGACTAAATTTTAATTACAAACCTTGATGAGAATAAAGGCTATGCGTGATCCCATAGGGTCCATTCTCAACTAATAAATAACATTATTTTAAGTGCACTTTATTCAATGTACCTTGAAATCAAGTGGATAGAACTCGCACTAACTAATCTAATATTATAATATAAGCAACTGGTCATCTATGACGTCATCTGTAACGCCATGACGTCACGCCTTTCCAAGCGTCCGTGAATAAATTAACTGATAGAACACTGAAATAATAGTATGTGTTACGTTTAAAACGACATATACCGTAAATCATTAGATGCTTCATATTTACGTAATATTCTCTTGATATACTGGTATAGAAGTATTCCTTAAATTCTTTGTCCATAGAGAGGTAAGATAAAAGATTCAAGTTTCGAGCATCAATGTTAAAGAAAGTTTTGATTAGATTGTTACTCAGAATTGCAACTGTTATATGACGTTACAGCAGAGAGCATGAATAATTTATATTTTTTTTTTCAAAATAATTTAAAGTGTCATATTATTGAAATTATTAAATCGTTTGAACGGAAAGGGGGCATCCACAAATTACGTGAGGTGTTTTTCCGGATTTCTGGACCCCCCCTCCCCACTGGTGAGATTTCGTGAGATCTGGCCGGACCCCCCCCCCCCCCCCCCTCTGGTGAGATCTGGTTTGTGAGAACCCCCCCTAGAAATATCGCCCTGGAAACTTTTGTAGACCTTTTTTTTTTTAGGTCACACCTTAACTTTTTTGACGAAATACCCTCTTAAAATCGACTTTGCCGTAAATTGTAGACCTTTTTGTTTTGCTGTAGTCCCCAAATTTTTCGCAAAATCTCACGTGAGATTTCCGTAGACACCCCCCACCTCCCCCTTGGTGAGATCTGGTGAGATTTCGCCGGACCCCCCCCCCCCCCTCCCCTATTTCACCTCACGTAATTTATGGATGCCCCCAAACACTGATCGCAATCTGTGCAGCCTGCACTACAATTAAAACAAATATTATGTGGCATAATGTAAATTTATAAGATTTATTTTAATTTCCTTTGCTTTCATTGACCAATATTACTGAGGTTATTATTTCAGCAACTGTGTCAGAGGACTGAATCACAGATAACAAAAAAGAAAGGTGTAAAAACCTTTTGAAGATTTTTGATAAAATTTTATATCGCGATGCATTATTGCCAATAAAATGCGATACAGTACATGTATTAATAGGATTGAGATTGAAGTATTGTTCTTCTGGCAGCAAGTTTAGCGTAGCATGTGTTTAGGTTGAAATACAACCTGGACTCGTATGGAAACTGAAATTTTTTGCTACAGCGCAAGGTACGAGGAATTACATCGAATTTTGTTTTATAACAATTCTTTTTGGTTAAGCTATTGCTAAGATATGCATTGTCAGAACACTGAAAGAAAAGTATGCATTTCTTTTAAATTGGCATATTTATAATCAGTTTTTTTTTTTTTTTACTGAAATCATTATGTGGTTTGAATGAAAGAAGTAACAAATATATCGCGATGTATATGGCGTAAACCACAATTAAATATTACGTAGCATAGCGTAAGTTTTTAAGAGTTATTTTTAGCATTCATTTTCACTGGGGTCATTATTTCAGCCGATGTAAGATATCTCAGCCGTAAAAATATCATTCTTCGTCACAGGTAACAAGAATGGTGCGAGAACCTATGAAGGTTTGGGATCAAGTTTATATCGCGATGCATGATGACACTGACTTGCGATACAGGGAATGTATTATTTCGTGTGTGACTGAAGCTTTGCCTTTCTAGTGCCAATATTTGCGGAGATTGTGGTTAGACTGAAACGCAACCTGGACTAAGTTGACACCTGAAGCTTTTTGCTACAGTACAAGGGACGATAAATTACAATGAGTTTATTTTATAACAATTTTATTTAGTTAAGCAACTGGAGGGAAATAAATTATCATAACACTCCGTTAAACCCATCATTTTGATGGGCTTTGGGACTATTTCATTATAATCCGTAGCAAACCAGTAAACTAGCATCTATCAGATTTAACCAATTCTGCTGTCAGTTAAGCAGGAATCGTAAATATCTTAACCATTACTACAACGGGTTACCGTTGGAAAATAGCTAACATTTTGGACATTATCTGGGTGCCACTAGAACAAAATATAACAAGCTGCTAAATTATCAACTGCGAGAACAACAGTAAAAGAGGTTATGTTTCATTCTGCGGAAAACAATTCTTCATGAACAATCTGTAATGCCCGAACGATACAGAAAACCGTTTTATAAAGCATGGACCAGCTGTGTGTCTCCTGTGTGTGTTTTAAAAAAAATTGAGACGGATGGTTGTAAAAACGATTTATACTGAGTGCCAAGGGCTTCCTAGAGATACAATGAATAAACTTCGAACAATGCTTTCTGCGAACGCATTATAGAACGTGAAAACAAGATAAATGGTTTAATGAGACTCGTGTTACGACACAGAATCAAATACAGAAAGCGACGCGAAAGCTGGTTGTGCGAAGCTGTCTCCTATTACTGGTGTTTTGACATGCAGGCATGAAGAGGGAAAATATCAGCCAATTCTGAAGCAATTTTGTTACGAATTTCTGCTGCTGTTATAAATATTGTTGGATACTGACCTACGAGAAGAAAGAAGGACTCATGGCTTCGACGTGGAGCTTTCCTGGGAAAAGAACTCAGTCGAGAAAGGGATTCTTTTCTCAGTTGTGATACTGCCTGGTACACCGAGTGACTCTACAGGCGAATACACAGCTGGACCCAAGGTCAAGTCTTCAACGAAGGAGGGAGGCTTGGGAGTAGATCACGACGAAGTTGACCGGATAGACTCCCTACTGCAACGGTAACCTATGCACTCACTGCAATAGACGTTGGCAACATTCGTCTAAAATCCCCGAGCGTGACCCAGAGATCTCACTTGCTGCCAACTGAGTAAGTGGCAAAACATAAAAATAATAATAATTTACCATGTTTTTTATAACGGACTAAAGAGTATAAAATAATTTATCTAATTCTTATGAAGGATAAGACCAAATACAGATTTCTAAACTTTTTCTAAATTGTCCTCAAAATTTATACGGTGAATTTTTGATAGTTATTAAAATACTTGTACGATTGATGACGAAAAATATTGGGTGCATGCAACAGATAATTGATGCAATAATAGCTCCACTAACATTTTTATTGTACCGCAAATAATGTGAAGTGATAAGTAAGTCCTTTCATTGATAACTACTCTCAACACTTCTTATAGATATGTATTCCATGTGCCCAATATTCTTCGCCAGGGGGCATCCATAAATTACGTGAGGTGTTTTTCCTGATTTCCGTCCCCCCCCCCCTTTTCTGGTGAGATTTGGTCCGTGAGACCCCCCTCCAAATCGCCCTCGTAACTTTTTGAGATTTTTTTTTGGGTCTAACCCTTCCAAAGCCGGTAACACCCCCATTTTTCGATGAAAAATTCTCCTAAAATCTACTGTCGCGTCATTGGTAGACTTTTCTTTTATCTCTACAGTTCCAAAAATTTCGAAAACCTCACGTGAGATTTCCGTTGACCCCCCCTTCCCTTTGGTGAGATTTGGTGAGATTTTGCCGGACCCCCCGCCCCCTATTTTACCTCACGTACTTTATGGACGCCCCCTCACCAATCTTAAGAGTATTTTAATACCTGTCAAATTTTCCATGTGTAAATTTTCAGGACAATTTAGAAGAAGTTAGAGATCTGTATGTGGTTTTATTCTTCAAAAGGATTAGAGAAATTATTTTATACTTTTAAGTTTGTTATAAAACATGGAACATTAAAAAGTTTTTTATTTTATTGTTATTTTCTGCTTTTTAGTGTAAAAACATTAGTCCGACTATTATGATCATTTAAAAAAAATTAGCCAACTCGTTACACAGAAAAATAGAATTTCAGTTTTCTCCAAATTTTCCAATTTTCCGGGCAACTTACCCAACTTTTCACTAACTAAAGGTCTTATTCGGGATATTACAAACATTTTTTTAAAAAAATATCCAAATCAGTCCATAGAAAACTTTTAATTTTCCCCGAATTTTCAAATATTCCGGACAGCTTTTCCCATTTTTTTTCACATTTTCATGCATTTTCATCCAGTTTTGAGCTATGGTCAAAATTTCAAGTCTCTAGTTCATCGAAAAGTTAGTTTAAAATCAATTACTAAATTCCACCCGGACAGACAAAGCCCAAAACGAGTTAATAAAAACATTTTAATAATAATTAATGTTTGTTTGTGTAAATGTTTTACTGAAAATGTTTTATTACTGCTTGCCAATAAATTCATTGCTTATGAAATAACTCCATTCCATCCATAATAAAATATTTTAGCTCAAATTAATTCAGCCAACCTGCATAATTCCATGCATTTGGCTCCTGTATAAATTGAAATTCAAGCAAAATGATCTTTCTGCAGTAATGGCGCCCAGCATAGTATGGACAAAATGTATGGTCCAACAAGTTAGTCATCACAACCCCTTCAACTCATTTCTGGTAGTCAGGAAACTTTTGAAATTTGCGCTGCGGTTACGGCATTGACTGCAAACAATGAGGCCAAATCGTCCATGCGAGGAAATTCGTCTCCATCTCATAATTCAAGTATACGAAATAGTGGTTAGTAAAATCATAGATCTGCTTAGAATTGCAGTGTCATCTCGAGATATTACACCTTAAAGACGTTGGTGGGACAATGAGATGAGTCCATTACCTAATCTGAAAATATATTAAGAAACACATTAAGATCATTAAAGCACTGGACCTTAGTAATAGGGCTCACACTTCGCAGTTTTCTTTAACGCTGGGAACCAGTTACATTTTAATATTTCAATTATGACGCAATTTCGTTAACCGACTAATTAACAGAGCAATATTTTCGCGTTGACATCATACTTGCATTAGATAAGTGCCGCTGGAAACTTTAAAACAATCCTTCGACTGATCGCGTTGATTGACTTTAACCCCTAATGTATTCATTAAATAAATCGATACTAAAAAAAAAATACCGGTATTATCAACGTGACAGGCAGAATTTCAAATTTTAACCAATAATTAAAGCGGTGAAATAAATACATGGACTTCAGAAGATATAGATTATATGCGTAATTGGACATATTAAACTCATACTTTCTAAGTTTCAGCACCTTTGGAGTGAAAAGTGGAATACATACGTTTTATCTTATTTATCCGTCAGCATGTACTTGCACTTTCAACATCTAACCGTAGTAACTATTACCCTGTCCGAAAACTTCTTCTGCTTGACAACAACAAAAAATACCGATTGTTCTATGTTGAAATGATGAAAGTAGTGTGGGAGGGTCATTTCAAGCCCGATCTTCTTCTTCTCGTGTCGATGACAGCATGAAATGTGAGGTAGTTTTTCCGCCAATGCGATTAGTTCTGTGGACAAAACTCAGAGATATTCCACTAGTCCGCGTGACGTCACAGTTAAAGTTCTTTACATGGTGAGCTTTTGAATTCACCAAATTAGAGCCCAAGGTTTTATGACGTCATAGGCAGGTGATTCAAGTGGAACAAAGGGAAAATTTGGCGCCAATGGTGATTGCGGACGAGGGGCGCAGCAAACGAGAGACCAGAGACTGTGGAAATTGCCGCAGTCTCTGAGGCTTGTCCAAATAACTTATTGGACTTGCAAAATATCTATTAAACTCACTTTTATCTGTATGGAATGATGGTCAACAATGTTTTATCTAATTCCATATTTCGTACCATCAGAGATGGAGGACAAGACCTGTTATGACAGGATAATATAAGATATCCTGGAATTCCTGGAATATGGGAATGCTTGAGGCGTCATTTTCGAATTCTGCTATCTGAGAAGGCTTAAGTATATTCACATGGAAATCAACTCATGGTTCACTTCCTCTGACTTATTTAAACAATAATTATTGAATAATCTCATGTACCATAAACCTTGATAGTAAATTTAGGTTTTATAGAGCGAACAAAATATGAAACTGATAATTGTATCAGGTTTTTCGCCCTTAATTTATTGTAATGCTTTCTCAAGATTGTATTATGTATTTTAATATTTTATTTCATAGCGACACTGGAACCTTGTGCTTCATTATTTCTGCACTTATGGACGCTAACAATATGTAAGCAACTGCAAATATATGTAGAGAGAGTTTGCAATGAAGTAATTTTTTGAAACATCTTCGTATGAACATGCATTCAGTCAAAATTCGAATATTAATAGTTTCAGATGTATGCTCACTGGTTCAATACTATCGAGCAGATAAAGGAAACTCTATGGTTTATTGCAGTTCAAAATACTTGTTGTAGCAAACTGAAATTAGCTCCATAATTTCAATCTACTATCGTACGGGGATAAGTAATGTACTTAACGGTTTTTGGCTTCAATTATTTCCATACCACTTTAGTATCTTGTCTTGCGAAAGTGACAGGCGGTATCTGATTATTAATTTTTTTTCAATGTTCGATCTTTGATGGCACGGCTGTTGCAGTCTATGTGTTCCTTGATTTGCAAGTGATAAGATAATGTTCATCCACAACATATGCATCAAGTATTTCACTGATTTACCATTTCGATTGACGGGTTAGCTAGCAAGCGTAGGTGATCAGTTGTTTTACGCTTTTGAAATATCTTTTCACGTTTCAGTTAGTATAACTTCTTGATCCAGATTGGAATTCTCATAAGAAGATTGAACATTTTTTGAACTTAACTGGTCACTAATAATATTCTAGAAACAAATTAACAGACAAATTATTTTAACGTAATATCAATTCGCGCAGATTATAACAGCCATCAGGCCCAGCCCTTGAATGAAATTTTACTTGAAAAATTGCATATAACAAGCTGGGAGCTGATTAATTATGGTTCTGTATATATTATGTGTAATTAGTTGTGAATTTGTGTATATACGTCATGCAAATGAACGTCATTTCATCCACAAAAACTATCTAACTTCTACGTGATATGTTCAAGGTCAGTATTATGCACAAAACAATGATTATAAGATTGTAATTGTAAGTGTTGATTTGATCTACGATGTTTGGAGAATGATTTGCGACGGGTTGAACTGATATATGTTGACAATTATGTGTGTAAATACTTGTAAATATCTCTAACTTTCATTTCAATGTGTTTTCTGATGATTGTTAATGCTTTTATATTAATTCTGATGGTTTTAATGTGGTTTTGACTGTAGCTGCATTGTCAGCATTCTACAATCACCGGGCAGCTTTCTATGTGTTATTTTGGAATTTTCTGTAACGCCTATATAAAACGAGCTGGAACATTTGCGTGTTTGTACTTAATATATTTGGATCGAGACGGTCTTGTTCTGTAATGTTATTATAGAGCGTACGGAATAATAAACATAAGAAAAAGTGATTCATCAGAGTTATTTCATACAGCCAAATACCTATGATGGCTCTAAGTTTCTACCTGTTACTGACCACATTTCTGTTGCCCGCGACTTCGTGCACAGGGATTAGAATTTTATTGCATGAATTCGATGTAGACAACTGTAACGTGCTTGAAATGTGTTCCAAAAATCATGGAGTCATGATAGTATGACGGGGAAGCAATCAGCAGAACATTGAATCACGGAAACCTGTCGCATGAAGAGAACCAATTTGCGTTTTTAAAAATAACACTAAATTAAGGAAGGTGGTTAAATGCGGGAGACTACCTACCACAATTCCTCAAATAAAATTTTATTTTTGGTTTGAAATTATGGTCACTTTCTGGGCACATCTTACGTCAATACTGTTTTGTACACAACGTTTTGGTTCTGCTGTCCTTGCGAAGAAATATAGCTTTAGGGGGTTGGATACCCGTTAGCTAACTACATATAACTGCTCATAGGAATAACATAAAATGAAATAAAATATGTCTTTTCTAAGTGTACCCCTGTTACTTTCAGTGTATGCCTCTAGGCTTTATTGATACTCATCGCAAATGCTAATTTTAGTGGAAACTGTTGTCTTAGGAATGGTAGGTCTGTTGGAATTATTGCGATTCGATGAAGGTCTCTTCGCGGTCCGGATCCTGGCACGCACTCCCACCACCTTCCCTGTGACGTAACAGGATCGGCGTCTTCTACCTACTAGCAACAAATAATTTTTTGCTATTTCAGTCATGACCACAGTTTTTGTTGCATTTCACACCAATGTACACATCATACACAAACGACGTCTGAGTGACCAATATAATATTACAGGTACTTACGCATGCTGTCCGTCTGTTACCATTCGGTTAGATTTCAGAATGTCAAGACGAAGTAAGTTACTTATCCCGAAAAAAGTATCTTATATCCTTTTCAATGAGTCATATTATTTCCTTTATAATGAGACATTATCCTTCATTTTCAAATTTCATCAAGATCAGACAGAGAAACAGAGTAGATTTGGTTCAAACATTTTACGTATGCGTTGCATTCTTTCTGCCCAGACAAATTCTTGATCCTGATAGCGTTAATTCCTATAGGGGACTATACATTTTATCGACCATTTGGCTCGGACATGATGTTCCCCCTCTTGGCTACTCACCAGTAGGGGTCCTGGAGGAGATTATAGCCTTGATACCAGGACTGGATGGCGGCTACTGGTCAGGGGGAGTAGCTACTATTAGGGATAAAACGATACGAGTGAATACAAGTACTTACTCGATACATTCCTTCCGATACCAAGTACTTTTTGTATCGATAGTTTAAAAATAAGTATCAAGTAGGTATCGGTCAAAAGTACTCGTATCGGTGTGTATACCAATATCACGAATATCATGTTTTCATTTAACACGTTAATTGATACATTAAAAGCTCATCTACACTGTAAAGAATATTTTTTTGTCTGTCATTATTGAATTTTTTTAACACATTCTTTTTCTAAGTTTGTGTAGTTGGAAAACTTCTTTGTCTCTGCCAGGCCAAAAAAAAAAAAAAAGAAAAAAAACTCTCGCCATCCCGTCAGTCGCCATTTTATGTCGTGGTCGTCATTGACTCATTGTTTTGTTTTCGTTCTGCGTTCGTAATTCTAACCTAGGGCTATCGTCGTAGTTTTGTGTTTGGTTTTGCATTAGGTATATTTTCTGATTGAAAATGGGACCTCCAAAGTCTAATATGTGGCAATATTTCAAGAAAAATGACGACAAATCGCAAGCTGCAAAAAATGCTGTAAAACTGTGCGGTTTTGTGGCAATACTTCTGATTTGCGTAAACATTTAAAAAGCCACCCCGATATCGCACCTGTTAATAGAAATAAGATTTCAATGTAAGATCGACATTTATTAATCTACAAAATTATTATTTGATATGTTTAGATGTTGATTGTGAATAGTGTTGTGTGAATACGTTAATCGATATTTTTTGATATAATCGTATTGTAAGTATTGACTGGTATCGATTAAGTAAAAAACTTTTAACTTAACAGGCAAATACATAGAAAAACAAATATTTTTGAGGAACACAACAAAAACTGGCTTTTTTTCATAAAATTAGTTTTATTTTGTTCTAGTCGGTAATAGTCCTGTAACGATCAGTAAGGAGAAAATGTAATAAATATCTTTCATCAAATAAATATATACTTTTATATCCATAAGGACTATCAATACTTATTACATACTTTTTTTACATTTATTCCAAATTTCACTACGAAAAATCAATCGATACGAGTAAGTATCGATACTTTTCAATGGATACCGAATAAGTATCGATACTTTACGACCGATACTGTATCGAGTAAAAGTATCGATACCTCAGTGGTATCGTTTTATCCCTAGCTACTATCTCCGTCGGCATCGCAGATACGAGCGGCGAAGCCTGCTTGGCATCCACGGCGGACCATCTGACAAGAAGTCAGGTCTGGACTGGTGATCGGTGGTGACGGGGCGAGCATGGAAATGCATTACAATGACGGCCATTGAAGGGACGTCACACAACACTAAGAATATACCACAAAATTCCACTGTATGTTGAACCAGTGGAGTGGATTATAGGATAAAGCTTGGGTATGGTGCTCGTGAGTATGCGGGATCGATTTCCGGGTCCGCCACACAGATTTCGGTTTTTAATTATTTCTTCACTGTTTCTTGTCACAAATCTTATAGCGGGTTGTAACCTTCTTATCCAGACCTCAACACTCGAAAAAATCTACAAAAAAACTTTGCAGAAAGAAACGAATCGTTTATCTCTACTTTTATATGCAACTGTAAAGCATTTTCTTCCTACAGTTTTATTACAAATCACGGAGCGTCCAGCGTACATCAAAAAGCAAAACTTTGCCAAAGCTAAGGTCATCCTAAAGCAGCGTTCCCACGATCTCTTGTAACGGAGGCGGGACGGGACGGGACGAGAACGCGCCGCAGGTTAGCCCTAGCTTACCTCGCCCCCACCTCCCCACCACGTTGCCTTGTGTCGTTTGGCACAGAGCACTTTACAGCAACAGAAGGGGTGCGCCCCGCTGCTGCAAACCGATGACAAAAGCTCAACTCTACACACGCCTGTGATGTTACCGGCACAGAGTGGGTAGCTGCGTCTTATCTCCGCTAGCAGAGGTGGCCCTGTTCCCATGGCGTGTTGTTAAGTATTCGTCCCGTCCCGCCTCCGTCCCAAGAGATCGTGGGAACGCGGCTTGAGAGTCCGAGAAAATTACTGCCGATACGTGTGTTCAATCGATAGAACTATTTCTCTATATTTATGAAATGCTCTCGGGTAACTATCCAAGGTAAGGAAGTGGCATCACACGATATTTCGGCGAACACATACACTGTCGCCATAATTTGATCACCAGAAGATGGCGACAGTGTTGTGATCGCCGAAATATCGTGTGATGGCACTTCCTTAATTCGGTTGGCTGCCCGAGTGTATTTCATAAATTCTTAACGCCGAGAGATACTTCGTTCTTATGTACAGTATTTCTCTCTAGTCACAGGCCTGATCCAAATAAGCCATCCCCACATTCGCCACACTCAAACTCATTCCCTTCTTTAACTGTTCCAGATTAGCTTCTTTAACGGCCCCAGCTACAGCTCGCGGACCGACAAGGTTCCAATCCGGTACCAGAAGAGAAATTAGACCATGAAAATGTAGCGGTGTACCATAGCAGTGTGGCCTATTGTTTCCGAGCATTCTTTGCCGAGGACAATAAGTGTGAGGTACCGAAGGAGACAGTCGCACCGTGACATCTCTTTAATCCACTGAGACACAAGAGATAAAGTAGAAAGCCAGAAGTTTGCTTTCGAAGATACGGGATTAGTGTTGCTAGCGTAGCGACGAAGTCTGGTACCTCTGTGTTTTACCAGCAATAAAGAAAAGAGTCATCCGTAGATAATAAAATTTCTCGGTACAGATTTCTTGCTCCACTATACACAATAAAACACACTGCCTTGAAGATAACGAGATATCTTAATGTCTCCCTGACTCATTTGTTGTTTATTACATACTCTTTCTTGCAGGACACAAATTCAGGCTTTAGTTACACCGCATCCAAAACGTCTAAGGGATTTTTAACGCAAAAATAAATAAATAAATCACGAATCTCGATCTTAGAGATTCATTTATATGTGGCTGAAATTGTACGACTACATCGCTGAATAATGTTCTGTACCTCTAAAATTAGTATTGTATTTTTCTTTTTCTTAAATAGGTCCGTCCACTGTTCCATTTGATGATCTTTGAGACAACTAGTTTATTTTCTTTGTATTTCGTTCCTTTTACATCGTTCTTGCATTTATGTTCCATTTAAGTATGAAACCATCCGTTTTGTAAACGGGGAAATAATTTAAAGTAAAAACCGCCTGACTGTGGGAATTCAGCCATAATTAAATGTTATTGATCAACCATAAGAAATAACTAAAGTGTATCAAGAAATGCAGTTATCCCATCTAAGATACGTAGGTGAAGCCAGCAAATTATCTAGACGTTTAGGACGTTTGGGAATTTTTAAATTGATGGAAATACATATTAGAATCGCAGGACACTCTCAATTTCTGCCACCGCATAGTTACATCGTAGTTTCTCTTACGATAAACAGCTAACCCCGTCCACTATTCTTTGACCATCACTATCAACCCAACCAACAATATCAGTTTTAAATATCCCATGCAAACTGCGATGGTTGGGCTTCTACGAAACATAGCTATTAATTCATTGAAATTAAAATATCCCTCTATACACTATTATCCAATCAGGTAGAATTATTATTTCAACCGAGAATAAGAAAAATTAATATTTAAGAAAATCGAAAAATAATTATAACTTTTTAAAATCGGTTGTTTTTAACAATTTCTAACAGCCAATTGTTAAAATCACACAACTGTTATTTATCTTTGTTCAAGTTGTTCGAAGAAAATAGTGTGATTTTTACTTAGATTTCTAACCAGCAAAAAAAGTTAACCAAACAGGATCCAGAAATACCGATCTTAAAACCGAGGTACATGAATTTAAACGATCGATAATCCATAAATGTGAATGGCTGGCAAATTGTTTAAACGTAGGTTGATCTTTACTCGAATAATGGCGGCGTCAAGAATAATTCATTGAATGCAGACAGACAAGAACATGTAATCCGAAATTACGCACAAGCACAGTACCTTTTCTGTACGTTCGAATGAGATTGTTTTGGTATGTTCTAGGCCTAGACCACAAATTATCTCTCAAACGGAAAATTACTGTGGTTTCCTCACATCATTCCAGGCGAATGGAGGGATGGTACCTCCAAAAGGCATAACCTAATTCTTTCCCATTCTTCACTCCTATTCCCTTCTCGCCTTCAATTACCTCGACAAGGTGTAAAGCCATAAGAAAGAAAGAAAAAAACTTATTCACTTATTTTTTATTTTCAGTGTCCTTCTGGAATTCAGACATATCTAGTATTTACATTTGTAATGCACAAATGTATTAGCATTTACTAGATTGAAATTAACTCTTACCATAAAAACTTCAACACTTTATAATACACACATATGTTAAACTTATGATTTTGGAATATATCTTAAATACAAAACAAATAAATATAGCACTGATTGCTGCAAATAGAAAGAATAAAATACGCTGTAATAGAAAATTATGTTAAAATACATATTTTTACACACACAGAAAGATTAACGGGATCTTTCTTAAAGAAGTTTGTCAGATGAAGATATATTTGTTCTTCATGGCGCAGTTACTGACGCTGCTGAAGTTTGACTGGATAATGCTTCAGTTTATTTAGAAAAATGAGTCTGAACCATCTCCTGTACTACATAGTACATGAAAGAAAATCAGGGATTTTATTACGTAAAATGCATTTTTCCCTTTGATTGCAATCATATGATAAAAGATCGTTTCTGGAATCGGTGAAAATAATCACAAAATGTTATGTTACTATGAACACCAGCATCAGTCGTGTAAAAAAACATAAGGATATTAAAGATGTTATTTTCATTGAGAAATATTGAAACGTTATACGAAATTAATAAGTAATTCTACTTAGTCAAGGTTTAGTGATTGAAGCCCTTCTCCTTCCTTTAATAAAATTCTATATTATTTCCTTCTCTGTGTCCAGTGTTGTCATTATATGGGATTCTTTATTTCAGTTATGTTTTCCATTCATGCATATTGTTAGGGTCTATATAGCCGCAGTGCTTTAATTTTTATAGATAATGTCGAAACCGATAATTCACACGGCTCTACAATACTAATACTTTATCCTAGATTTTCGTTCTGTAGTTTTTCCCGGTTGTTCTACCCTATACTCCTTATTTTATATATAAGTAAAAAAAAGCCGCATATCTCATAGAATACAATAAAGTCATTTTCCATAGCATAAGAGACTTACTCTTTTAGATGCGGAAAGATGTCAATTTATAGCAAAATAATCACACAACACAATTGAGACGTACACCAGATTATGGTGTAATGTGTACATCGATTATAAAATTTTTATTTATGCAAAATGCTGGCAATCATTTGATAGATGATTCTGGAAGAAATAATACCGTGGCGTATAAGGAGTAAGGAATTGAAATTCTTTTAATATTTTCCTGAATTTAATCTTATCCCTTGGCAAGCGTTTAACATGTGATTGGAGTTTATAAACCACCGTATATCTGTCCAATTTTTTAAAACAAAGCCTTATAATACTTGTGAAGATCATTCTACTTCTGGTGACACAATTACGAATTTTCATTTGTTTGAAATATAGTACAGCTGGTGAGTACTATTGACAGTAAAGTAAAATTCCTAACTTCTTTATCAGTAGTCTGCAGGAAGTTCTACTGATAACCCTCATACTTTATCGCTGCAAGTTGAATTTCCCCATAAAATTATTGTATATGACGGAATGAACATAACCAAAATAAACTAGTTTCTTCACACAGAAGTCACCTATGGCTGAAACTTTACAAATTGTACAAATTGTAAATTTGACTAGACGCAATCGTTATAGTAAATCAAAGAAACATACATACGTCTCTTCCTCCCAGTCCATGTTTCAAAATGACACGTCAGTACTGGGGTATAGTACGGTTCCTTTACTCGTTATTGAAAATGGCGAATCTTCAGAAGCTAAAGAAGATTGAAGTATACAGGTGGTAATTATAAGTGCAACACCCAGACAGGAATGGTGGAATTTTAGGAAACTTTGTAGATTTATCATGGGTCATACCTAGAAGAAACGATAATAATTTTATATGGATCAGGTTAAGTTTATTGCCATTAGATACAGTTGTTAGTAAGAAGTGCGCTCAAATTGAGCACCTATGCATTCGTGGATCCTTGCCAGCATTGAATCAACAAGGATTCGGATGTCTTCTTGGGGTATTTCTCTCTACGCCTGTATGATTTGTGCAGTCAGTTGTTACACAGTTTCCAATGGGTGACCATGTGATCTAATGTGTCTAATTTTGGCATCCCAGACATGATCTACTGGGGACAAATCTGAGAACTTGAGGTCCAACTTATGACCTTAACCCCTTGCAAGGCTTGTGTTGTGATGGACACAGTATTAGGACGGGCATTATCCTTTGGAAGATGCGATTTTGATGTTAGACATGTTGGATATCACAACAAGGTGCAGCACCCTGTCCACATAGTGGTGGGCTGTCATAGTGCCTTAAACAACAAAAAACTCAGTCCTGCTGTCGAAACTCTCAAACCATGACACTACTGGCTGGTCTTATGCGACGTTCTGAATTCACAGAAGAATAAACCGTTTTCTCCACTACGCCTGATTAGATGTTGTCGATTATCACTTTGCCACAGGCAGAATCGAGTCTCGTCTCTAAACAAAAATGCACACCATTCACGTGTCCATATGCGTTTTGCATTACATCAGGTTAGACGATGTTGGGAATGAGATGGAACTCATTGCGTAGGGTCAGAGAGTGTAACCCAGCTTCAAGTAATAGGTTTACAATCGTCCGGAGGATGACTGTCTCTGTGACCACTGCTTGGATCTGGCCTGCAGTCAACCATCTGCCAGTAACAGCCACCCACACATTTTGGCGGTCTCCATGTTCCGTTGTCCTTCAGCATCGACCTGTGCCTATTCTAGTACCACTAGAGCCTTCTTTCATCCACTGTGGAACAAGTCTGTATACTGGCATTGCACTACAGCCAATCCTTCGGGAGATTTCACGATATGATGCAAACACGCCAATTCTCCGACCTCTCTTGCAGTTAGGAATTTGGATTTAGAGGGTCGTCGCTCTTCGCCTTGGCATACTTGGTCAACACGAACTTGTGGGCCAAAAAGTGTCATGTTACGCTACACTGTTCACTACTCATAAACTAAAAAACAAAGAAATTTTGCATAATAAGTATCCACATAATTCTCATACTACTACACACAAAACTTTCAATTTTTAATCACTTAATACCCTTTGAATTGGGAGACCTAGGTCCATATTCCATTCAATTATCACAACTCCATTTGGGTGTAATACTTTTAAACTTTTCGTTGCGATTAAAATGCTGTATTAAACAGTGCACTCAAATCCTTATCCTTTCAGTCAAAAAAAAAAAAAAAAAAAAACAAACGCTGCTTTCTCTTGAAAGTCTTCACGGATAGTGATAGTAAACTACCGCACGGAGACATCCAAAAGAAACCCTTTGTCGGTCCGTAGCGGCAGCGGTCGACAGAACCCGTTCCTGCTGCCTTTAATTGCCGTTAACTTCTAATACTGGCAGTAAAGATCCTATCTCTGATGGGCTATACGTTGTGAGAATGGAAACTGGCGGTCGTCGCCGCTTTTGAGACGAAGTAGCAGTCAAATAAAACTAAATGAAATCTGGGGAACCGGCAGTACCAGCTAGGGAAAGGCAGCTAAGGAGACCTTCGTGACTGATACCGCAGCACTAATTAAATATACAGCCAGTATTACGGTTCATAAACACGCAGTTAATTCGAGTATCGCTCATAACAGTCATTAGCACGGTCGTCTGTTCTGAAGGAGGTCGCTGTGCGAGAAAGCTGCGAACATTCGCTCCGTTGGCTGCTGTAACTGCTTGGTTCAGAGAAGTCCTACCTAGTCACATAAAACTGCAGGAACCTTTTAAGCAACTGGCTAAATTAGGTTACCGTGACGGTAGCGAACTACGCGGCCAACTGAAACTTTCAATTAGGGGGGCATGCCACCTTCGAAGTATACCACTCAATAATGCTTGCGCATTTCTTTGTTTAAGCAATGCAAAATGAGTTCTAACCTAAAACGCAAAACATAAATTACTATAGTTGCAAGCCGCTCCACTCCTGTGGTGTTTCTATATGTACGGAAGAATGTGTTCTCAGTATTTGTTTGAAATTTTGAGTACCAATGTTAGAAGAGGGTGTGGTTATGTTGGAACACAGTCTGAACCAGAAAGGCAAGTAGCATTCTGTATTACAGCATAAAAAATAATTTTTCCAATCCGAAGGTAGGTTGGATCCTCCCGAAAGAGGCATACTGATCTATTATGTCAGAGGTAGGACGGCCAGTTCGTTTCCTGTGGAATCCGGATCATCCTCGCGAAGCTCATAAGATCAAACATAACTCTAAAAAATTCCTGATCCTCCGGAATTTGAACCTCGGATCGGAACCCAAACTATTGCTAGCAAGCAATTTAACCACTGAGATACCAGACCACTCCGTTTACAACATGAGACACGATAAATTAAGTTTTTTTGAATTTGTCTTCTAGTACTACTGCCCGCAGTTTTCCCAGCATTTTTAACCACAAGTATATCAAAAATTTGATTTATGTTTGCCATATATTCTAACACTCTATATTTCACAACACTGAAGAAATAAATAACTTAAATTACGTAGTCAACAGCAATATTAACAATCCAAAGAGCATTGTACTTATCTTTGATGTAGCTTAATCTTTGGTGGGTATCGGTTCAGGTCAAGAAAGATGTGTTTATCAGTGATGTGGTGTGATCTTTGCCGCGTATCTGTTCAGGTTACGATCAGGTCATCATTTATTGCTCCGTACACTGTTTACGAAATGCAGGATAGCTCAAGCAAAAATAGCGTTCAACAGAAAAAAAAAACGAATTTTTACAACAAATAATATCAGTTGGACAACGAGGAAAAGAAAATTAAAGGATTATGTCTGGAGCATTGCCCTGTATGGATGTGAAACCTGGACAGTTGGTACAGAAGAGAAAAGAAGATTAGTTTCGTTTGAGCAATGGTGCTACAGACGAATGTTAAAAATTAGCTGGAGGGACAAGATTAATAATGAGGAAATTTTTGAGAAAGTGGGAGAGTATGACTCCTTATGGAAAAGTATAAAAACGCGGAGGACAACATTAATTGGACATATCTTAAGACATTAGAGCTTATTAAAAACAATACTGGAGGGAATGGTAGAAGGAAAGAGATATCGAGGAAGACCACGTTTAAAATACATCCAGCAGATAATGGAAGTTGTTGGCTGCAGAAGATATGTAGATATGAAGAGGAGGGCAAAGAATAGAGCTGAATGGAAGAATGCCACACACCAATCCCAGGATTGACTACTGCAGAAGAAGAAGACACTGTTTACGTAGTGTCATAAGCTATATCATTTTAAGTTAAATCCTAAGCTCTCAAAAC
The DNA here is from genome assembly GCA_031002005.1 of Vandiemenella viatica. Lineage (NCBI taxonomy): Eukaryota > Metazoa > Arthropoda > Insecta > Orthoptera > Morabidae > Vandiemenella > Vandiemenella viatica. The sequence goes on along the minus strand of JARYHS010011408.1, from coordinate 250,735,829 downwards.
GTAAAATTCTCTTCCAAATCGGGTCAGCAAATTTGGCGTGATACATTAAGAACGCAGTTGCTAAGAAACGACCGTTTACAGATTTATTTATGTAATCATTTCAGGAAAATCCTTCCAAATGAGGCGTACTAGTTGATTATTTCATAGGTAGGCACAATTATTGTGTGTCTAACTTAGTACGTTGGTAGATAACTTTTATGAGTGTGTATTACTGCCCTGTGTGAGGACGAACAGAATGAAACCAGATGCAGACACTTAGCATCTACTATTGTCAAGAAGCATCAAGCGAGTCGCATACAACTTAAAATGCGCCATATGGTTAAATCATTCATCGATTGGTACAATAAATGTTCGAGTATCGTGACGATAGTCAGATAAGTTCTTATTCTCATACAAGAATCGTTTCTTTCCTAGTGCCACAGATATTCCTATGTGATTCCTTCTTCTGTTTCACTGACTCAGTGTTTTAGTATGTTTGCAACATGTGTCAAAAATTTGAATTACAATCACCCCACCAAGAGGGAAAACTCAAAAGAAATATTCTATGATACAGTCTTGTGAAATGGAGTGTTGAGGAAAGCCACAATCTTAAACAAATCGCATAACTCTCGTCTAAAAAACACTGTTGTGCTATTGTGCGTAGACAAAAGGCAATTAATCGCGTTTTCGTAGACGCCTAGACAAAAGACTCAACTTTATTGTTTTTCCTCTCGGATGGAAAATTTGAGACATATTGCGCAACATTAGGCAGCGTGGAAGTGTCGCGATACACACGTGCCTTTCTTTATATATCTGATTAGATTAGTAGATCGTTTATAGCATATTAATTGCATAAAGGTTGTTACTTGCGATTATTGTTTTATGGTACTTATATGGTCTATAGAAAAGACTTTAATCTTAATAAAAGAATTCCGTTCATTTTGTTTATGGATGTCTTATAAAAAACCAATAAAATGGCTGTGAAGAAATCTCTTTTTGTGATATAAAAAAAAAGATTGGTTTTATCGTAAACACTGCTAAGCTAAGAAAAGTTAGAGACTACTCTCTGCTCATGATTTTTATATGTTTGATTATGCTTTCTCAGCAGAAAACTCAATCCTAGAGCAACCAAAACACCGACAGTAAAGACATTAAATCTACTAGTGAACTAAATATCAATATGTTTATGGGGAAATTCTGAAGCTATGCATAAAAAAAAATTAAACCACATTAAGAGAACATATCTCATGCATTTACACAATATTTTTCCTGTATATACATGTAAAATTGTTAGTTTCCAATGTTTTTTTTTTTTTTAATTTATCAGTTTACCATGGACCTGTTCCGTCATAAGAAAAGAAATAAATTGAAATTTATTTTCGATATCGTACAAACTGAAATTTGTTGTCTTTTATGAATGTATTGGAGATTAATCGAAGAATACTGGGATCTGCTTGCTCTGTCAAATTACACTGAGTAAAACAGGAGTGGTTACGTAATACCGGCGTAAAAAATTTGCAGAGACACGCATCTCAAATACTGCTTTATTTGAATCTCGAAGACATCCCAAATCATCCATCCCACAATTTATAATTGCATAATGTTTCAGAGGATGGTGCTCCTGAGGTATAGAGCGTGGTGGGTGAGCTGGCTCCATATCGGGAGGACGCAGGGTCAACTATCCGTCCGGCCAACCACATCATTTCAATTTTACATGTTTTCCAGAAATAGCTCGAGGTGAGTGCTAGAATGGTTCCTTCAAATGGTCTTTGCCTAATTCCCTCCTGTTCCTTGCACACATTCCTTTCCCGTATGTAATGACCTCAACGTTTACAAGGCGCAAAGCTCAAAGTTCATTACTTAGGTCGATTGCGCATGTGTATCAGCAGCCACGAAAACAAAAGGAATCAGCATCTTTGCTCTTCCTGGCAATGGATCTTCTCCCGGCACGACAAAACTGTTTCCTTCCACGTCTTGAATCATTGAGGTATACTTCTTAAATACTCCACCATCATAAATACGAACTAGACAACCTGTATTAACAGAATTGATAATAGTACTTTTCATCTACATCTAAAACTCAAAGCCACTCAACTTTAAATTCTTCCGCTGCATTCTGCTGGTACTATTTTCTCGTGTTTCCTGTCACTTGAAACCAAGTAGTGAAGGAAACTCCATTTTAGGTAAAATTCTTCTATTACAGCAGTCTATTTAGATGTTTTTATAAACAAACAAAAAGGAAAATTCTAAATAATGAGTAATTTTATTATCTTAATTTTTTCGTATTTTATAAAGCAAAAACATTAGTAAATTTTTATAGATTTTAAGTTAAGCTGTAACACTAAGGAACTGACAACAGAACAGGAAAATTTTAACATTGATGAAGAGACAACTTAAACCTCAATCAAAATCCCCAAAAATTCTAAAGGTTGCAGGAAAAAATTATGACCCGTTCGTGCTACAAGCAGTGAGTTACGTGCACTGACTAGTGCTTGAAGCAGTTTTTTGTTCAAATAAATAGACACCATTAGGGCATGTCGTAACATACAAAATGAGAATCAGTCAGAAGTCTCACATACACATATCTCTAGCTCAACAACACGACCATAATTTTCTTAGATAACTATGTACGTTCTCGCGGCGGCAATGCTTTATAAAAACTTCTCGGGTTTCAATTTTGACGCGGCTTGAAACCCGAGAAGTTTCAAGCCGCGTCAAAATTGAAACCCGAGAAGTTTTTATAAAGCATAATTTTCTTCTTCATCAAGGACGAATGTAGTCGTACAGCACCAAAAGTCCGGACTTTCGCTGTCTCCTCCTTTTTTACAATGGCTTTACGCCTCGCTGACATGGAGGTAAAGGTCTGAGGGGAAGAAACGGGAAGTAATTCGAACTAGTTCTTTTGAAGAAACCATCCTGGCATTCGACTGGAGTGATTTAGGGTAACCATGAAAAACCGAAATATGTATGGGGGTCAGGGGATTTGAATCTACATCCTCAGGAATGCTGGATTAAATAGAATGCTTTGTACAATTAATACTAAATTCGCATAGTATAAAATGTTTCGTACTTAGGCTGTATAGAAAAATGGTCCTATGCCTAGAAATTTACGAGCGATCATTTTTTATGAATAATTAATATCACGCCAATGCAACTGAATTTGTTTATTTTTTTTATTTATTTTTTCCGAACGCATTTCTCTTCTTCATTCCCTGAAGCATCTTCAGCGGTTCTATCTGCTGGGTGTGTATAAATGCAATTAATTTTGCAGCTACGGTTTGCACAACGAAGCTATAGTATAAATATAAATTTACTTACATTTTTCATTGTTTAACATTTTATTGTGCTCAAACATTATTTCCGACGTCAGCAGTTTTTGTAGTTGCATTGTCGTGATATTGATTATTCGTAAAAGTTGATTACATCGCAAATGATGAAACGGCCAACATCCGGCTGTTTCGGAGCCATGTCCCTGCACCTCAACAAGTCGTACTAAAGTTGATGAGATCTTTTTCTTTTGTTACTCTCCTTATGTAGGGTTCACAACCAACAATCTAACCTTTCGTCCTTGGTTTTCCTGCTGCAGCAAACTTCATTATCTATGATCTTGGCTGTCTATCGCGATAAGTAAACGATCAATAATGTATTCCAAAGGAATGATGGTGAGATGGGATTAGCCTTTCTGAAAGAAACTGATACAATTATTAGCAAAGAAATCCTTGGGAAAGCTTTCAAAGTTTTTGTAACAAATCTGGCAGCTCGTTCACTAAACATGATCCTAGAATACTACAGATTGATTTGATTTTAATATCTTAAACATTTTATCTTTGATTTGAAAGCAAACAGTCCCATTCATCTTCGTCATCTGTCTGTCCACTTGTCACAGAAAGAATTTTTGTCATGTCTGTCATACCTGCTCTATCACAATAGTGATGAATAGGGTTCGCTCTGTAGGACAAGTAATATTTTTTCCTGCCTTCTTTTTGAGCTAAAATGCTGAATTATCACTGATTGTATTTAAATGTTTTATTTATATAGCATATAAATGCATATTCAGACAATTTTCCTAGTTTTGGTCATATTTCGATGATTTTTATGGTTATGTGGTCATATTTTGAGGAAAATCTATTACTTTTTTAATAGCACCATGAATTCACTAGATATAGATGAGAAGAAATCAAGATAATTATTCACAGAACTCTATTTATGCTGTACAGGTGTGAGGAAAAAACTTATTTTCACTGTGGTCAGAGTTCACCAGTCAAGAATTCAAGTTATACATTATTGTCACTCTCTAAACATAATGTTCCGCCCGCCTGTTAATCTCGACAGTGCAGCAAAAGCATGCCTGCGTCTATCCGCCTCAATCAATGTCTCAATGAAATATCCTCAGTGATCGCAGACCTACCGCCATGCCGAATATATAATATTTTCTGAAAGTGCGAAGTTAAGTAAGGGAATTTGGATAGGAGTATTTAGTGCAGATGAAAGAATTCTATTCTGTAAATTATCTGAAATTAGACTTCAACAAAACGATTGAAAATTTTATTTCTCAATGATTCAGCGAGTGCACGGATGAAAATTATGCTGTCTACATGAAAGCGACACTACTAGATAATATAATTGATGTAAAATTGAGCATGTTTTGATGTATAGTATGTTTAAGTGTTTGGCCATATTTTGAAATTTTTTGGTCATTTTTACCCTTTTTTAAGGTCATATTTGCCTGCATGTTTCTCTTTTTTTTTGTCATAAAGATCCGAACCCTAGTGATGGAAGTAAATCAGTGTTCTGACGGTACCTGTAAACAGATGTGTGATCCTAGTTAAGAAAACCTAGGTGCCATTAAATGCCTTTTTTTCCTGGCCGCTTCTGCGCCAGAACTCTCCAACTTACAGAAAAGACATCTCTGATTTGCAGAAGACTCCGTAATCCCCTAACTGCTGTCCTGTATTTCCGACAGTTTCATTTTGTACCCAATTGCCAGATATAAATAGAAGGGGTTGTTGGTAGAATACGTCAGCATCTGTTTGTGCACCATATAAGCTGAGTTGTGTGCACTGACCTACAGTGATGAGCGGCCGAAAATTGCAGACCGTTGTAGCATTAGCTTACATGACTGGAAGAAACTTTAACCATGGCCGTCACACCAGACCAATGGTTTAAGCCTTATACCGTTTTATATCGCAGTCCCCAGGATGGTAGCATTTGCCACCTCGCGGTCAGTTCTGGCGATATGGTTCTTCCGAGGTTTTCATGGAATCAGTCATGTCATTTCAATTTATACTAGGTTGTATGATAAGTAAATAAATATTGCGTTCTCTGGTGGGTATCTCAAATACTGATCCTTCTGATGCTTAGTTACCGGTTTAACGTGGAATCCAAACCAACACTTAATTAGGATTTCTTCAAGACTAACCAAGACGCACCATACTCCTCCACATTACAAACCATACGTATTAAAACTGATCTAACAGACCTGTATATTAGTATGATATTCTCGTTGCATTGATTGCAAAAAATGGTTTTCCACCACATTTTAACACTAAAATATCTCCTGCCTGAATTTGAGCCAGATCAAGCACATGTAGCTGTTTTCTCCATTATTACTGCAATACTGTAATTATATACGTTCAATAAAAGGGCCAATTATATCTGCCAAAAAATTATTTTATTTTCATGTAAGCTTTGTTGATTTTCGAATGCCTAGTGCGAGTGCGTTCAGGTACAGGAAAGACAATTCAAACACCTCTTTTTATCTGCTTATGGCTTTACTCCCCGCCAACGTCGAGGTTATTAGAGGCGGCAAAGGACTGGGGGCAATGAGGAAGAAGGTAACCATTTCGGCATTCACCTGATGTGATTTTGGAGAACCGTGGTGTAATGTGACGCCTGGTGCCACATTTCATGCAGTATTTTCCTATACTAATGAACGTGTATCAGGTTGATTATCTTGGGAGATCTGTTTTCTCTTCAAATAAGTTTATAAAATACACCAGATTGTAAGAAAGGTTGTGATACCAATATAAATATTCATCTTTTTTAATGAGAAAATGCAGTGGACAAAAAGCATTTTTAATGGTGCAAATTGAGTGTTGTGCGGCCTTCGCTAGCGCATGTCCGGGGGAAGACAGTGACCTATAGATACCGTTGCTCACCCTGGACAAACCGTATCCTGCCTCGCACAAAGCGATTGGGGAGGGGTGATTTTACCTGAGACACCATGCTGAAACTGGAATGTTTCCCTGAGAGGACTCCGATCAACAACAGGTCAACGTACCTGGCGGAAAACTCGGGTCCTCGGCTCATAGCGTCACCTCCGAAGGCCTCCAAACGGAAGCAAGGATGGCGAATATAATGTTAGAAATATATCACGTGACATCGGGACGCCTGACCACCAGTCTATCAAAATGAACAAATAGCTAAAATTCTAGTGATCCTTCTGCCCAACATGTACCTCCTGGATCAAGAGAGAGGAGCAAAAGATTACGTGAGAAATGGCAGCGGGGACGAGATGATTCTGTAAGTTTTATCGATTAAACGCTGATTTCGGTTTCTGATCCTGATGTTGGACGCTGACTCTGGTTGCAGTTACTGACGTTGCTTCTAATTCTGACTTGCATCATTGCTTCAGATGCTGTCCATAATGCTAATTTGGGCATAAGAGCGGACTTGACGTGCCTACAGCTGCCTTGTGAGGCACAGGGTCTCACATTCCGTGAGTCCATTGCAATCATCTCCGGCTTCTAGACTTCAGCTACTGTGGTAAAGTGTTACATCACCAAGCCTAGTGTATGTGCATTCCATGAATCTCATCAACGACCCGTAATATTCCCTCGAATGAAAAGTTTCTGCTGTAATTTTCAAAGTAAAATCCTACTGAGCTAAAGGCATAATTTGCCAAGACAGTGCGAGTTGTTAGGAAAGAATCTTGCCTGTTTTAATACCTTCTTGTTAATTTTTAATGGTACAGTTGTTCCATTCATGGAGCCCAAGGTTATTCTCATTGTAAAGTCACAGCATCATTGAAACGATGTCTGATGTCATCATTTGTATTGTATATTGCTTTTGTGTATCATTCCTCTAGATGTATTAATTATTTGAGCTTAATTTCAAAGTAAATTTAGTTTGTTCGTTTGCCTCTATGCATTCCATTGTTATTTTGTGCAATCATGTATTAATATCAAAGGTAAATTCGCCAAGACATGTAGTTGCCATTCGAAGATAAATAAATGTTATATTGTGACAGTTTTCCTATACTTCCGACAGAGTCGAGATTCTTCTTAATTTTATATTTGCATTACCTAATAAAACTGAATATCCTCCATTAATTATTTTATTAAATAATAATAATAAACATTATTTCCCCTTTTCCTCCAATGTGAAAGCAGACATAATACAGTGGAAAATGTGGATGGCCCGAATTTGCAGCCAGAGCGTTATTTCCCAGCCACTATACCTGATACCTCTTAACTGCCAACAGTTGAAATTTAATGCCAATACTGAATTTATTCGCGTTATTACAAATTAAAAGGAAGTAAAGTGAAACTGTTGTAAAGATAAATGAAGAGAATGTGTGTCAGCATATATCGTATAACGCTATGTTTTCGTTTTGTATTCATAGGCCGTGATTAATGGCTTTCGGACTTCGCAGTATATCAGCCTTCCGTTGCTCATTATTCTGATTGCTTGGTTTGTATTTATTAAAGCCGAAAACAAATGGTCGTAGCTCAGACTACCTGGCCGACCTCATTGACTTGTTCTGGTCGATGAAGAATGGATTACGGTGCTGCTGAAGGCGCCATTAGAAGCACTGAGGCTCGTGGCATCATAAATATTGGAGGAGGCCCTTGTCTGCGCTCGAAGTGTGTAAGCTATCTGATATCGACTGAGATTTATTTGCATTAGGTCAATATTTTAGCCCGAACGCAGCGTCTAATTGCTCGGCCATCACACGATATTTCATACTCCCTACGTTTTGATATAGTGGTAACTTGGCCTGATTTCTTTTGCTTCAACTAACAGCCATCGATTAACTCGTTAGTGATTTGTTTAGCAACGTCAAAATGTATTGCTGTAATGATGTTACCTCCCACCCTTCGTTAGATACTCCGACGACTAGAAATAAGACAATACATCTTAGAAGAAACGAGCTTCATTCTTTGCGTTCACCCGTCATAATTTCAAGTCTTTCATCAGCGTTATCACCTTCTTTATCAAACAATATATTAAGTCATTAGAATTGTTAGTTATTTTATTTTTCAGTCAGCTTGATGCAGATGTATTTTCTTCTTATGTTTATTCCAACTAGAAGCCACCTAATTTCTTTACCTGGACCATTTTGATGATGTATATTTTGTTGCAAATTCTAGAACATTTTACTTTGTGGTGTACCTTCTGGGAAAAATTAATACCACCTGTTATAGTCGTGTGCTTAGATACCTGCGTCATTGACTTTCTATATATTGCCAGGGCACCATGGAAGGATGCTTCGAAAATTTAATTAAAACAATCCTCATTATAAATTCAATGATTTTACAACGGAAAATTAAGATTATCCACGAAATGATAACGTTATAAGTATTTACAAGGCAACAAATATTGCGTTTACAACGTTAGATGTAAACAAACAAAGAGATATTATAGATTGTTAAAACGAAAATAACAACAAATGTCAATCATCTACACGAAATTAGTAAGAACAATTGAAAGGAACAATGAATTTGAAGATAATTTACAATGTTGGCTATCTCAGCATTCATTGACAGACAGCATGATATCTTATCATTGTGGCGTGAACTACAGGTTTCGCTTACGGTTCTAATTAATATACCACACTGAAAGACTTCTGCTCAGTTTGTGTTTGCGGAGCCAATGTTCACTATACTTATCATGAATCGTCAGCTTCGGAAAAAAATCGTGTGTTGTTCTTCTTCAGAAATGTGGATACTGGCCTGGTATCGAGAATATTTGCTGTACATCACACTCGCATGGGATACTACGCTCAAGATATCAGACAGTGATCCTAGACGAAACTGCGATCTATTATCTCTGTCCCAATAACGTCATTCAAAGTTTTACGAATTTCTTTCGGATTTCTACCACGCAGAGTAAGACCTTTGATCTCCAACAGTTGCTGTACCTAAGGTGTTTGCAGACGAAATTTGGCTTGTTTAAAGAACAGAGCACATATTACAGAAGAAACAAAAACAAGAGCTTACCCTTCAAGACTTGAACTACAACTAATCTCGCACTCCAGTTACAACATCCACTACGCAGTATTACCAACCTGTGAATTAGTCTTGAACTATCCCTGTGCCAATCCTAGCTGCAGGCACCGCATGCTCGCAAAATATTTCACACAGTTTTTGCTCTTTGTAATAAGCTATCATTCCATACTGCAAGATCGCCATGCAGTTAGATCAAACATTCTTCCGCTTGTTTCATCTTAACCTTACAGGTTCCTCACTTTAGTTAGATGGTTTCGCAGTAGAATACCATTTATTTATTTTTTGAAGAAAGTGGTGAAATAGATGTTTTAGTAGATTCTTGTTTGTTCTGATTTACGGCTTTGCATCAACTTAGACGCCAGTTAGCCAAAAAATCTATGCAGAAAAAAATATGCCCTTGTGCCTTGTGTCATCTTTTTAACAATTTTCTTCTTCCTTTAACCCAAAGGTTGGTCTGTATCTTCCTTCCGTCCAAACCTAGTCTCATTACTTCCCTATATGTTTTTTTTTTATTTTATTTTTTAATGGCATTTGGCAACGAAGGCTATACAGCCAGCTCAATGTAATTTTGTAGTATTCAGTGTATAAATCATCATCCAGTTTATATTGCATTTTCCAATGTATGGGCGCCACAGGACGGACAGGACATTCACACAGACACACAACACTTAAACATCACCGAGCAGGGTGGTGTAACGGTTAGCGTTCTCGCCTCGCATTCGGGAGGACGGCGGTTCGAATCCCCGTCCGGGCATCCAGATTTGGGTTTTCCATGGTTTCCCCAAATCACTCCAGGCAAATGCCGGGATGCTTCCTTTAAAAGACCATGGCCGAATTCCTTCCCATTCCTTGCCCCCATCCTTGCCCCCCATCCTTTCCCGTCTCTAAAGACCTCGATGTTAAAAAGAGACGTAAAGCGGTTACAAAAAAAAAAAAAAAAAAAAAAAAAAAAAAAAAAAAAAAAAAAAAAAACTTAAACATCCATGCCCGTGGCCCGATTCGAACCGGCGGCCTTCGGCACGCGGAGTTCCCTATATGTTCTTCCTTCCTTGTCGTAGTTCATATATTCTTATCTTGATTTTCCCACCTCTGATACGTCCATCCATAGATTCCTTGAGATTTATTATAAACAAAACTTGAACCTCACAATAAGTTTCCAAATACTTCACAACCATTATCCATAATGATTTTTAAGAGAGTTCTACTTTTATTTATACTATGCTTCCTGTCAGTACCTACTCAGCCTCACTTCTTCCATCCATAGTTCCTTCATAATTTTTCTCCAGCACATATCGAAGGATTCGTGCATCTTGTACACCTGTCTTCTAATATTACAGCGCTACCCGAATGTAGTCTCATTTGTTACTCTTTTTCCTTCATACACATCTCTGAATTCTGGTTTCCTTATCTTTTATGCTTCATAATGTTTATCTTCTTTCTATTTACTCTCATTCCAGTTTTGTGTCTTAAACCCACGTTTGTTATATGAAGCTCATATTATTGTTAAACAATTTGTTTGTTACTATTTCGATTTTAATGAAAAATGTAACACCGATATTGGAAAAGATTTACTTCTATTACTGATAGAAATAAGTGAATATAATCACTATACTGCAGTCAAAACCAAAAAGTAATCTAGCCTTTCTCTTCCCTAGAATTTTCACCAATCACTCCAAAACACGTATTCTTGGAAAGCGCTGAATTATTTAAGCCCGCTTTTTCGTGAATACTGCTTCGATGAACGTTTACGGGGCAGAATTCTTGCCCACTATTTCCATCGAACCACTTAACTCCACAAATCGGTCACCTGAATTTGATGAAAAAAGCGCAGAATTTTAAGAAACCCTTACATTTCAGCTTCAAACCACATTCCTATTTAAAAATTATATGATGTATGCTTTCATTTTTGTAGATCTTATCATGAACTGGCTCTTACAGATTGATATTCTGAAGCATCACGTGTATTTCGAGCGACAAAACTATATTTTCAGTCCATTATCTCACCATCACGTAACAAAAGCTAAAAATATATACCGAGGTATTTAGCTACGCTACTCGAGAAAATTTATGATGCGACTTTTCCTGTAGCATACACATCGATTCGACATGTTTCTGACCACGTACTCTGGACTTTCAGAAGGATTAACGTAATCTCATGGATCATTGGGAAATGCTCCAACCACTGACACAGCGAGTACCTGGAAATAAATTATTGTATTATGAAGGATAGGTTCACTGCTATTTTTAACAGAGTCGTTTAAAAATCTACAGTAAATGTAATTGCTGTTAGGTTTTTAAAATACGTCGACAAAAAGACGGTTTAAAAACAATTAAGCCTATTTCCACTCCACATAGTATTATCCTGTGAAAGATGCGTACTCCACATCATTTGCTGTCAGAATGATTTGTATTTACAAAGAACACAGACAAGGTACACCCAGTTATAGATAATGTAGAAAAGTTCCAAATAATTACAATGCCTGAAAAAAAAATGAAGCACCACGTAGAGGAGGAGGAAGCAAAATGAAACGGGTTGAGAGAATTTGTGTCGTCGTTTCAATGATTTCCAAACTGAGTCAAATTTCGGTTGCAAAGGGTATCATCAAGCCGTTTGTTAGATGGTTCGTGGTATAATTAATATGATATTTAACCAGTCCACGATACAGTTCAATTTAACTTGTTTTTATTTTCATAAGCACGATGTTAAAGATACTGGTTACATACAAACATAAAACTCCAACGATCACATTCGACACCTCTTCCAAAGACAATACTACCAGCACAGTCCTTGGCCAACGTAAACGGTTTCCAAAATACTCTCACTGTCTCGGATGGTCGCTTTATATAAGTTCCATCGATGTTTCTAGAACACTACAAAGGATTCCGACATATAGTTCTCAAACATTAACAGTATTTAAACAATTGAAACATATTAAAAACAATCAGAATTAATACATAATCATTTACAATTATTACAAAATGGTCAGAAATGGAAATTAAAGACACTTAAACACAAAATTATCCACAAAAATCATTTTAAACCGTAGAAAATTGTCCTTTAGATATCGTAACTTGTCTTAATACTTTGAATTACAAACATTTAAGCAATTCTCTTGCATAATTCCATCCTTAAACACATTAAGTGGTATTTACATAATTTCTGTTCATAAAATAAAGTATATTTACCTTGATTTACAGTAAATTGTAAAAACAAACATACAAGATCATATTCAACCAAACTCTAGCTTACTACAAATGCTTCATACATTACAATTAAATTTTAGTTTAGGTTTGAGGGCTGTTACACGTTGTGTCCTCTAAATACAAAATGGCTCAACACTCTTGTTACTACTCCTTGATATTGTAGTGACTGATTTGTCGGATGGCTGTGTGTATAGTCTGTACCCAGTCACTATAGCTAAGACTTGCGACGTATTCTTCTTCCGCTACGCTGTTAGTCTTCTTTGCTTGTCTGACACCTAGAAATATTAGCTGTGGGCTGCATGGGAACTGAGAACATACGGCTTGCATTCGTTGAATGAAATACTGAAGTCGTTAACTGATGTTTATTGCAACACTGGATACTTGGTTACAAGGGAAATACATCGACAACTTCACGCGAACGTAATGCCAGCAAACTAGGTATGTTGTAGGAAGTATCCTACGACATGTGTAAACGAGAATCCTGGCGGGAATCGCGTCCGATCGGTATCGCCCGAGGCCGAGCTGTCGCTTCTAGAGATCAGACACGAATGTCGAAAAGTTACAAGTCGTCTCTGCAAGGTGACCTTCGCCACGCATGCTATTTTGCACGCGCCTAAGATTTCCTGCTGAGCAATGTGAGCATTTCCGCTCAGCGTTTGCAGCACGTACGACTCGCTCAGAGTCGACAAATAAAATAGGTTTTAATATAAGAAAATGCGTCCCTTACAATATCCTGGATACTGGCACTGGGATGGATTTGATTTCTGACCTGGTCCAACACATATTCCTACGGTACAGATCTGGGGATCTTGCTGCCCATAGGAGTACCTCAGCATCAGACAGGCAGTTTATAGAAATACATGCCACGTGTAGACGAGCAATGTTCGGTTAAAAAATTGCAGCAAGATACTGTCACATGAGGACGCAGTATTTCCGTGACGTACCGTTGTGCCTTCCTTCAATCGTTACCATACGTAGCCTGAAGTCAGAGTCGATGGCTCTCCACGCCATGGCGCCGTGCCTGGAGTGTGCCTCTCCAAAGCATTGGAAGAATGATCTCTACACAGGTCACCGTCATACTCACCGACGATGGTATCCAAAGTAGTGTAGAATCGCTGACCACAATTAATGGCTTCGTGTTGTTTTGTTTTGTTTTTGGCATTACCTATCGTCGAAGTCGAGGTCTTTGGAGCTGGGAAAGGAAGAAAGAAAGGAAAGAAAATCAGGAATGGTCCTTTCAAAGGAACCATCCCAGCATTCGCCTGCAGTGTTTTCGGAAAACTATGGAAAACCTAAATCTGCATTGCCTGATCGGGATTTGAACCAGCTGTATTCGTGAATGCGCGGGGTCGAATGCCTGTTCAGCAATTCAACCATTCGATAGTACGGTTGACCGTGGTTTCCAGAAATCACTAAAGGCGAATGCTGGAATTGTCCCTTCAAAAATACCTTTGCCGAATTCCTTCCCATTGCTCGTCCCTAGTCCTTTCCTACCTCTAATGTTGAGTCGTAAAGCCATAACACAAAAAAGAACCTGCGTCCTTTAGAATGCTATTTCTGAACTTTATCTCCTATTGACCGTGCTCGATTAGTGTTAAACACTGCACACTTAATGTTCTGGCTGTTAGTAGTGGAGGGAAGGTAGAAATCATAATTATGTTCTTTTATTAATAGGGATTTACAGCTTATCGCATCCGTAGGTAGGTTGGCGCTACCACAAAGGAATCTTCACGTACATCGAGAGCTATGGAAAATGTGCTAAATTCAAATACTGGATCATTTACCGAACTTTTTGTGATAGAGAACTTTTTGTCTGCGAAGGCCGCTGTATGTTGTTGACTATGTGGATTGCTATCACTTACTGCTTTAATGTTGTTACTTTCAATCCTATTTTCAGTTTTAAGGATACAATGCACCATTTTGAGCCACGCAGAAGTAGTGGCAAAAATCACACACCTCCCTTAGTGCAAGTGAGATAAAGGCATATGAAAGTATGTCGATCCCATACGTTCTATTTGAGATTTTTTGACGTGTTATACCAAAACCTACAAAACTAGTTTCTGAGATGTTACTTTATATACCACCACACTAAGTAATTGGAATTCTACATCGTCATATACTGCATAGTTTTCTGCTGTTTCAGTAGCCCACGATTGTGCCATCATCTTCCATTTGAACCCAGTATTACCCACTTCGCTATCGAAGTGCCTCCTTCCATTCTTCAACCCACTTCCGTTTACCCTCTGATTTATTTTCTGGAACGTGAGGTGTTACCCAAGTTTCTTAATAAGATGTATACACATGTCATTCCAACTTCTTGTTAATTCCCTTTTTCTCGTCTGTTAATCAGAGCCACTTGATTTTTTTTTTCAAACAGGCAAACATCTGGTTCATCCATCTTCTTGGGTTCTTTCGTGACATGTGACCATACAAGTTATTCCGTTATCTCTTCCAGATGTGTGTGTGTGTATGTGTGTGTGTGTGTGTGTTGTTTTTTGCTGAGTCATCTTCTACCGTCAGCTTTTTCTTTATCCTGGCTCGAGATTTTGACGTGGCCTTTCTTTCGCTGCCTTGTAGTGTCTCATTCAAACTTTTTTACTCATTGCAAGGGATTCCGTTACATACAAGGGCTCGTAGTGAATAGTTGGGCAGAAACATCTTAGCGTTGCCTTCAAAAACACTGTGCATTTGTTAAAGTATCTTTCAGTTGGCTGGTAGTCGTATACAAGAACGAAATCTGACTCGGCGTTGGGTATTAATGTAATAATCTCCAGTAACTTGCCGACTGAACATAATGTTACTCACGATAGTTTGGTTATCTCCATATCTGTCGCCATTAGTGTCGTGCAAATCACCGTCTGTTTACGCTTGAGCTCACTCGATTATTTCCATGACCGGTCCTCTCTATCCGAGAGTTGTGACCTCTGGAGCTTTCTCAGGCTCGGTGTTCAAACGAAGGCTCGGTGGTCAAACGAAGGCTCGGTGGTCAAACGAAGGCTCGGAGTGCAAACGGAGGCTCGGCAATGCAAGAATAGCGCGCAATGTCTTCCTCGCTCGTGCCGCGCAACAACGATGGTGCAGCATAGTAAACTGGACAAGATTTTACGGTAGGGTAATAGTCGAATCTATATAATATCCGTGACTACTATCATTGTTTTGCGTGTGTACTATCAACAAAATCGCCGTAGACATGAAGTGCAACGTGTACGTGTTTGACAAACTTATGTAACTGAAGAATTACGAACTATGAGAACAGAACACAGTGTAACGAAAACCATAACAAAAATAAGTTATCTACAGTTACTGACAATCATAAAACATACCCTGAATCCACATGTAGTGCAACATGATTTCTACGGAGGCTTCAAATATATGAGATGTCTTGTAAGGATTTGTAACTTTTAATGCACGATATTACTTTCACTTTAATGACATAATGATACCACTCTAATAAGTGATTGTTAATAACCACTTTTTATGAAATGTTGGAACATCACCATAGAAATGTTGACATGTGGTGCAATCTGGCGATTTTTACTTTTTAATTACATTGAGTTGAGCCCGGTCTTTATGGGTCCGAATTTTTCGAAAGTAAAAACATACAATCTTATAAAAAGATACAACAGCCCGTAGAAAACAATAATGAGAAGGTATATATAAATTAACCTGCAATGACTGCAATGCAGAATATACAGGCCAAACATGCAGGTAGTTTGAAACCAGATATAAAGAACATTTAAGGGCATTAAAATACAATAAATTCCCTTCTTGCCACTTTTTTTCCCTAATATATTATTATTTCTGCAATTGGGTTCAAGGTACAAGAATAAAGCTTCAAGATTATCTGTGAAGGTTAGAAAGATTGTTCTCAGATTAATGCTCTCACATCCAAGTCCAATTACGTTTACAGCCTCTTCGTTATTCAGTTCTTTCACAATTCGCAGTCAACTTATGTGCATTTTATTCTTTTTTTAAATGTCACTTGGAATTTTAGGCCAGATGTAAGCATACTTAAATCATATACGAGGTGTGTGCGAAAAGTAATGAGATTTGTAACACTGCGAGTGGTCTGGCAACGCTGTGGCGGGACCGGTTTGTTCATCCCTTCCACATGCTCAGTCCGAGTTTCAACTCCGTTCAGACTAGAAATTATTTTTGAAAACGACATCAGTGAATTTGTGGATTTGTTGTGTGTTGCAAAAATGGAGCATCGGAATTTAGAGCAAAGTTTTGCAGTCAAGTTTTGTGTTAAACTTGGGGAATCCACGAGTCTTAAAAGTTGAAACCGGTCTCTGGGGAACGTTGCTTATCAAGAGCACGGTTTTCCGCTGGAACAAATCATTTTTGGAATTCCAAGAACACGATGAAAATCAGCCTCACTCAGGGAGATCTTGACGAAAATGTTGCTTTTTGGACATTAAGGATATCGTGCATAAAGAATTTGTTCCTCCAGGACAAACTATCAACCAAGTGTTTTAAAAAAGTGTCCTTGAAAGGCTCAGGACAATAGTGTTTCTTGTGAGATCATACATTGCAGACAAATGGATGCTTCATCACGACAATGCCCCGTGTCACACGACTTTTTGCATCAATGAATTTTTTACCTCAAAACTCATTCTTGTTGTTCCTTAATCCCACCTGTTCACCTGATTTCAGTAATTGTAACTTTTTCCTTTTCCCACAATTCTAGCATGTCTTAAGAGGACGTCATTTTGGAATTATGGAGAGCATTCAAAAGACTGTGATCTACCAGATAACAGCCTAAAGGAACTACTTTGAAGAGGATAATAATGTTGTTTGAAAAAGAAAAAAAAAAAACTTTGGTAAGTAAAAAATCAGTCTCAAAGTTTCTCTAACAAACCTCGTACATTTAGGTATTTTATTCGAAATGTTTGAGGGACTCATAGTTCAGACAATATCAAAAGGAATTCAATGATCAGAACTATTAATCCACAAGGTTGCACTTCAGTTCATGAGACGTAAAGCCTATTCGCTCGCCCTGTTGGCTCACTTGGCTGTGGCATCGTGATGGTATCTGGTGCTGACACAGGGTTAGCTGGTTGTAGTGCTTGTGTTGGAAGAAACTTTCATCTCCAGAACATGACTAACAGGGCAGGAGAGGCGGAGGTGCACAATTCTTAATCACCAAATTGTGGGCCAAACCTCTACGCAGAGCGCGTGGAGTGATGGCATGCGACACTGTTGATGGGGACGTTAAATCTGGCAGCCCTTAAGTGCCTTTCGGAAGAGTAGTCCGAAATTGTCCGGCACCGGGTTTCACCTTTTCCCTTTGTCTCATTTCACACAACACAAACAACACTGCATACCGTAAATACACACTGTCACAGTTATCCAAACCAACAGTACACATACACAATAACACATACGAACAAATACTGGGGATGGCAACGGGTAACTATTCAAGCTCATCCTCTCAAGAGAGTTCCCCTGCGCTTGGAATCGGGCATAGCGTTACAAGAAGAAGAAAGAAAACGCCTATTCGTATCAACTTCGCTATCAAAGTTGCCTGGTACTTTCACCAATAATGTGTGGTGCTTTTCACGTGGTGGTGTGAACACGAGGGACAGAAATCACGATCTGATCAGAAAGTAAACAGATTATCAAACCCCCAAGTAACATTTCGTTGGTTCTTCTTCACACCTGAATCAATGCTGCCAAGTCATGATTTTCGGATTTTGATAAAATATCTACGGATTTTTGCTACTTTTAATTATTTGTTGATTTTTCCTTATATTCGTGTTTTGTTAAACTTTGAGCGTATAGTGTTAATGCATTACAAAATTCTCAGTAAGGGGGCGTTCATAAATTACGTGGGGTCAAATAGGGGAGGGGGGGTCCGGCGAAATCTCACCAAGGGGGAGGGGGGTGGAGTCAGCGGAAATCTGATGTGAGGTTTTGGAAATATTTCTGGACTGTAGAGCTAAAAACAAAAGAGAGAGAAAAAAAAGTTGTGACGGCGATTTCTGGCGGCGGGGGTGGGAGGGTCTCACGGACCAGATCTCACCAAGGTGGGGGGGGGGGGGGTCCGGATGTCCGGAAAAACACTTCACGTAATTTATGGATGCCCCCTAACTGAACCATTTCCTTGCAACCGCTCGTGGAACCAACGATTGAAATGAAATAAAGCTCATATTTTGTTTGATTATACATTTTATATATACAGGGTGTTACAAAAAGGTACGGCCAAACTTTCAGGAAACATTCCGCACACACAAACAAAGAAAATATGTTATGTGGACATGTGTCCGGAAACGCTTACTTTCCATGTTAGAGCTCATTTTATTACTTCTCTTCAAATCACATTAAACATGGAATGGAAACACACAGCAACAGAACGTACCAGCGTGACTTCAAACACTTTGTTATAGGAAATGTTCAAAATGTCCTCCGTTAGCGAGGATACATGCATCCACCCTCCGTCGCATGGAATCCCTGATGCGCTGATGCAGCCCTGGAGAATGGCGTATTGTATCACAGCCGTCCACAATACGAGCACGAAGAGTGTCTACATTTGGTACCGGGGTTGCGTAGACAAGGGCTTTCAAATGCCCCCTTAAATGGAAGTCAAGAGGCTTGAGGTCAGGAGAGCGTACTAACATACTAACGAAACTAAAATGAGCTCTAACATGGAAAGTAAGCGTTTCCGGACACATGTCCACATAACATATTTTCTTTGTTTGTGTGTGAGGAATGTTTCCTGAAAGTTTGGCCGTACCTTTTTGTAACACCCTGTATATAAGACCATAATACAGAACTGTCAGCCCACTCATTTTTCACGGTGACACGCTCGTTAGATCGGCTTTTTAACATGTCCTGTTACAGAACATACACTAAATTTAATGTCAATAAAGAAAATGTATAATCTCTCTCTCTCTCTCTCTCAAAAAAAAAAAAAAAAAAAAATTATGGTTATTAAAGTGACGCCATGTTTAGAGATAGTTTTTACTTTCAATGTAGAATATTATTTTGTATTTGGAATTTTAAATACGTGGAAATAGAAATTATTCTTAATTTTGACTCTGTCTTCAATAATTATTGTGTCAGTCTTTCAGTTAGCGAGTCTCCGGATTTTTGTACCCAATCTACGGAAATTTTAGAGATCATCTACGGATATTCAAAGCCAAGAGCATGGCAGCACTGAACCTGATGTTATATCATGACCAAAAAAATATTTTCTACAACGTATTTTTTAATACACACTCTATCATCATTTGATTATCAAAAACAATTTGCCTGCGAATTATAGGATGAAACATCGTTTACGTCACGCTATTCCAACACAAGTAGAAAATGCGATTAGCAGTAAAGTGGGTTCGTTATTATGCGATGTTTTTTGTTGCAACTGCATGACGACTGCCCCCGGGATGTGTCCGACAGAGACACAGCGACAGAATTCAATCAGTTCCAGGCTGTCGCACGCGGTATGTGGTGTGGCGACCAATAAGAGGACGCGGAACGACCGTGTGTAACCGTTGCCAATTAAATAAAACGCTGAGAGGATGGGGAACGTAGCCGCAGGGTCACGCAATAACCAAAACTGAATTAATTTGTCGAGTGATAGGTAATGCATGGCTGGATTGATGAAAGCCGAATTAATTTATGCTTTGACTGCATAATATAAATCAAGCCCAAAGCACTTCGATTTAACGCGTGGCATAATGAAAAACTGCTCTCCGAAACTCGCGACTGTTCCGGCGAATGGTTTGATGATGCCGTCAAACTGCAAGCGTAAAAAGCGTCGAACTGCATTCGCGAATTACCCGTCTTTATGACAAACCCGAGTGCCGGACTCATTAATCCACATTTGCGGCTCATAAAGTTAACCTTTCATCGATGTTGAAACAACAACAAGTTTTCGCGATAACAAAACGGTACTGTCGAGGATTAAGTATAAGACATTTTGGGACAAAAACTCTTCGTGCCATCGTTATATTCAGTTTATCACCTCGCGGTTATATATTAAAAGCTAAAATTAAAAGATAATTAGCTACCGTGTTAGCAGAAGCAAGTCGAACGATTTATGATATGGCATTTCTTTCATCATTGTCTGAGATACGCTTTATATCAACTGTAGGGATTAACAAAGGTGGTTTGCTTTATATCAAGTTGACATTAACAAGAGAGAACTAAGAATGTATAACAGGAATGGTGCTGTTTATAGAACAAGCTTGAATCATCGCCACTATGATTAGCTGGATCCTCCGATGAGACGCTTTTGGGAACATTGATACAGCTAACTTCAAACATTATTTTTAGTTATACTGTAAAGAAATCACATTTCAAACATTTCATTAAAAGCAGCCATGCCAATAGGTTGGCTAATTTTATTTTGGCCATACCAGATACATCTGATATTTCAAATAACTTGAAACGTATTTTAAGACAGTGGCGACTTTAATGCAGTGCGGCATAATCGTGAGATAGGATTAGGGTTAAACATTTTCCCGGAATTCACTCGCTCAGAGCTTGTCGTCGCCATCCTTTGAATAATCGTTCTCAATATCTCATCCAAACACGCTACACATTGTAGATTAGGGAGCACGTGGTATTACTACACGGAAGAGTCGGGTTGGGTATATATACGTTATAAATAATTAGAACATAAAGTAAATAACAAAGACAGAAGAAAGATCATTCGACTGTAAAATAATCAATACTGTCGCCCTAAATATACTCCTGGTTCTGTATAAACCCGAGTACCAGACTCATTAATTGACATTTGTGGCGATTTACCTGCATTTTTTAATGTCGTGCACGAAGAATTTGAATTACGAAACTAATATTAATATTACAAATCCTTATCTCACATTCATTAAATGGTATTGGGGAAGATTGTAGTGTGCACGATTATCAAGAAAATTTGAATTTGTGTTATGTAAACACGTATCTGCCAAAAACATATTTTCAAGTTAGTTTCAATATACATTTACAGGAAAGTTATCTTATATTACCCTGCGTTCGCTAAAAAGTCATGTATCAGCCAGTATATCACAGGGAATACTCGTCGAATATAATAAATGTATCATTATTATACCCGGCGTTTTTCAGCATAGCCTCCTTCCTTTACAACACATATTTTACGTATTCTATGTAGAATCCATGTATCCATGTTTTTTGTATGTCGACATTGGGGTTAGTTGTCGCCGCGATCTCTTCCATTTTCTGACCTTTAAGAGACTTTAGGATACTTATGTCTGGAAATATTCCATTTTTCAAAAATTCCAATAGCTACCCGATTTATGTGCGGGAAATTAATAACGTGTTATTCTAGGTTTGTATGAACTCAGCTTCGAACAAATTGCGCTGCAAGCTGGTTACTGAATGGCTAAAATGTTTTAGTACTTTTCCCTAGCCAGAAGATAAATATTTTATCTTTTATCAAGACTAAATTAAATTCGAACACTTCTCGTGTGTGGGCCAGCATATACAGTGATGAGGCACATGAACATTTATCAGTCCTACACAACCTGTGCACCGAGCGTGGTGGGTGAACGGTTAATGTTCTGGACTCGCATTCGAGAGGATGCGGGCTCAAATCCCTGTCAGGGTATCGAGATTTGGGTTTTCCATGGTTTCCCCAAATCACTCCAGGTGATTGCCGGGATGCTTTCAGCAAAAAGGCCATGGCCGACTTACCGTTCCTTGTCCCCAGTCCCATCCCGCCTGTAATGACCTTAGCCGTCGACGAGGCGTAAAGCAGTAAGTAAACACAAAAAAAATTGCTACATGAGTAAAACACCGAAAAAGTAAGTAAAAAAACGGGAAAAAAGTGAAACGTACATATTCTTTAAAAGAATTCTACAAAAATGGTGAACTGAACGTCACTAAACCTCAACTACTTGATAATATATAAAATTAATACCAATTGTGTCTGTATTGAAACCCGTTTAACACAAGAAAGCACTTATATCAGTCTCAAAAGCGAAGAAACTATACAAAAAAATTAATACAAGGAAGGAAAACGGGGGTAACACACTAATGTGTAATACAGACTTCTCCACCAGTACCTAGGCGTCACATTTTAATCCGACGACCTTTTCTGGGACACAGCTGAAGTTTGAAAGATATGCGCCAGACGCCGAAATAACCGCGCCGAACTACGAAAACATATTTGTAGACCGTCGTCTTGTCTGCATGATGTATCGCCCCGAAAGGGGAATGAATCTTGAAAGTCAATACATTAAACGGAGAACAGTCGCGAAAAGTGGATATCTTGTAACGCGGGATTATCTGTTTTGACAGGATGACATATCGCATCCTGCCCAATAAATTTCAGAAAACAGCAGATAGCTTCCTCCGCCGCCTAACTGCGAAAAAAGCAGATAGAGCCGCCATAAATTATTCGCTCGTGGAAGGCTCTGAGTTACTTTCCATCATACCGTAATCCATAGCTAATGCGGCTTTGAGTTATGAGTTGTCTGTGTTGATGTATTGCCTGACGTTTATAGTATCTGAGGCAACGGAGGGATGTCTACGGCAAAGCGACGCAACATCGCGAATAACAGTACCCCCCCAGAGGCTGTAGGGAACAAGGTGGCACGCAAAATATCTTTGACGTCATATTTATAAGCTACGCCTTTTAGAAAAGCTTGGAAAGTGAGTCCATTTAAAGGGGGCCGGAAGAATAAAGACGTGAAATTGGTGTTATAAGGGCTGGCACAGTGTTTCTTAGGTGCGCTTAACTATTGCATTACTATTTCTTGTTTTTTGCATTATGTCCATATAAAGTATATTATTCAGAATTGATGTGTTGGAAACCCAGAAGAAGTTATACATAACATTTTACTCTTGCAATAGACACTTTTTCTTTTCCACTTATGGCTTTACGCCTCGTCGACGTCGAGGTCATTAGAGGAGGGATGGAATTGGGGGTCATGGAACGGGAAGGAATTCGGCCATGCTTGAAGAAAGCATCCCGGCATTTTCCTGGAGTGATTTGGGGAAACCATGCAAAACCCAAATCTGAACGCCCGGACGGGGATTCGAACCCGCGCCCTCCCGAATGCGAGGCCAGAACGTTAACCGTTGACCCACCACTCTCGGTAGTAACTTTCCCTCTCGCAGTTAATATAAACAGCAATACCGCTAACAATTATCGAGCACGACCGAGCGTAGTGGATAAGCGGTTAACGGACTGGCCTCACATTCCGGAGGACGCCGGTTCGAATCCCAGAGTTGGGTTTTTCGTGGTTTCCCCAAATCACTCCAGGCGAATGCCGGGATGCTTCCTTCAAAAGGCTATGGCCGAATTCCTCCCTGTTCCTTTCTCCCGGTCCCATCCCACATCTAATGACCTCGACGTCGACGAGGCGTTAAGTTATAAATAAATAAAAAAAAGGATACCGAACACGGTGGGTGAGTGGTAAACTGGCATGCCGCATGCCACAGGCTCGGGTTTGTTTCTCGGTGCGACCAATCAGATATTGGTATTCTTAAGTTTTCAGAAATCAGTCTCAGATTGTTCCTTCCGGAACATCTTGACTGAAAAAAGTAGATTCTTCTCAAGACTTTCTAAAGACTATTTTTCTTTTAACTTTAACTTTTCTGAAAGATTGAAAAACTACCACTTCGGTTGCTTCCAGAAGTAACTGGCATTATCATGCGGAAATTATATGGTGTAATTTAATAAGTAGGATATGCTTACAAATAGACCCGCTGACCTGGTGCATTTAGATGCAGACTCAAAAGAGTGTAATAAAATTACTATCATTTAATGTTGAGGAGACACCGTAAAATCAAATAGAATATCAGCTTCCTATCGCTCCTCCCTATAAGCAAAACCGTAAGTGATACTGATGACATTTCAATCTTCAAGTTTGGACACCTTTTACACTCAGCATGTCAGTTTATGCTTAATTCATTAGTTAAAACGCTTTCTGTCAATTTTTGGCATTGCCTTAAAAATTGTTTACATAAATCAAAAAATAATTAAACAGTCTCGTTGTAATATCGAAACAAAGCCATTTTCTCCTCATTGCTGGTAATGGCTTTTTTTTAATAATCAATTTTTGAACACACCGAAAACACAGACATATTTAAAATTGCTTAGGGCCAATTGTGTCTACAGACTTGTTTTTAATGGTTTTCGTAATTAACAGCCACTACGAAGGACCAACACCTAGTCTACATAATTTTGTTACACAGCGAACACAATTCACTTCATGTAGCAGGATGTAACCAACCTTTTCATTAACGACATTGTGGAAAACAGACCCGTTTGGTTTTAAACCTAACACACTTACCGAAAATAATGAAGTATCAGGAATGTTGTGTTACCTGTCTGTTGTTGCCTGCTTTTTCACTTTTTTTTTGTAACTTTTTTTTCACCTGTTTTAAAGCATACCTATTGAGAAAGTTGGGTAACCCCGGATACTTAAATTAATTGCAAATAAAAATAAAAGAAACACTTTTTCTGTCTTTATTTTAACCTTAAAATGAAACTGACAACTTCTGCAGTCAGATTAACAAGAAGTTAGTAATTATAACTTTTTAATTAATTTATTGGAAAACACTTGCGAATTAATTTTTTGGGATCACGGAAGCTGTCATGTAGCCCCAGACACAGTAATAAATGGTGGCCTAATCGTTTTAGGCCTTACAAAAATCACAGTAATAATGGATATCTGAAGAATCTACATAAACATAATCTTCATGCGCACTGTCTTTGCTTCATAGCAAGGAATCCAGTCTTCTTCAAAAATTTCTACACGCACGATGCATTCGGTCTGTTTTACTTGATTTGCTTCCTAAAGACTATGAATACTTCATTTGTATTCAACGTCCTTACAGCGTCTTTATCCTTTTTTAATTTTGCTTATCCCTTTTTACTACTTTTACTTTTTTTCCCTTGCTCCCTACATTTTTTGTATGACAAAGTTGTTAAAATATAGTACTTTTGACTTTTAATAGCACGCGTTACTTTCCGTTTATTTAACGCATCATATTCAATAATCTCTAACGAATTTTGACAGGAGCGACAAAAAACCTCTGCCAGGAGCAAAACACGCACTAGTGTAGAACTAACTGGGCGCCCAAGCCGCAGCTCAGTTGCGTTTGTTTTTACACTACAGTTTTACCAACGCAGCTTGTTTGGTTTGTTATAACTTTAAATGTCTGGGGTGACCCAATTTTCCAGTATCTCGAAACTGACACTGCTGGAGTCACGAAGCAAGGTGTAGGTAATACGTTCAGTTCCTGTACATGTCAGGGGAATTGGGGTGGGAGTCAGTTACGTTTTAGGGCAGTGAGCGGTGACACGGGGTCTGAGGTAGCCAATATTGTGAATGAGTACGTCTTCTGAGTCAATGATCCCGGCGGCATAGTGTCAAACAATAAGCCTGTTAAATGAAAAGGTTAAAGGTGCATTCCCACGGCGCGTGGTGTGGTAGTACGCGCCTTTCATCTTTTACCGCCTGGCAGTGGGTCAAGGCGCGCCGTACTTGCTAGCATACGTGGCAAAGATGAAAGGCGTCCACAACCACGAGCGGAGGAACGCACCTTAAAGGAGACGAGGTAACTTCCTAGCACGCTTTCAAGCGGCATTAGAGGCCTATTGTTGAGGAGATAAGGTTCTGAGTGCATCAGAAAGCTGTTGGAAGTTAGAAGTTCCAGGGAATTAACGGAACATATGCTCTCAGTTAAGAATGTACTGTTCATAGCTTCTAGCACATACAAGAAGAAACTCTCCTTACTGCACCGTCGCGTCGTTCATATATGAACTCGTACCTGACAAATACTCGATACAAAACTCTGTTTACTTGTTTCATTTAGAAAGCTAACAGCTAAGATGGCAATGTCAGTTGAGTAATAATCATCACAACAGCAGAAATAGATTCCTTGACGAACCAACGACATTTCAAGATAAAACGCGAGACTCTAATACATTAAGCAAAAAGTAGGGGGAAAAAATGGTAGCATGTCTCGGCAAACTTGTTTTTTGTGATGGCGATTTTTTTAAATCTGCTACGTCTTTTCACAAAATACAAATGCCAGAGTTTTCATCTTCCCGTTACAACTTTTCACTTTGAAAGGGATATCAGTTTGAGATGGGCATTAAGCATGGTTGGTAAATACTTTCTTCTCGTATTATCCATATTATGGTACACATAAAAAAGAAGGAAGATTACAATATACACATGTCAGTTCAATAATAACACACTGAGCAGGATGAAAGACTGCGAAAAACGAATGCAACGTAGTTGTTCACGTTTCCACGTTACCGGTTCGTGTCCACTTTCTGAAACGTATTAATTAAAAACAGACTGCATATCTAAAACATCTAAATGAGCGAAAACCGTGTTTAATTTTTTTTAAATGGAAATGAGGGAGTGTCTTGTATGGCATTTGAAGGACAACAACAAGCCACGGTCCGAAAATTCTTCATTACCATATTCAGTGTGTATAAATACTTCGGTCTCCACCCATAGAAAAACAAATTAAAGAAACAGAAAGGGTACTATTAGATAGCCTTTATCATTATTGGATTATACAATAATTATCTTCTTGACGTTGCTTACTTATGTCTCACGTTTCACAATTATATACAGCAAAACTTCTCACAGTTTCTCCTGGCAACGCCTTCCTGAAAAACGAAAGCTCTCTTCGAACCCTTAAATAACCTTTCTCATCCTTTAGCAGATATACTTCACAGTTTACTACCTGAATTAAACCAATGACCCTTTTCTCAATAACATTCCTTTAACCAAAAACAAAATATTTTTAATAACTTGCGACTTTTGTTCCCATGTCTAGAAGAACTTGTGAACTTGACTTAAATGACTAATAGGTGTCTAGAATATGTTGCCCGGAAAACAGTCATTTCATAATATTTTATTTATGAATACAAATAACGTTGGTCAAGAACTAAAAATAAATAAGGGAATAGTATCTTCAGTAGTGGTTATAGGTAAACATCGAATAAAATGTTTCAGGGATCTATTTGAAATTTTTTAAATAAATGTTTCATAAGCTGCCTTTGTTCTCATCGTCATGTTCCTAAGAATTACAACAGACAACATATTCATAAGAACGAAGTTATCTCGGCGATGAGAATTACATATTGTTCTCGAGTGACTAGCCAAGTACCAAGTGCACATACGATATTTCTAAATCGAAACTCTGTCGCCATCACTTCACTTCACGTTACCAGAAGATGGTGACAGAGCTATCGGTCGCCGAAACATAGTGTGTAAGCTTGGCTAGTCACCATATTTGTTGAAATGAAGTCAGAATATGGCGACTGAGTATTCGAAATATCGTGTGTATAGACCTTGTGTTCTCGGCTAACCACCAGAGAATATTTTAGTAAGACAACGGATTCTTTTATTTAAGATAGGTTCAGACATGGTCCTCGACAGCGCGCAGGTAAACAATTACGACAATATGAAAATTGAAATTTATGCAATTTACTTACTATCGTAAAAGAAAGGAATTTAGACGAAAAAACAAGAATATTGAAAGAAGAGGCACTGACGGAAACCACATCCAAAGTTACATTAATGGGTGAAACATTTGAAATTAGAACTGGAGTCAGACAGGGAGATGTATTGTCACCACTACTCCTCAACATTGTACTAGATAAAGTAATGACAGAATGGGAAAAAGGGCTGAAAGCAGAAAACATGTGGGCACCAATAAGAAACGAAAAGACTACACAGAAAAAATAGGATTACAATCTTCATTAAACAAAACAGAATTCATTAGGAACAAAATAGAAACACAAAAACTAAGGACAAAGTATGGTGAAATCAACAGGGTAAAACAGTTAAAATACCTAGGCGAAATCATAGAACCAACACGACTAGAAGAGTACAGAAGATGATGAAAGCAAAGGAATTAGTACGAAATATTTAATACAAAAAATGTATTTCAGACAACACCAAGATAAGACATTATAACACGGTGAATATAATCAATAAAAAAACGATAGAAAAATCTACTACTGAAGATAAATTATCGATTATTAAATATTAATATTTCTGTAATGGGATAATTTTCATTTTTCATTGAAATGAATATAATTTTCCGGTTTCACAATTTAACATTTATTTTCCTTGTGTTATGAAAATTACTAATCAAAATAAAATACAAACTCGTCCTATCTCTAAAACAACAAAATACATAAACTTGCAAATGAATAATAAAATAGGTGGGCCCCACTCAGCCATGCTCAGATTGATTATGATAAAAACAGGGGGTAGAGCCACTGAGAAAAGTTCTTATCTGCACAGGGTTACCTACCAGGGAATGTTCAGCTCGACTTAAATGAGGCAATGCAATCGAAATATTACACGTCGTATATTAACGTTTTATGCCACGATCATTTCACTGTTGTTAGCATGACGATCAACGTCACCAATGGTCCACAATGGCACCTCGCACTGTAGACCGATCAGGCCGCTGCACTATTAATGTACGTAGAAATGTAGACACAACCAAAACCTTCAAGCCGTCAACGTTTTGTGACACGGCGACACGCTGTAAGAGTCGGCACCTCATACAAGAATCCCCAGGCACTCTGGGGTAGTGGCCAACACATACACCACGGCTACAAGTACACTACAGTACTTATATCACACGGGTAAGGCGCCAATGCCTCACCAGCACTTGGCTTCAACCTGCCGTCGTTCCAGCCACCGCCAGACTGCCCGTCGACGTCTCTCCGCCGACCCCAGAAACCAAGACCCGCCGAAACCAGAAAAAGAGAGAAAAAATCTCATTGGCTGCTGTTATTTCGAATCTAGTTCTTATTCGTACATTTTAAACTTTTTCCTGGTTCATGCCCTCCAATCGTTTCTCTCCGCCCCAGAACTTGGCGTCTGTCTTTCCCTCCACACATTCCAAAGTCACTGACCCTATCCAGAACATCGACCTGCCTCCCGCTGTTAGCTTCTTGAAGAAGGCGAGCCAAATGAATAGGAACGTCCTGTCTATTGTGTGAATCTTCCCTTGTCCACTATCAAAATTATTTATGGGATGCTGCACATGATAAGGCGAGGAGTTTGCCAGTCCACCAGCCAAATATTTATGCTTTCGCGTCACATTTACTTTTATTTAAACAAAATGTAATGAGTCGATAATTTTGATCTTACAACGGTAATCAAGAAAGCAGTTACATACGTAAGTGAAACATTGGCAATGAACACTAAATTACCTTATGAATATTTGCGCAGCATCGATCAAAAACTGCGTGATGCTTTCGA